>JAJJWW010007318.1:0-219803 GCA_023531295.1 Papaver armeniacum
GGTGTAGTGTGGGAAATCCTGCTACTACAATAATGTCAACAAAAGGATGTTGATACCAGTTTAGGGAGTCAACAAAAAAAGTTAGTGTATCAACAAAATGAAGTTGATACACAAATGTGTACTGATTATAACAATTATACTTGTGTCAACAATGGAAGTTGATACCAGTTTAGGGAGCATTTGTATGTATATAGATTATACTTGCACATTTATTGAATCTATGTCAACAATGGAAGTTGACCCAAAAATGAATGTAATCAAAAATATATATTTTGTGTACCAACAATAGAAGTTGATACAATTTCTTGGAGTCAACAACAAATGTTTACGTAAATTTAAATCGCCACATTTCTATTTTGTGTCAACAATGGTAGTTGACATCATATCTAACATGTAGTTCAGTCTTAGTGTCGCAAATCACTCGGGGGCTACGCCCCCTCGTGAAAGATATATTATGGTTATAAAGTTGGAAAAAAATATTATGCTAATGTATTTTTATATCGATTTGCGGTGTTCATGAAGATGTTGTTCATCCCGAATGAAGAAGAGATGTATTTGATAGACATGTTAGCACCCAAAGACGCCGCTTGGAAGTAGAGAGGCATAGGAATGATAATATGATAGAGGAAAACATTAATCTTCTACTTGACAAACTGTGAGATAACATATGAAAGGAGGGGCAAGCGACTAAATCAATGAGCAACATAATATTCATGAAGAAACTTATTGACAACAACAAGGACATGATGCATTTGAAGCCTGAGGATAAAGCGAGACTTGATGAAATTGCTATAGAAGTGAAGCAATGGGAAGAAAAGGAGAAAAATCTCAAAAAAAGCAAGAGAAACGTCAGAGAGTACTCAACAGGAAATCAATGCTATGATTGAGACTGCTTTAAATGAAGAACCATCTAGAAATCAGACTGAAGCTGAGATGGAAACCGAGTTGAAACCTTCTGAAAAGCAGGATGAAGATGACTTGAATGAAGAAGAAGAAGAAGAATCAAGTCAAATGGCAATTTGTCACTTTCGTGATGGAGGTGAAACTGATTTGCGAAAAGCTTTAAAAAGGGTTATCGAGTGGATTGAATGTCAATGTACAAATAGACCCAAATTTATTGGCAAGTCGGAGGATGGGACGTGCTTTAGGAAAAGAAGAAAAAGAAGACAAGAGGAAGCAAATCTTCATATTACTAATGTGGTTCCAGATACTGGTAACTTAGATGAGAAAGTGAATCCAGAGATCGCTAATGTGGTTGCAGACTCAAATGAGGAAGTGAATCTACAGATTGCTAATGTGATTGCAGATATTTTTAAAACAGCTCAACTGACAGAAGATGATAATGAAGAAAAGAGAACAAACATGGAAGAAGTGGAGATGGTGGGAGATGTACTTGTTTATTCAACTCCTCCAATTAAGGCTATACTTAGAGAGAAATCGTAATGTCCCTACAACTGTGATTATACAATTTGAAAATGTATGCAACTGTGATTATGAAAAAGTATGTTGATAATTTTGATTATACAAGTTTCAGTTTGGGTTCTTTCATTATGACAAATGAACATATAAAATTCTGTTGTAATGCTAGAGATAAAATGCTAGTTTTATTTTTGGTTATAATGCTAATGTCGCAATGTTATATAGATCAACAACAGCAGTTGATAAACATAAAAAAATTGTATCAACAACAGGAGTTGATGCCATGAGATAGCATCAACAATAATTGTTGATTCCTTCTTAATAACAATAGAAGAATCAACAACAATTGTTGATTCCAAAAAAAAATGAGTCAACACTGATATGTTGATACTGTTTTAAATAGGACTCTTACATGTTAATCTAATCGGATTATTTCCTTGCAGTACTACCCCAAACTTCGGTGGTCCAAGCTTCGATGCGATCACCTGTGAAATTTATACTCCTACCGATGCAAAGAGATGGAAGATGATCCATCACAACAAACAGAATATACTCCTACACCGAAAACAGGTGACGATAATGTCTTGGAAGGCCTTAAAGTTCTATTCGAATTGGATGAAATTGATGGCCCAACTGAAGACGAAGACACCACCCAAGAGGATGATTCTGAAGCGACGCAGAGACAAAGGAATCAGTATGAAGCTGTTGGAAGAGGAAGGAGGTATAACACAAGGTCATCAAGGAATGCGCCAGATAAATACACACCTCCAGTTAATATGAAGAAGAGGACCAGAGCAGGAACCAGAGCACAAAAAGGAAAGAAGAAAGGGGGAGGTGTTGAAGAAAAAGAGGATGCAGTTATTCACCTCCTTGATGATTACGTTGATGAGATGCCACCTGAGCCAATACCGCTGAATAAGCCAGAAGACCTCAAACTCTGGGAATCCTGCACCGAGGACGAAAAAAGGGTCATTGGTCCATTCTTTGAGCAAGCAAAGAATGGTATGTAACTCTGAAACAAATTGCCTGTTTATTCATAGACATAAACAATGAAAGTTGATGCCATGATAATAACCAAGTTGCAGTTAGAATTTGACTGATATGTAATGTCAAGATAATAATACTTCAACATTAATATGTTATGTAATGTCAGGGAGCTAACATAAACTTTGCAAATGCAGTACCAAAGCGTGTACCTTTTATTTCGACAATGAACAAGAAGAGTGGGTCACTGGAAGGCATCTCCAATTTCTAATGAACAACATCAACATTAAAAGTGAGATAGTTGATTACTACAGCACCGTGCTGAATTCGAAGATGGAAAATCCATCTAAGCCCGCATACTATGGGAAGAAGCACTTAATTCTGAATTCAAATGCTTATAAGTAACAACTCTTAACTGTCTTTTGAATAACTAGTTACATAAAATTATGATGAACAAATGAATGAATTATTGTTGTTATCGATCAAAAACAAAACTAATCGCCAAGAAAATGATGCAAAGCAAATAATGAGGGGTGCAAAGAGCTAGCGGGGATATACAGAAAGTGGAATCAACTAAGATTCCAGCAAACTTGAGGAAAAGATACCCAGTGGATGACAGTGAAGCAATACCGATGTGTCTACAAGATAGGACTGGGAAACCCTTCCACTGGGTACTTCTTGCGTTGATACGTGGAAGATGGTTGATCTTCAACACCATTCATCACTACAGACGATACAACGAGCAAAAAGTACAATGTCATGGTACAAACTCGACTCAAAATCCGAACGAAATGGGTATAAAAGATGTTGAGACAGATGGACAGGTAATTACAAAGTTAGACCATTACCCGTACCAGCGCAACAGGGTTTGGACTGCGCAATGCACGTCCGTTTATTCATGAAGTGCTTGGTGAAGCGTGGAGATTGCTGGGATTTAGATGGTAACAAGGTCCAATACCATGAGAACATAAACCGGAAGAGAGCAAAGATTACTTTTGCCGCTGAATGTTATCTGAATTGAATGCATGGCAACCAACTTTGCAACTTAAAGACTCAGTTGAAGAGGTAGTAAACATTCAAGATTCTGTTGAAGAATTAGATGGTAAGCAAGTACAAGAAATTACAGACTCGGTCGAAGAGGTTATCAACCTACAAGATTCGGTTGAACCATTAGATTAGAGCAAACACACTTAGGTGTAGTTTAACATTTCTTGATAACTAATTTAGTTGCTCTGTGTAGGTCTCGCTAATTTATTTAAATCTGTTAGTTTGAAAACACATCTTTTATTTGGAGGATGTGTTTAGTACTAGTTTGTTATCAATTAATATTACTATTAGTTACTAAAGTGATTATCAAGTGAATGAATGGTTTGGTTATGAAAGTAAATGAATGTTGCTTGTACAGGTTGCAGGTATGATCAGGTAATGGAGTTAACTTGTAAATACAGATAAAACCATGAATTTTTTTTTTATATTGAGCATCAACAATGGAAGTTGATACATTTTTGGTATCAACAATGGAAGTTGATACCAAAAAACAATGGGTCAAAAAATTAATTGATGAATAACTGATTGGTTTCACATAAAGTAAAGTGAATGGGGCTTGGTAGTAAGAATTACAGGTATGCTCAGCTCATGGTATCAACTTGAATATATATAGATAAAACCATGAAAAAATTTTCATTTCAGCAAGCCTTAACAAATGGAACTTGATCCAGTAATGGGGCATCAACATTGAAAGTTGATACCCTGACTTGCATCAACATTGATATGTTGATACAGTTTATATAGTATTTTTTCCTGTAAAAAAAAAAAAAACAAAGAAACCCGCAAAACCGACATAAACTGACAAGAATGACATTGCTAAACAAAATAATAGAGAATGTATGTCATTAAAAACACAAGAAATCCAACAACAAAAATATAGAGAAAGCATAAAGATAACTAACATCCATGTTGATCATTCAACAACTAGCATAAAAAGGTAAAAAAAAAAAGAGTTCAGAGAAATAGTAAATCATCCAGTAAAACTTCAGAACAACATTCTCCTCAAGAAGTTGATCATTCTCGGGAGTTAGACTCCCCGCGAAACACCGGTGCACGAGGAGCCAAAGGGGGTCTGCGACATCTACGACGGTTGTGGAAGGCAAGTCTTCCACACCGACCACACTTCCTCTTCTTGCGAACTTTCTCTCGAGAACCCCCAGTACCTTGAAGCAGTTGGCCTTCAGTGACGCTCGACCACCATTGGGAGGTAGGACATAACCTTCTTCATTAATTTTAGGCGGCATCTCATGGTCGAGAATAGGATAGATAGGACGAGCATACAAACCTTTGTAGTACTCGGTGGTATAATACTGTTCGATGTGCTTGTAAGGTTCGTCTTCCCCAATCTGCAACATAGCTTTCATGGAATGGGTGCAAGGGAAACTATGCTTCCGCCACCAATTGCAGTACATGTCCTAGCATCCAAATCCACCACATGCTTACCCGGTGGGAGAAATTATTTCAAATACTTTATCACTTGCTCTTCTAAACTTGTAGAAACGACAGGTTGGTAATCCTCTTGTTGAGTCTAGCTTGCATCCGTGGTGTAAGTCCGGAATTCCACTTACTAGACAACACCAACCTTTCGTAGTTCTTCTCCATTACATAAGCACGAATACAATCCACAAGCTCTAGTCTTCGGGAGCCGCTTCTCATGCTTGATAACACTATTAAAACTCTCCGCAATATTCGAGGTGTTCTCACCCCACCTTTCTCCTTGAAAAGCATGAGCTGCCCAGGTTCTCAAATGGAATCTTCACCATCCAATCAATCTTGAATCAAGCTTGAGATTGCTCAAACTCTTGGCGGCGGCAAAAAAATTTCTCCTTTGTTAAGGCAGTGTAGCACTCTTCAAACAACTTCACAGCAGTTTGCCTGCTCTTACCCTTTGGAACAGGAACATTACCTTTCATGTGGTACAAAAAAAAAGAATGGAAAGCTTTTGGAAAGACTAGAGGGACATGCTTCAAAAGGCCAGCTCCACGGTCTAATATGATGGTTAGTGGACGGTCTTCACTAATAATACCCTTCAGGTTGGTTAGGAACCATTCCCAACTGTCACAATTTTCGCAAGGTACAATACCAAAAGTAACTGGAAAGATCTCTAGAAAATACAAAAAAAAAGATTCAAAGAGTAACACAAAAACTGATATCCATGAACAAGTTAATGGGTCAACAAACAAAAATTATGGGATCAACAACAGCAGTTATGTGATCAACAACTACTATTATGGTATCAACAACTGCGATTATGGTATCAACAACTACAAAAGAGGTCAACAACTGCAGATTACGGTATCAACAACTGCAATATATGGGATTCATAACAGAAATTATAGAATCAACAACTGCAAATATGGTATCAACAACTACAAAAGAGGTCAACAACTGCAATTATGGGATCAACAACAACAATTATGGTATCAACAACTGCATTTAGTGGGAATTATGGAATTATGTCATCAACAACTGCAAAAAGAAGTTATGCAGGGATAAACAAACAACATTTGAAATCCATGGATATAATGCATCAACAATAATTATTATGTGATCAAACAACAAATGATTATGGGATGAACAAAGTTATGTGATTCATAGAATTGAAATCCAAGGATATCATGTGATTCAGAAACTAAAATTGAAACACTTAATACTTAAAAGAAGAGAAAAAAGATTAAAAAACATACCTTGGTTACCACTTAATACTTAAATGTCCGAGGCAAATTAGGTCCAGTGATTTAAATGAGTACTTAGTACTAAAAAAAAAAAAGAAAAACCTTCTTGTTCCTCATACGAAATTAGTTTAGGTAGCATATTCAATCAGTTGTCCAATGCGTTTTACAGTAACTCATACAAAAGAACTCAACAAGTGTATTCAAACCATTAGAGCCAGCTTAGTAAAATCGTCTCTATAATCTCTGCCAGTCTGTCATTTTATTAGCAGCCAATCCGCCAAGTTCTTTGTCGGTAGCAACATTAAAACCATGATCAAACTGAAGCTTGTGAGGATAAAATCCGTGTATAACTTATGGTTTTACCTATTTCCTATCCCCGCTTTTCCTAAATCTCATCCCAACTATTTAAATTAAATTTTGTATGACTCATTTTAAATTGGGTGAACAAAACTCACTCAAATATTCTCTAATCTCCATGATTAACCTAAACTTTTACCACCTCAGGCAAATTAATTTGGTTCGAAAATTAGTTTGCAAATCAATCTTAATCAAGTTTTGAGTTTGGATACCAAAACTTACTTATATTCCCGTAGTACAATCACAGACAATCAAAACCTAATTGAATCTAATATCCAATCAAATATCCAATCAAAACCTAATTGAATAAAAATTGAATAGCCCTTTTTGTGATCATACCTTAGTTTTTGGGTTTCTTACATTGGGTGCCAAACCTTCATCAAACCATGTTCATGGAATATTATTGGATATCGATGGTACATCTTGGCAACAACGTGATGCTACCATCGTGTTAAATAGGTTACAGTAATGATAGAGATAGGATAGGGTTTGAGAGAAGAAGAAGGAAGACGGTGGTTTAGAAGACGACTGTTACTTATAGGATATGATAGGGTATGTTTTGTATACCTGATCGTTGTCGTAGGCGACAAAAATAAATTACACTTTCTTACTACTCAAAATATATAATGAAGCAAGGGCAAGAAAGGATCGTTCCCACGGAGAGGTCTTGGTTGTCAATATGTTTCGGTATCTTATAAGTAACACGGGGGATTTTCTGATTGTGTAAATAAAAATAAACAAAAAGCAAACAAAGTACGCAAATCAAGGATGTGAAATATTGGATAAAGGTTTCATCTTCAATTGTAAACAAGTTTATGAATATATGAACAGAATTCGTATTTAATCTCGCTATCATCAAAATCCATAGAATACCTCATTGCAAGAATACTCCGTAAATTTCTTAAGTCATCAACACACACATTAGAGCTGCGTATGTGAAATCTACCTAAAGAATAACCTAACGCCTTGCGCTAATCAAGTTCAATTCCTAGGAGCATTAAGTTTCAGAAATAGGCTAATCAATGCAACTATCACGTTGCGCATGACAATTCGAACAAAGGTCATTTTCTACATATGACTACAAGGATGTATCACTACAAACCATAATCATATCATGCTACTCGTATTCAAGGTTATCGCTCGATGATGAACCCTAAAATAGCTATAGATATGGATGTGAGTTCAATCAATTCTATACTTAACTAAACAAACATTCAATCATATTGCAATACATCAATCATGCAATTATTATAACCCGTAGAAATCAAACGATAATATTGAGAGAAAACTAATTCATAAAAATCATAACTTGTTTTCAAAATCTAACTACATCTTTAACCAATAATAATAAATCAACTACTTGGGTTTTTGGAAATCATCACAAAGAGTTTAGAAGAATCTATCATGTGAAACCCTAGAAAACAAGTAGAAGCCTCCCTAATGGAGATATCCCTAGGTTTGAGAAGGACTTTTCTATTTATATGTTTCTTCAATTCCAAAAGGATACTCTTTCCAAATTTAGGTCTTCTCAAAACCCATCTCCAATTAGTCCACCAAGCCCATGAGTGGATAATACCCATATATGAAAATTCAAGTCAAAACTGGCCGCCGTGTTGCTGACGTCATCGCTGGAATCCGGTCGCCGGATTCCGGTCACCTGAAAATTATCTCCGACCACCTGAGCTTGTATCCGACTATCGTAACTCCCAGCAACTCACTATCATTCTCTGCAGTTCATACACTCACAATTCAGAGCCATATGTCACAAATGCACCATCTAAACTAACTCTTGAATTCTTGCGGAAACGTGCCCAAAAGCGTGGCTCGTAGCTCATATGTGCCGCGGCCGACTCTTGCATTCGACTCATACCCCCTTCACGATTCACTGAAATATTATGATCAACACTCTCGGTTCAAAAATCCGATAACCAGATTTGGTACCACCGGCTCGCCATTTCGCTTCCGTTTTCGCCTGATTTCGCATTTTTTTGGGTCATGTAACTTCCTTGGCTATATCTCGTAGCACCAACTCATTGTCACGCGTAGCACATCGATCCTCATTTCTCCTCAAGCACACATACTTTGTCAGCTATTGCATCACCACACTCTTTGTCAAATTGTAGCTTCCATCAAGCACACCGCACCGCACTTCGTCAAACTCCTTCGTAATCATCCATAGCTTCACTGTGAACAAAATGGCATCAGTTCCACTGCAAATCCTTCTTGATCACCAGCATCTCATTCCTTGCTCTTCACAGTCTACTCAAGCTAAACTTCCTTCGCCAATTCTTCCCATATCAACACCAGTAAACCATTACTTCCCTGAGCTCATCTCTTGACAGCACCATAACCTGCTTCCAGCTTCGTCACATGCCAGAACTGCCCCATCTCAGGCCACCGTGTTAATTCCAGCTATCTCCAAGCCACCTTGCTGCCAAACTCCACTCTTTCGACTACAAATCATTCACTGCAGCTCACTTACAACTCCATTAATTGCAGCTGCATATTGAGCTACACAGTACCCATCTCAGCTGCTTTTTGTTCCTCGTAGACCTGCAACAACATCAGTGCACTACCTCTTGAGTTCACAGCTCAAACTTCTTCCCCGAGTTTCTAACATAAGTTCCATTTCTTCTATGACTTTAACTCTCGCCATTGCTTCCATCATCCACCACCGGACTCGAGCTTCCCTGAACTTCAAACCACGAATAGCAGCACCATCAAAGCCAAGCTCTTCACTTCATTCCATTCCCTGGACAATGCCATAACACCACAAAACTATGCACCTGCACTTTCTCATCACAATCTCCCCAAGTATCTCTGCCATTCCACATTATAATCCCTGCACTCATACACACTTCCCATTGCTACACTAGCATCTCCATCTCAGCTGCTCTATTGCACCAACATCATATCTTTCCCATCTGGTGAGCAATACACAACACCTGCAGCTCACATTGCTGCTCCATCTCGCCATTCTTCTTGTCATTCCCTGCTACAACAAGCCAAATCAACACCACCAGTGCCTTATCTTCTTTTATCACAACCAACAATAGAGCCATGGCATCAGTTTCTCCACAGACCCATTTTTCTATTCTTCTCAGGCCATCATTGCAATAACATCTTCTCTTCCTCGACTCATTGCCATTCTATCTTCATTGTTCTACAACAGTTCAAAATCCTGCCATACTGTCGAGCTCTCTCCAGCCATCATCGTTCATCATTAATACTGCCATTAATGGCAACAGTCCCTTCATACACAATCGATATGCTGTCACAACAGACCAGGCTGGGAGCCGAGGTCGTTCAGGCCTTTTGTCAAGCACTTCTTGTGAAGTTTTCTGGTGATGCAAATATGAAGCTTGTTGTAGATGATAGTTTGCACATCTTCTTCCCTGCAGCAATCGAGTTTACACACTCAACACAAACCCACAACCATTCAAACACTAAAAATAACTCTGAATTCTCTTCGCATCATCAGATGTCAATGGCAAACACGAGTTTTCCAGCGAGCTTCAGGCCAAGATTATGTTGTTCTGTTGCTGATTCGTCGAGTCCAACATCAACCCAACTTTCCTTGTTAGCTCAGTAACAAACCCATCTCAGAATCGACCAATTTCACTACCAGTTCTTCCTTCTTTCAATTTCAGATCCATAAACCCCAATTTCCATTCATTTCCGGAGAACCCTAACTTCAATTTCTGATGAATCTGAAACAAACCCTTCACTCATTCTTCGCATCCAAACTCCAGCTACAGCCTCATCTTCATTTTCTCGAATCTCTGAAGCTCCCTTCCTATCTCAAGCCACAACCATTTTCTCTCTTTCAGTAATAGGCAGCAGTAATGAGAAGAAAACACTTCTCTTGAAATTAGGCCTTGGTAATGATAAGAAATGATAAAGGCACCCAGCATATGATATTGGCCACCACAGTGACATCCCTTAGAGTTTGACTTCCCCTTATCCTTGGCCGAGCTCCCATTAGCACTTGCTCGTGAAATGATCATTGCGCCCTTTACGCTCGAAATGGACGCTTTCTTCTTCTTTTGCTCAAATGACTCCAAAACACCTAATAACTCAAAAACACGCATAAGATACATAATTCACACAAAAAAATAGCAAAGAAAGCATAAACTCTAGATAGTAAATACGGTGTATTCTACACCTATCAATACCCACCTTAAAAAAGAGTTACATAAAATTTGATTTGGATAGGTGGATGGGATTTAGGGAAAGTGGGGATGGGAAATAGGTAAAACCTAACTTATTACGTACTTTGTTTTCACTTTGAAATCACTATATTTTAGGATAGGAAATATACTACTTGCCTTTCTTTTAATTCGGATTGATTAAAAATATATAATTTTATTATTTTTAATAAATAGTTAACGGTTAGTTTTGATCAACCAATAGGATCAATTTGTTATGTGCACACTCTTCAAAGGAGTGTGCACAAAATTGGACTCAGTATTATGCAAGGACGTACTTATTGTTCCCAGTGGTTTTGAGTTTGAACCTATTTAAACCCTCTTTTAATCATGTATATGGGTACACGGAGCGCAAGTGCATAAACACAAGTGTGATGTGGACAGTGGGATTGCATGGTAATTACACCCTCACCGTCTCGATCTACTTTACTACTTAGGGAGGTTCCAATGGCATTGTGTTCACAGAATTTTTAAGTACATAATGTTCACCACTTGTTCTACTTTTTTGTTCCAACTGATTAGTCTTATGTGACCATGTTAACCTTATAACACACTTTTCTCGTACTAGCCGGACCGATAACAGAAAAAGCAATTAGCCTTAATCCTGGGCATCCACGAGTGTTTCAAAGATTCCATGTAATCAGATTCATATGATACACATAAGTGCATCGCTACTTGGTTCAACCTGACTCAATATGAGTGGCATGTTTAATAATACGCATTTGAAGTATATTATACCGATTTATGTAATTGTGTAAGATTAAAAATCTTTCGTGAAGTTTGTCGTTGTTCTATGTGGCTTTTGCTGTATTATTATTTGGTCTTATGTGCAATTTAAAGAAACTGTAATAGAAATCCGTTATTTGGTCTAAGATGAAATCCATGATTCGATGCCTACCGTTTTCGTATATACATCCATGCCTACCGTCTATAATTCGAAGGTTTTGTGTTTATCAGAAGAACTAGATAATTACAGTTTTGTCTACACAATTCAGGAACAGTGTAGGATTAACATTTGTCTCGTGTAATTCTGCTTTTCAATCCAACTAAAGTCAAAGAGTTCCTCCTCATCAATTTGCAGAATTAAACATGAGACTGTTAACTTGATGGATCCCAATATCTGATATAGGTTCAATAGGTTGCTCATCTCCTTCCTTCGAAACCTGAGAAAGAGAATGTTCTCTGCTGAATTCATCTGCCAAATTGAAATGGTTTTTAAAGAGGTCACATCTTAGTAAATGTAAAACCAATAAAAATTGCGCAGTTAAAATTTGCAGTTGTGTAACAGCTATAGATAGATCCAACAACATATTGATCAAACAAACAATCTTGGGATATAGTAACAATCCCGAAAGATAAAGAATATTTCAAGTGCTTCTAAAAGAGTTGGCCAGAGGTTTACCATAAATAGTGTTCAAGGAGGTGGGAGGAGCTGTAGCCATGAAGTTCAGACCAATGTAAAATGTGATTGCTAATACTATAGTGACCATGGCATAAGATGGCAATGCCAATGAAGTTCAGACCAATGTACCTGAACAACAACACACTGATTATGGAAATGCAAGCCCTACTCGAACAACTTAAATGAAGTTTCTAACTGGATAGCAACATAGAATGAAAAGGCAACAACTTCAGAAACAGTTCTTCGTGAAAACATTTTCCACATTATGCAAAGCTGCATATGAGGAAGAGAACAAAAAACGATTCCTCTTATACCTATCCAGGTGTCAAAAGTACATAGTACACACTCCCTTATTAGCTGGATAAAAGTACATAGTGCACACTCCCTTATTAGCTGTCGCCAATACGAATTTATGTGGTTTTAAACCCAATACACTTTAAGCAAACCCATGCAATACCAGGACTAGCAGATATACAAAAAAATGATCACAATGGAAGATCTCACTGACCTGCTAGGATAGTAAGTGATCCCTACAGAATGCAGCCAAGGTTCCGGAGTGTAGGCCCATATTAAGTATATAACTGCTATCAAAGAGTTACCAAAGAGTTACACATCGAACAATAAATCTAGTGCCTTCTTTTTTCAACATCTCGAAATAAGGTTTTACAAGCTAACTATAAAATATTTTTGATTCTGATGATCATAAATGAAAGATAATCAGAACGGCACCTAGGCCTGATCCCGAAATATTTGGGCATTCCGTACCTAATGGGTTTAAGAGATTAGGCGCAGATTTTTGGGGGATTAGTTATTATTTGGCTGCCGATTTAGACACATCAATGGGAAATACCAGTTTTTACAAAGTTTTAATGGCTACTACTATCTCTTTCTATTATTAGATTTACATGTATACATTTATCTATTTATTCCCGAATAGTCCCCAACTAGTCCTTAAGGTGCCAGGCCCTACCCAGCCGCCCGGAGACTGCCTAACAAGTTCTACTACATAGCTGACGTTATACAAAGGGGCATAAAAATGGATCATTTTTGCCAATGACTTGCATCACTCTTAAGTCTTAACAGTCACGTTAAGTGGTTTGCAATTTAATAACTCGTACGAAGGGTGGACTAAGTAAAACAAACTCAAGGATGTCATATACTCTTATGTTTGTGAGCATAATCTATAAAAACAAGTGAACCCAGAGTGTTGGTATTATAGAATAACAACTGCAGACATATTTGTGAAAGATACATATTCGAAATATTGGTATCTCTCTACGAAAATTTGCAAAACAATGAAGCAAAAAATTTTCCTAAAAACACATACCCTCGGGTCGTCAAAATGGAAGCAGAGAAAATTCAAGGGATCCTACCCTAAAGTCAGCCACTTGCTAAGCTTAATGGGATGAAACTATGGCTAGTGTTTATTGGTAGAAATGTTTAACTATTGTATATAGCTAGTATTTTCGTAAGCAACCCAGTTAGAATACATAATCAAACTGTCAATTACTATCTTACACATAACAGGAAAGGACCAGTTAAAGGATAGTATGGTACTTAACCTGCAGTCATGATGGTCGAAATAGACCCCACAAAGCCATATACCTCTGAAGGTTTCGTGCCATGTTCTTCAGATACAGGAAATCTAGAGACTTTGTCATCCGGATCTGTAAAGGAAACAGTGGCCCTCTCCTTTGATAAACTCAGTATCCTTCTTGGGCTATTGAGAAAAGAAGGATCAGTCATTGTTTCCACAACTTTTTAACACTCGCCAGAAACTTATCAAATAGAACGCCACATGCTAATTCCTGCACATTTTCAATTAAGTTGAGTTCCAAAATCTACAAGCTCATTGCAAAGTTACTTATAAGCATCATTATCATTCACAATGTACCCCATTAATGGTGCCAACTAGTTTCATCTCGAATTATAATCACATTCAGTTCGAGACAAAGCTTCTAATGAAAAGACGTCCCTTGAGAAAATAGTCAGGGTATAATTCCAACTTCACCAAAAAGAAACCAGTCAAAGAAGAAACGAAATCTACCTATTTGATCAGAGAACAATTGCATAAAACTATAAATCAATCTATTTGATCGGAGAACAATTGCCTAAAACTATGTAAACAAGAATACTCTGTTTGTGGTCCAACAAATTGTTCAATGTTCTACCACTATATGAAGCAAGCAAGAAAGAATCAAACAAAAGGTTACATTGATTGTACCAATCATGACAACAGAATGCTTGGATAAACAGTGTTTATTAGCAATCAATATGAATGCCTTATCTAGTACTGCCTATAAACCTAAATAAAAACATCTGCAGAAATTTCAAAATGGTAAAAGACTTTTCTTGAGTTGGAGAGATTTCTGGAATGTGGTATGGGTTTTTAAGATGGACCAGATTGGATGCTTGCATTTTAAGTTTTTAAATTCATGATCAATCGTGGAATCAAATCTTAAAACCAATACTAAATTCATGTTTTCCTTTGATTTCTATACTGAATCCATATAATCTTTTGCAAAAAGTTGTGAAGAAAATCTAACAAAATTCTCAAAAAATATATCTCAGGCATTTTGACAAACATATATTGAGTGAAAATAAATTATAGACTGAGAATCAGAGAAGAGTACGTAGATTCTTACCCTTCCAATATGCAGAAAAATTTTTCACACAAATAGAAGGAGTTGATTGGCAAGATCGTTCTGGGCGAATTTGTGGCAAAGCGACGTTTCAACATTAAATTGATCAATCGTGGAATCAAATCTTAAAACCAATACTAAATTCATGTTTTCCTTTGATTTCTATACTGAATCCATATAATCTTTTGCATCTCATATGAATTTTTTCACAGTTTATAATTAGACCTAGTTTGCTCGTAATTAACCTAATTTGATTTCTGCTTGTTCCCTAGTTTTTTAATCTCTTATCTTTCAATCATGATTAGTTATACTGAATACTGATTTCAATTCCTTTTATGTTCTTTTAATCTGACTAAAGCGTTTTGTTTCAGTTTTTTCTTTCATCTCTTTTTATTTAGGTTATGAGCCGATGGAGGCGCCTCCATAGATCATTTGGGAAACATCATCATGAGATTCGAAAACTCTACAGAAATGGGTCTGAAGCTATTCTATTTATTTGTTGGGTAATATCTTTGAAGCTCCTCTCAGGTCATTTGTTCTAGATTGCAATAAAGTTCGCTAAGTATTTAGATTCAATTAATACTTACTTCTGATCAAAGTTGATGGGTCATTCTAAGTATCTTTTGAGTATTTGAGATCCTACCTGGTGTAGGGATTTGATTGTGTGAGATTATATCTTCAAAACTTTACTTTTTATCTTCTCGGGAATTCTAATTTGAGATGTTTCTGCTCTCATCATGATGAAATGGTTGATAGGTCTAATAAGAATCTTAATCTTTAATCATCCTGGGGTTTCTTGTGGAAGTTAATTTGCTGCTGCTTTTCCATTAAAAGATGTGTTTTGATTCTTAATATCCCATTAAAGTGATTATTTAAATTGTTAATTAGAGTGATTAAATTACCAAGTCCAAGAGCTCTCTTAATAATGGGCGGCCATCTCAGGGTTTTTCCCACACTTGGCAAATATTCTTGGCAGAAACATAATTCTCTCTTGAGAATACTGGTTTTGAAGAATAAGCATACTTGGCTTTTTAGTATTCTGTTCTCAGAGTTTATGTCACAATTGAATGTCCTGTCTGTATAATAACTGCAGGCCTGTAATACTTTCTATTCATTGCATGTCTGGAAACTTTCATTTCCTAGATATTCCTGTATGCTCTTCTACATTTCCTTCTATTTATTCTCAGGATTAATCCTGATTCTAGTCACACCCCTTCTAGCTTATTTTCTCAAACCTCGTAATCCATTGTTCTAGTTTT
Source organism: Papaver armeniacum (assembly GCA_023531295.1). Taxonomy (NCBI): domain Eukaryota; kingdom Viridiplantae; phylum Streptophyta; class Magnoliopsida; order Ranunculales; family Papaveraceae; genus Papaver; species Papaver armeniacum. The sequence continues at coordinate 15,994 of JAJJWW010007318.1, forward strand.
CACTCTCATGGCAATCCCTGAAGCTCAAGTTAGGGTATGAGATTTAGATGAGGATGTTGAAGAATCCCCCTTTAGGTTTGCTGCTCTTATATGTAACAAGTACAATAACTATCACAAAACCTCTGTCAAGCATAACCTGAATAAAGCTTGGACTATAAAATCTTCTGATTTTAAGCTTGCAAAACCTTATGTTCAGGGAAGGGGAATTCAAAATCTTTTTGTGGTTATGTTTAAGAAAAGCAGTGACAGGGACATTGCTTTTGCTGCTAGGCCTACTCACATGTTTGGCCAACTGTTTGCAGTCCAACCTCTTGGTGATTTGGAGTCTATTTTTGACCTTGTCTGGGATAAAACACTAATGCCTGTGTTGATTACTATTCCTTCAGATTTAGCCAACAAAGGAAAGGCGCGAGAAGTTCTGGATGAGATTGGCACTTTTGTTTCTGCGGAATCTGCTGCTGGGAATCATTTTGAGGCGAAACTTATGGTACCTCTTACTAGGAAAGTGGTCATCAATACAGCTAAGTGCACCTACATTATGACAGCTTTCTATCCCAAGCTCCCATATCTTGCTTGCAAGCATTGTTTTGTACTTTACCATGATGAGATCTTATGCAAGGAAATCCAGTCGAGGATTTATGTTCGTGCTCTGCCTGCTCCCACACCTCGGGCTTCTCATGTTGCGGTCTCAAAGGTAGTGAAGGATCAGAACAAGGGAGAAATTTCTCGTGCAGCTGGCTCTTCTATGCCCTCTGCTTTCTCAATTAGTCTCCAGCCAGCTGGTGCACTTGGAAATAGAGGTTCTTCATTATCTATCCCTGTTATTTCATCTGTAATGCCTGCAGTTTCTTCTTTAACAATCAAGGAACCTATAAATCCTGTTTTGCCTGATACACCCATTTCACCTAACTCTGTCAACTCTGTCAACAATTTCTGTCCTGTTTCTCCTTTTGATAATATAACTTTTGGGACGGATGGTCTTATTCATGATAGAAAAGGAAAAAGACCTAGGACCGCTTTTGAAACTTCTTATGTAGGCTCTAGCTCCTTTTTATCCTCATCATCTTCGAAGTCTCCACCTCAGTGGCCTTTGATAAGATCTTTGCCACCTTTCACTCCTCCCAGTGAGACTTCTTTCAATGCTGGTAGTTTAGGAGTTTCCTCTAGTACTGGCTCTGCGTCGGCAAATGTCATTTGGTTTGCTTCTTGTACTTCTTTCTCTCAAGCTATATTTACATCTTCTGGTTTTGACTTTAGCACAACTACTGAAATGAACTACTCTTCTGAGCTTTTTATGAGTGCTAATTTGGAATGCGACTTTGGAAACCCTAATAATCAGATTAGTGATCTTAAGGAGGTCTCAATTCTCGAACCCATGTCGTTATCTATGCTTCCTCCGGAACCCAGAGTTACTGATAAAGATTTTAACAAAGAAATTGATCTCATGATGATGGACCCTGCTTCTATGGATGCGGAACCATCCTCAGCTCATAACCTTGTAAGTTCCTAAATTATTCCTGTTGTTTTTCACTTTCTTTTTTATTGTCTCCAGCTGTGCTCTTCTTTGCCTCTCTAGTTTAATTTTTGTTTTATCTCTGCTAGTCTTTGTGAGTTGAGTATCTCTCTGTTATTGCTCTGTCTTTTGCTTATTTCATTCCGTTTCACTCCTTTACTTTTCATCTAGTGATTATAATTGTCTGTAGTTCTCTTTTGTGTGACCTGATTGATTGTTTCTTAGTTTTTTGAAGTGCTTTTCTTTTGAGTTATTATGAAGTTTTTGAGTTGGAATATTATTGGGTGCTGTTCCGATAAAAAGTGGCTTAACATGCTAAACCTCTATAGGAAATTTAAATTTGATGCAATATGTTTGATGGAAACAATGGTGGATTATGAATCAGTTAAGAAATTTAGTCATCATTTGCCTTATGATACTTGGTATGTGGTGCCTTCTGTGGGAAAATCATGGGGATTTGCTTTAGGTTACTTTGAGAAGTCTAGTATTGAAGTAATTAGTTCATCACTTAACATGATTCATATTGTTTGTGACATTACTCCTAGAATTAAAAATTGTCTCATCTCTTTGTGTATGGGTCTTTAAATTTATGTGGTATGAGAAATCAATGGAATCTTCTAAATCATATAAATGAGGAAGCAAATATACCATGGCTGCTGCTAGGAGATTTTAACTTCATTCTGCATAAGTCGGAGAAACAAGGTGGTGTAGCTAAAAGCTCTTTAGTCCCGAAGTTTATTAGATCCTCATTAAATATGTTGAACCTTAATGAAGTTTTCTCCTTTGGTAATCCCTTTACTTGGTGCAATAGAAGATTTAGGAATCCACGAGATCTTATTTTTGAAAATTGGATAGAGGGTTTATGAATGATAAGTGGGTCACTGTTTTTCCTCAAACAAGAATTACTAATCTAGAAAGGGTTTACTCCGATCATAGTCCAATTTTATTGAACTGTTTTCATTTTGAGAAGAAACTCTATATTCCGTACAAGTTCTTTAAATGCTGGCAGCTAAGTCCATACTTTAAATATGTTCTGTCAAATTCTTGGTCTAAGAGAGTCAAGGGTTCTCTGAGTTTTGTAGTAGCTGGAAAACTTAGAAATGTGAAGAACGATCTTAGTCTGTGGAATGTCAATTCTTTTGGTCATATAAAAAGTACTATTCATAAATTGAACTCTGAGATAGACAAGTTTCAATCCATGCCATATTCTCCTGCTATAGGAAATTATATTTTAAATTACTCTAAGCAGCTAGACTACTGGTATGAAATTGAGAACTCATTTTATAAACAAAAAGCGAGGATAAACTACTTTGTTCATTACGACAAAAATACCCAGTTCTTCCATAGCACTGTTAAACTAAGAAACATGTATAACACCATACATACGGTTAAAGATGAACAAGGCAACTGGCTGGAGTCTAGAGAACAAATTGTTTCGCTTTTTGAAACACACTTTAGGAAGGTTTTTCATTCTTCTTCTCCTAGTTCTGCTGATATTCAAGATGTTTTAAAAGACGTTCAGCCAATTATTACTGATGAAGTTAATCTTTCTCTTGTGGATATCCCAACTTCTGAGGAAATTCTGACTACTATCAAAAACATGGAGCCATGGAACTCTCATGGCCCAGACGGCTTCCCGACAGGGTTTTTTCGAGATAATTGGGATATCGTTTCTGATCAGGTTATTGAGCACATACAAAACTTTTTCAAAACTAAATTCTTATTGAAGAAGCTGAACTACACTTTTATAGCTTTAATTCCTAAGGTTGCTAATCCTTCTTCGCCTAATGATTTCAGGCATATTAGCTTAGCAAACTCAGTTTACAAAATTATCTCCAAGATTTTAACCAATAGACTTAAACCTCTGCTAGATTCTCTTATATCCTCATTTCAGTCGGCTTTTGTTTCTAATAGGCAAATTCAGGATAACATCATTATTAGTCATGAGATTCTGTATTCCTTCAAAAGAATGAAAAAAAGGGTTAAAAAGGGTTATATGGCTATTAAGCTTGATCTGTCGAAAGATTTCGACAGATTAGAATGGTCATTTATAATTGTTGTCTTCAAAAAATTGGGTTTCTCGGATGATTGGTGTCAGCTGATGCTACAATGCATTAGTACAGTTTCGTATTCGGTTCTTTTAAATGGTTCTCCAGGAAATGTTTTCTCACCCTGTAGAGGAATTAGACAAGGAGACTGTCTTTCTCCTTACATCTTTATACTTTGTATGGAATTTCTATCTCAGATGTTATTAAAAGCTGAATCAGACAACTTAATTCAAGGTTTTAAAATCAGAGCCAATAGCCCTTCTATTATCCATTTATTCTTTGCAGACGATTGTATGCTTTTCTCTAAAGCATATATTTCGTATGCAAGAAATCTTATGCAAGTTTTAAATAAGTTTGCAAAAGCTTCGGGTCAGGCTATTAATCTGGAAAAGTCGGGTTTTTACACAAGTGCGAATATGCATCACAAACACATCAAAATTCTTTCTAGATCCCTTGGCATCAAATTTCTGTCGAGCACAGAAAAATATTTAGGAACACCTCTGTTTGTTAATAGAGATAGAACTAAATCTTTTCAATTTCTTATTGATGAGTTCTATGTTAGGCTTGGAAATATGAAGAAAACTAATCTGAATGGCGCTGGTAGAACGGTTGTCACTAAACATGTTTTGTCAGGTCTTGATGTGTACCATATGTCATGTTTTCCTCTCCCAAAGAAGCTTACCTCTAAGTTTGATGCTATTCAAAGAAACTTCTGGTGGGCTAAGAAAAACCCTCGTAGGGAGGTTTATTTTCGTTCTTGGATTGACATTGGTAAATCCAAAAAATGTGGTGGTCTAGGTATTAGAAATTCTTATGCTCTGAATAGGGTTTTCATATCGAAAATAGCATGGAGAATTACTCAGTTCCCTGATCACTTGATCTCGAAATTTCTGAAAGACAAATATTATCCTAATCATAACCTACTGGAGATTGATAAGGCAGCTGATGCCTCGTCTTGGATTTGGAAGGTAATTGTTAACATTCTAAGTTTTCTAAGATCTAATATTGTTTACAAGATTAATAATGGTAACTCCACTAGAATCTGGTCTTCAATCTGGTTACCTTGCTCTACTGCTCCTTCTTTATCTGTTAATCCTAATTATAATAATTATACCTTTGTTAGTGAGCTTATAGACCCTCATCTTAATACATGGAACTTAGATATTCTGAACTCCCTGTTTTGTCCTGAAAATGTGATCAAAATTCGTTCAATTTGTCTGAATGTTCTTTGTGATGATAAGATTATGTGGGCACACACTAAAGATGGTAATTTTACCATTAAGTCTGCATATAAAGTGTATACGAATGAATTTTCTCCTGCTGAAGAGTCTGCCTTATGGACTAAGGTTTGGTCGTTAAACTGCCTTCCTAAAATTAAGTTTTTCATATGGAAAGTATTTGCTCACATGTTGCCAGTTAACTCTACAATGAATGCCTATAATAACTCTATTAATCCTTCATGTTCTCTCTGCAACAATGCTTCTGAGACTGTTCTTCATCTATTCTTTGAATGCCCTGTAGCGTCTCATATTTGGTTTGCTTTATCGCTTCAACATCTGATATGGCCTGATGACTATTTTCTGAAATGGTTTGATATTATACTAGGTCAATCGCCTTTCCCTATTGGATGGCCTAGTATAGGTGTTATTATTATGTGGTGTATTTGGAAGATGAGATGTGAAGTGGTATTTTAGAGAGTTGCAATAAATCTGGATAAAGTTATCCTTAACACTAAAAGAATATTGAACACTTATATTCATCCCCCCCCCTGTGTATGGTGCTAGTATTGGTGTGAAAACTCCTGCTACTGATGTTGAACATATTCTCTTCATAAATGGCTCTTACAAAGATTTTAACATGGGAGCTGGTTTGGTCTTATGTGATATTGCAGGAAGAATAAAATTTTGTAAATCAGACTTTGGGCTTGCTCTTGATGCAGTTTGTGCTGAAGCAATGGCGTTGTCTTTGGCTGTTTCCTGGACAATGCAACTGAATTTTCCCAAAGTTCTTATAGTTAGTGACTGCCTGCAAGTGGTGGATTTTGTGAATGGAGTCAGTCACTCGGCCGGATGGAGATGCAGTGATATTCTCAATGACCGTTGCAGCCTCCTTACTAGTAGTTATTTCTTTAAGCTTGTGTATATTAGGCGTTCTATGAATAAATTTGCAGACCGGCTTGCACGTCGGGCTAGGAAGTTATGTTTTAAAGCATCTTGGGTTTCTTGTCCTCCTTTTCTGAACTATCTTGAGAGGGATCAGATTGTGAATGCTTGTAACTTTCTTCTTTGTTAATTGAAAACTTTGTTTCTCAGCAAAAAAAAAAATGCCATACCGTGTCTAAGGTTTCCTCTTAAAGTGAAGAAATTATTTAAAGAGGTTTAGAGTTAAAAAAAAAGGATCGAAAGATGGGTAAGCATGTATTTTAAACTGAGATTACACGGGGTATGTTACGCCAATAAAGTATGCTATTGCAATAAAACTTATAGACGGGGGTATTATATTGTCCCACACTGTTGTTGTGAGCTTGTTATGTGCATTAAAAAACAAATGGTCGCATCGGTCGTTTTGGTTGACCGGGAATTTCTGATAGACAGCTATAATGCAAAGAACGGGGCTTAATGCTAGAGGGTGATACATACTTCTCATGAAATTTGACAATCCTACGAAAAAAAATGAGCACAATCCGAGACATATAAAACACCACCTCTACCACTGTGAGAATCAGCCGTTGAAATTTAACAGTCAAAACTAAAATTGGTAGATGGTGAGGTTGTTATCTCGAATTGTGATCATTATTGGTAGGAATCTAGAGTTTAATAAGAGGAACGTATCAACAAAATATTAGCTTCAAATTCATTATCCTTTGGACTCAAAAGAAAAATTGGTACAAATATTATAAGATAGTGTCCAAATAATATTGTTCATGGATCCTCCTCTGATATACTAATAGTTTGACAATGCATAATATCTACCATCCATTTGGTTGTTCTGGTAAATGGAGTTTTAGGTGACTTCTTCATTCCATCTAGAGGCCTCAGACAATGGGATCCCCTCTCTCTCAACCTCTTCCTTTTCTGCATGGAGACTATATCTAGAACTCTTACCCATGCTGAAAATATTAGGCTCATTTCTAGTATCAAGATTTGTAAGAATGCCCCTTCCATCAACCAGCTTCTCTTTGTTGATGACTGCATGGTCTTCTGTAACACAAATATGGCATAATGTAACAATCATGTTGACATATTCAAGATCTTCAGCAACACTTTAGGTTAACTTATCAATTTTCACAAATCTGGAATTTTCTGTAGCAAAAATCTTGATGAGAATTTGGGCATCAAAAGAAGTAACTTTATGGGAGTGTAAATGATTGATATCAATCACAATTATCTGGGATCCCCTCTTTTCACCAGCAAAAGCAAGATTACCTCCTTCAAATCATGTGTGGACAAACTTAAACTAAGATTGGTCAGCTGGAAGAACAAACTCCTAAACCCAACTGGCGGAGCTAACCTTATCAGCATTGTTACCTCTCATCTAGCATGTATCAGGTGAATTGCTTCAAACTTCCAAAGCAAACTTGTTCGGAATTAAGCAAAATTCAAAGGGATGGGAAAGGATATAATCCACACAAAAGGTTACTATCCAAAGGCTTGAGACTCAATTTGAAACCAAAGGAGATGGGAGGATTAGGCTTCATCAACATGGATTTTCCAACAATTATATGATCACAAAAATAGGTTGGAGACGTACACAAGATAAAAACTATCTTTGGTGCCAAATCATAATTGAAAATTACGTAAAAGACAAGAATATCTTGAACATGAATATTACACCAAATGTAGGGGACTCCTGGATTATGAAAGGCATCCTGGAAGTAATTTGGAACATTCAGATTTTATAGCAAATGGAAGGTAGGAAATGGAAGTTGCATTAGTCTATGCGATGGAAAGTTGATCTATGATCCCAAACATCCAACTAAATATACCAATTGACTCTCCAGAAGAGCTGATACTTGTTAAGCATGTCACGATAGAGGGGGTGTTTGGTGGTGGTGGAGGTGGTGGTGGTGGTGGTGTTGGGGGAGATATTCATAAGATAAATGAATGGTTTAATCAAAAGGAAATATAAGCCATCCTCAACGTTAGTATTGAACCATAAAAAGAAGATCGAATTTTGTATACCCTAATTGAGAGTGGGCACCTTACTGTCAAATCTCTCTACTAGGGTGAAAAAGGCTAGAAACACAACAGTGATGCTCAGAGTTCTCCAAAAGTATGAAAGTCTGGAGAATTTTGGACTATTCATTCCAATGTGGTTGTATTATTTTAACATCCCAATTTAGTTCATTTTGAGCTATTCTTTTTTTACTGCTTAAGGTGATTGCAACGACCACCAAGAAACAATAAATCCCAACTACAAATATATAAGTGTGAGCATTGCTAATGGCAATCCATCTAGCGTACGCATCTGGATAATATGGAATATGACGTGGCATACCTGAAAGACCTTAGAAATGCATTGGGAAGAAGGTCGAATTAACCCCGAAAGAAGTGATCCAAAAATAGATTTGGCCTACAGTTTCAGGATAAGTCCGCCCAAGAAATCTGCCACGACAAGAAACTTGTCACTCGTACTAGGATAACGAGATAATCGGTTGCGGTAGCGTCGAATCGATTTACGGAGTCTTCTGTTGCAAAAAGATCCCATATTCCAGAAAAAACTGAATCGTAAAGTATGACGCACAATATCTCTTCGAATACAAAGTGGATATCATGCATCCAAATGATGCAGGAGTGCTGATTAGAGAAAAATTTGGAAACCGGATATATCTCTAGTTATTCAAATATTCATATGGAAATGTGCTCATGGCATCCTCCCAACTAATTCAAAAACTCCCAGCATACCGCATTACATTGACCCCATGTGCAATTATTATATGAGTGGAAGGAAACCATGATATATATTTTCATAAGTTTCCCTTTAGCTGCAAAAGTATAAAATAGCCTGTATGGACCAAATCACACATAATTCCAAAATTTGACCAACTTTGGGGATTGGCTGAATAATTGGTTCACTACCAATACCAAATGAAAGCATGTGATAACTTTCTATATGCTAATAGATGTTGGTGCATTTGGAAAGCAAGATGTGATTTACAATTAATAAAACTAGGATAGATGAGCATCAAAATGTCATAAATATCAAATAACACCTCTGTGAGCACACAGAGTCCATAACCTCGAGAAACACATTTTGAATATATGCATTACATAAGAAATGATCATCTCCAGAACAGTAATTTCTCGTCCAATGGGATAGGGAATTTTGATACCACTATTAAAGTTTGCACCCTTAAACATCCTACTTCCAAAAAACATTTATACTTCTCTAATAACCTTTGATTTTACAGGGAACTTCATTGGGGCAAGAGGATATCTCAGACACCATGAACATGATGAACTCTGGACAAGAGTTAATCTAGTATTTTATTTGGATAAAATAAATGAAGAAGATGAAAACTACCGTTGAAGCTGAAGACATGTCAATCCTCAGAAACTTCAAATCTCTCTACCAAGATATTGTTCAAAAAAAGATTCCCAATTTGCTACTATGCCTCCTATCTAGGAGAAAAAAAAAACAAACCCAAGTTGGTTTCTTTTGTTTTAGTTAATCTTCAAGTCATTAACATAACCCACAATATCCAAACTTACAATTTAGATTTACTATGTAAAAATAATGATCTCCAAAGCCCAGCTAGTTGGAATGGAGACATCACAACTAACTTAACTTGTAATTTGAACCTTGACCAACATTTTTCTCTTTTCAAATCTGTCAGAGCGTTCAAAACATCGTGATATATTCGGTATAAACTCTGCCTATTTTTCATTAAAAAAAAAGTCATTTAATTTGCAATGTTTGGATATTCGTAGACTAATTATTTGTTTTACTTAATAAATATCCAACACATTGGTTTGGTAGTAATATTTCAAGTATTAAGTGTTGGTATTTAGACCCATCAGAGACTGACCTAACAATCCGTTAACTAAATAATTAACCTTAGCTCTAAAAAAAGTACAATATTTTTTTTTTAATAATTCTTTGACATCCTTAGGTTGCCGTTAAATAAAATACAGTGAAAAAAATTGATCGTTACACCTCTCACGCACCTTTCCTTCCACAATTTTTTCTTGTCTCTCGAGCCAATAACATGCAACCTCTGAAGCTTCTTTAGCTCATACCAAAAGCATCAATACAAGTACCACCATCTATGGTCGCATACACGACATGAAATTGAAATTTCCCCCAAAATTATTTAACAATGATAGAAATCAATTTCAGTTAAAACTGAATCTTTAAGAAAACCAGAAAGATCAAAACTAGATAGAACAAAAACAACACCATCAAGAAATATAGAGTTGTTTATAAGATAACCACTATACTCAAGTAGAGATAAACTCACTACTTATCTAGAACACAAGTAAACGCATAAAAGAGAAGATCCCATAGAGGCTCTTGGCCAGGGACCCTTAATTTGAAGGTTAAGCGTCATATGTATAGACTTTCTGAAGACAGACCCTTCAAGTAATATATAGTTACAATGCCATACGATATAAAAGTTACAAGTGGTACCTCTCCGGTGCTAAGTCCACTGGATATCTACATGCGGCATCTCCTATAGTCGAAGTTCTTACAAGCGGAGCCAACGATGTCGTTCAACATCTTGGGATGACTAAATGCCTAAGCTAGGTATTTATATCCATAAAATCTTTACGAGAACAACTTACACTCGTTTCTTCCTCCATCACCACCACCACCACAATCAGGAAAATCAAATCCAGTTAAAACCTATCCCCAGTTTTATATAATCATACTTAATTTTAAACCCTAATTAAAAAATTAATAATAAACAAAAACTCGAATCCGACCAGAATTCAATCATTCTTAAACACATTATTTGATCAATATCCCCACTAAGATCCTTTTTTCCAAATTAATTATGAAACAAGTTATCAAGTTAACAATCCAAACATATTACACCTTTAGAAGAATCAACAAATCAGTTACTAGTTATCAAAATCTCTACCAATAAAAATCAAATCAACCTACATTCAGACTCAAATAAAAGGAAGAAAAGATTGAAGTAATACTAAACTGAAACCTACCTTTTTGATGTTGTTCTTATTCGTTGTAGTTGCAGGAAATCCCACACTACACCCCTCACTAGAATTTGCTTAATTAACACATTGGAAGATGATTAATTATATACTTTCATTGATAATCTTCTCGAAATGTTTACAAGGATAGATATATCAGATCTAAAGAAATTACAATCACTCTAGATTTTCTCTCTCCTTATGACTTGCTTAACAATTCAAAAAGAACCCCCCTCCACAACAGATTGACTCAACCCTTTATATAGGGTAGTACACAGTGGATGACAGCTAAGTTGTCCTTTATTTTCGGGAATAACTCGCGAAATGTCGCGAGTGTTATAAACATTTTTCCTTGCGGCACTCCTAAATCTCGCCAAGTCTTCACACTTTTCTCACGTTCTGGCTTTCGTCATCTAATGCGTCATTTAAATCACTTCCCTGCGATGCCTTCGCAACGTAGTTGTTTATTACTCTCTCAAAATATTGATGTCGCGATATTCTGCTCCTACATCTTGCCTCTTCTCATGTCTTCTCTGCGAAGAAGAGAATGTCATGAGAACCAATATTTTAAAGTGTCGCAACTGCTCATCTTTATCTCGCGATTGTTCATTTTTACTCGTTTTATTTATGTACGGAATTTATTACAGGTGTTTCTTCTTCCACTCTTTTCTTGACACGTCTCTTTCAACCGTTTATTCTTGACCATTCAAGTCCCATCTCGCATTAAATGCATTTGTTTTCTCGAGGATTCTCTTCTCTATATATAGCTTTCTTACCCTTCTCTATTTCTCTTTTATTTTCCCTCTGCAACTTTCCTTTAACTTTCTTCCTCCGCAATTTGCGCTTCTGCTACTGTAATCCTCCCCTTCAATTCTCTCAATCTTCCATTCTCCATTCATTCCCATACTATATCAATGGCTTCAATGGGTCGTACATATAAACCCCTTTTTGAAGATACTCAAAAGAAATTACAAGAGAAGGGTTTCATCTTATCAACCATTCCTGATCAAAAATCTTCGTCTATTCTCTCTGCAAAACTGTTTTCTGACCATCAATGTGATGATCATAAAATCATAGTCTCGCTAGGTCAACTCCTCGCAGGACTTCCCATTCCTCTATATAATCCCGAGATACCATTATTCTATGAAATCCTTGCTCATGAAAAGTTCTCGCGAGCTGTTTATCAGTTGAGTGGCGACTGCATCCGTTTGATGCTTGAATTCGCAAACCGCGGCGCTGGTAAAGGATCATTATATCCTGTTAATGTTAGAGATCCTAAATTTGCAAATTTGGAGATAGTCGCTGAGAAGTATACTGTAGAAAGTTTCTTTGCGAATTATGCAGTAATAAACATGAGAAATGATAAATCTCGCTGGGGCGCTCGACTGAAAAGAATAGATAATATTTCCGATGACAAGTTGCTTATGCAAGATATTGATTGGCATTCGGGCAACAATAGTACTCCTCGCCATTCCAAAGATGATAAATGGTGGGTTGTTCTTTTATTTTTGAGTGGACCTTACATCGCAGGTTCACATGTTCTCCCTGCACACCTAACGAATTATCATCCTTGGGAGTTTAAGTGGCCTGAGGAGACAAAAGAGGTATACTTCCTTCTTTCAATTTCGCTTTGCAACATTTTCTTCCTCTTTTATTTATTAACTTTCAAAAATTTTAGATCGCCAGAATGAGAAAGAAGTATAAAGAAGATCCAAAACTGAGTACCCTGGCGATACTCCGATCGCTCACGGATGAAGTAAGAAACATTTTCTTTTGTTATTTTAAACAATATTGTTGCCTCTGTTTCTTATCTTCATGCGTATGCGAAGGTTGACTTTGAAGAGGCTGAAGCTGCGAAGGTTAAAGGCAATGATAAAATTACTTTTCGCAAGGACAAGTCTTCTGCTCCGCTTTCAAAAAACGGAAAACCCAGCTCTCTTCTCAAACCAATGAAAATTCTGATGAGGGTGAAAATGAGGTTGGTACTTCCTCCGCGAAAGAGAATCACTCGACTACTTCTGCTATGGCGCAATTGTCCAGTGTCTTCTCCGATTCTATGCAAGGATTAGGAGATGATCATCTAACTGCTACTTGCGGAGCTCTCGCTAAAATTTGCGATGCTCCGCTATTAGAGGATAATGAATCTTTTCGTGGAGTTTCCCGAACGTTGACTTCCAGCCACTTGAATGCTCTCAATGCTTTGGTATATTCATATTCCTTTGCTTCTCTGTAACTTCTATTATAAGCTTTATCTTAACAATTTCTTTATTTTCCTTTACAGTCTGGGAGAGCTTCCTTTGTTGTTGCCTCAGACCTCGAGAAAAGACGCGACAATCTTGAAAAGAAAAATCTCCAACTTAAAGAGAAGATCCGAGAACTAGAAACTGAGGTTGCAATGTCTCGCAAGAAAGATGAAAGAATTCAACAATTTGAAACTGAATCTGCTTCTCAGAAGACTAAGATGTCTACTCTTCAAAGCGCAAATCAGCAACTTTATGGTATAAAACTTTTACTCTTCAAATCGTCTTTACTTTGTCAGCTACTATTCTTTGCATGATTTATTATTTTCGCAGACATATATAATCTCTCTGAAGAAGCCATTCTTCTCCATTCATTTCCCGAGCCTATGGATAATGATGTTCTTCTCACCCATCTCAACGAGTCTTTAAGTAACTCATCAAACAAAATTGATTCCCTTTCATTAAATGAACTTCGAACCAAATGTCGCCTCTTAGAGATTGAGCATAGAGCTAGTTTAGGTTTAGCCAACCGATTTAAACAAATGTATCTTGATTCCTATAGAAAAATCGAGCTTCAAAGGAAGAAAATTAGTGGCCTTATAGATAAGAAAGACCGTACTGCTAATAAGGGTGCACAGGCATTAGCAATATTTCAAAAATCTCTTCTCGAAGTACAAATTGAACGAGATGAATCCCTTCGTCAGAATGTCATACTTATGGAGCGAGAAGAGCAAGTTCGTTCGCTTCTTGTTATAAATAATGGTGATGAGTTCGCTTGGGATGCGAAGGTTCTAGATAATGCCAGGAATAATTTAGGTGTTGATGTTAGTCTTCATACCGAGCATACTGCCTTGGTTAAAGATATGATATCGACGAGAGAAGGTTGTTTATTATACTTTCTTGCTCTTTACTTCGTAGTATTGTTATAGTGTTGTTAATTCATTATCATATGTTTTGCAGAATCCGAGAAGAGATTTCAAACAAGGATTGAAGAACTTGAGTCTCGAAAAAGGGGAACTCGCATGAAGGCCTTTCTCTTCGCAATAACAAGTATTCTAAGTTGAAGAAACAGCTGCAAGCTACAGTGGCGAATTTCAACAATACTGCTGTTCGTTTTCGCAATCAAACTATTGAAATGGTTTGCAATGATCACCGCATTCCTCTTAGTTCATACCCTTGTCTTCGCGATGTTATTCCTAAAGATACGCCTTTCTCGGATGTTTCGATAGTGAAGCTAGCGAAGAAGAAGATTCAGCGAAAAGAATAATGGAATCGAAGAATCGACCAAGAAGAAGAATCCTCAAAGAATTAACTTCTTTTCCTTCTTTCGCTTCTTGTAATATATATACTCTTTCAATCTTCTTGGATTGTCAAATATGAATTCAATCTTCGTTTTCTTTACTTGCGCGTATTCGTCAAGCAATTCTTCTTTATAATTCAGCTGACCATCATTATGAATACATAAATCCATCATGTGGAAATGAATAACAAGATTTTATCCTATTCATTCCCATACTTGCCTCTGTTATTCATTTTCAAATGAGTGATTTGACCAATTATATCTGAGTAATGAAACCTCTGACTTCATCCTTTATTATTTGTAACTCTATGATGGAACATAATCGTTTTCGCAAGCTTACTCGCTTCCTTAATTTTATGTATGTCTATATCTTTAATTATGTTGAAGTTCATCATTGCGACAAGATCGCAGGATGTCTTCGCAAATGTAGAAATCCATTGATCTTGCCTTAACATTTTTGTGTGGTCTTATTTTGCCTTCCTAATTAAAGGTCTTATTTCGCCACACCCCTCGTTGCGACAAAATCGCAGGACGTCTTTACATTTTCATGTAATGACCCATTGACCTTGTCTTATCATTTGTTAAGTATTTTTGCCTCTGCAGGATATTTTTCTGCGACAATATGACAGGTCTAAATACTCTTGCGAGTGTAAAATCCCATGACATTGCCGTCTTTGCGACGAAATCGCAGGACGTTTTTGCATTTTCATGCAAAAACCCATTGATCTCACCTTATCCTTGCGTCAGTATTATTGCCTCTACAGGATCATTGCACAAATATGACAAGCCTAAATTTCCTTGACATTTGCGTCTTTTGACACTTATCAGCTCCCTAATGGAGGGTGCCGCCCTTATCTTCTCCCTGGTTGCCCCTTCAAGGAGGCGTACATCGGCCATACAAGACTAGCTCCTCCCATCCGGTCTTAACAACAACCAGTTGTTTTCGCAGCCTCTTATCCCTTATACCTATATGGTTTATGGTTACGAGACCGCACCCTAAGTGGAGTTTTCTTCGGGCCGAGTGCAGCATATACCAAGACTTGCCAAGAATGGCCGAGACACTTCAAATGCCCCAGGCACTCTTGGCTCAACCGTGTACCCGGCGCCTTGAGCATACACTGACTCCTAAGAAGAGATCCTCGGGCGTCCAACCAGGGTATAACCTTATATATATAGTTGGAAATCCAAGGTATCTCTCCCGGATAGGCTTTCATGGGCCCCAAATCTCCATGACTCAGTTCCGGGCGGTGTAACCTTTCCCCGAGCCATGTCAAGAGATACCCCCTTATATGACGCACTTTAGGTCTTACATTTGCCTCTTGCGAAATATCATTCGCGAACTAGGGTGTACGCCATAAAGGTTCGTCCCATTCACTCACTCTTTCATTTTTGTTAATTCATTCAATCATTCATTTTGTTTGCGAAGATATCGCGCAATCTTACATTGTTTTGTTTTTCAATTCTTCACTCAAATTGTCATACATTTTTGATGGCGAGATCCTCGCATATTTCTTTTTCAATTATTATTTCTTCCTCTTACTCTGAACAGTATTTTGTTGTTGCTTTTTGATGATTATTCACTTTTTACACTTTTTGCTCTTGCTACTCTCTGCCTCTTCACCATTCAAATCTCTTAATGATTCCTTTTCATTATAATTTTCAACTGTTTTCATGCACTTGTTTCGCAATGTATCTTCTCCTCTTACATCAATGGCATCCACCATTAATCTTTCCCTTCTTTTCTCATCTTTTGCATGTTGCTTCCAACCCTTTCTTTTCTCAGCTCTCTCTTCGCAGTTCTCCACATCGATCTCATAGCATTTTTGTCCTTCTGTCCAATCTCCTTTTATAATTCCAACACCACTAGGATGAGGAAATTTTATACACTGATGATATGTTGACGCTACACCCAGAATGTCATGCAACCATGGCCTTCCAATCAATGCATTATAAGGGGATTCCACATCGACCACACAGAACAGAATATCAGTAGATAATCCTTGCAGGGGTATTCTCATATGAACTTCTCCTTTAGGCTTGTTTGTTGTACCATTGAAACCATATATCTTGTATGTTGAAGGTATCAATTCTGCATCCTTTCCTCCCATAGTCTTGTAAGTATGGTAAAAGAGGATGTTTACTGAGCTTCCAAAGTGTCAATCAATATTCTATTGATCGCCCAACAATTCTCTCGCTTCATCGTCTTCGCCATCTACCTGGTTTTGGATTAATCTCCAATTTTACAACCAATGGGTTGTCATGCGTCTCTTTGCCTTCAGGAATCTCTTCGCGTTGAAAGAAATAATCTGCATTTGCCATTCTTTTAACTGCGACATCTTCGCAATATTCATCACTTCTTTATTATCAACATCCCTCGCAAAAACCCTACTGAGTATATTATCATGAAAATCTTCAATTGTGCGATATGACTGAACAATGGAGTTACAAAATAAATTTTTAGCTTTCGCCCCAACTTCTATTACGAACGTTTCTTTCCCCTTTGATGGTGGTGTCGGCAATTGTTGGAATTTCTCTTCACTTTTTAGAAAGTGATTCAACTTCCCTTGATCGATCATTCTAAGGATGATTCTTTTTATGTTTCTGCAGTCATTTGTCAGATGTCCATGAAAACGGTGGTAAGAGCAGAATTCGTGACTTCTATCACTTGGTGGTGGTTCATTCCCCATGTTCCATGGTGCAGGTATGTTTTCCATCAGGAGTATAGCTTCCCATATTTTTTCCACACTAGTATTCAGTGGTGGCATCTTGATTTCTTCCCATACTACTCTATGACGTCGCCGACCTCCATGATAATTTCTGTTTTTGACTTCCATAAGTTTCTTGTGAGTGATCAAGTATCTGAATTTTGTTATTGCCGCCACGGTTGTAGTAATTTCTTTCTCTTTCAAACTCTTCTTGATCTCGGCTTCCCATGGCTACCAACTTTGGTTGTCCATCATTTATCACTCCCTCCTGTTGCCCTTGCGAGGTACTCGCCACTTTGTGTATTAACTTGGGTAACAAACTTGCATTCGCAGCATTTGAACTTGTATTCGCAATCGGGTACGACTCCACCACATTTTGCCTTTCTTCCAAAGCAATATATTCCTCTTGCAATTCTCGCACTCCGTCATCGTGATTGTATTCTTGACTCTAAAAATTTGAATATATAGCAGATTGGTTGCGAACATAGCGTTTATAAATGATAAAATGAGATATCTTTCATCTACTCTTCCAAAGAATCTCGCTACACATCGTCTTCCATCTCACAGTTAGGTGTCTTAAACTTTCGCCAACCCTTTGTTTTAGCCCAAATACATCTTCAATTCCTGGTCGCGAGGAGTTATTACTTATGTATGCCCCTAAGAATATAGCTTGTAGATGGTTGAATGACGTGATGGTGTTTCTTGGCAAACCTTCAAACCACTTCGGTGCTTCTCTGTTAGGCTTGATGCGAAATATTTGCACAATATAGCGTCATGACTTTCCCATTGTAACATACATCTTACATACGCTTTGATGTGTTGTATTGCACAAGTTGTACCATCAAAAATGCTGGTTAACGCAGGTAAATTGCATTTTGGAGGTATCCCACCTAACTGCACCTCTAAAGTAAAGGGGGTTTTTGCAGCTTCTTCGATTGCCTCATCCAATTGTCTTCTTCCTCCACCTCCTCTGTTGTTCAACATTCCTCTCATCTCCGCCAACTCTCTTAGAATTTGTTCATTTACCTCAGTGTTCGGATTCATTGGTCTTTTTAGCTCCGTTTCTTTCCTTCTGCGTTCACGCCTATCTTGATTTTCTTGTTCAACATTCTCTTTTCTTCTTTCTCTGCGACTTTCTCCTTCATCTCGTTCGCGAATGTGCACACCATTGTATCTGTCGTTTTCTCTTCTTGGTTGTCTACCAACTCTCCTTTGTACTCTTTCATATTCTTCGTTGATATTTCCATTGTTGCGATTTTGCTCGCGCCTTCTCTCTCGATTGTCATGATTGTTCTGCCGAATTGCTTCTTCCAATTCTTGTTCTTCCATTTCTGCTCTCAATCTTTCCCTCTCGCGAACTAAACGCGTTTGTTCAATATAATGTTTTTCAATGTCATCTTCAATTTCCTTTTGTTTCCTTCGTGTCTCTCTCCCAAGTAATATTCTTCTTCCTTCTCCTTGATTTTCTTCATTAATCGGATCATTATGCCCTTGACGCTGCCTATTTTCTTGATTTCCGTCATTTTGACCATTCTGTAGATCTTCAGGATGTGGAATATAACGATCTTCTACTACTTCTCTTCCTTCACGACCTCCTTCGTCAAAACTTAGTTCCCTTTCTAAATTTTCTTCATTAACGTTTTCCGCAGGTAATGTTTCTGCGAAGATTCTTGATCTGTTATTGCTTTTCGATCTTCTATTTTGCAGCCTCCTATTTTCCATCCTTAATTCGTGGTTTTGCCTCGTTAAATTTGCGCGTTCTTCTGCTTCTAGACGCCTTTCTTCATGTATTGTTTGTCTCAACGTTTCTAATGCTACAATTTCTTCATTTCTATGAGTTTGTTTCTCCCATTTCTTCTCGATTTCTCCCTTCTTGTCCATTATTCATCAGTTGTTGCACTTCTTCTCTTTCTTCCATAGAATCTGATCTCCATGTATGCACGCTCACTCTATCATAATCGATTACTCTATTCAGTGCTGGTTGAATTGGTGGTTGAATTGGTGGTTGAATTTGTGGTTGAATTGGTGGTTGAATTGGTGGTTGAATTGGTGGTTGAATTGGTGGTTGAATTTGACCTTCTTCTCTATCTCTTGCATTTATCCTTGATGGTTCACCTACTTCATTTCTCCTTTCTCCAACTAATCTCCCACTTCTCCTTACAATCGTTGGTTGTTCTGATGCATCCTTTCTTCTAGCCATTTCTCAATTTTAGTAAATTGTTGAGAATTATTCGAGATTTCTTTCTTGTTACACCTGATTCTTCCAATTCACAAGGTTGATCTTCTACTCAGTCCCTGTTTCTAGCGCATATGTAGTTGTAGGAAATCCCACACTGCACCCCTCACTAGAATTTGCTTAATTAACACATTGGAAGATGATTAATTATATACTTTCATTGATAATCTTCTCGAAATGTTTACAAGGATAGATATATCAGATCTAAAGAAATTACAATCACTCTAGATTTTCTCTCTCCTTATGACTTGCTTAACAATTCAAAAAGAACCCCCCTCCACAACAGATTGACTCAACCCTTTATATAGGGTAGTACACAGTGGATGACAACTAAGCTGTCCTTTATTTTCGGGAATAACTCGCGAAATGTCGCGAGTGTTATAAACATTTTTCCTTGCGGCACTCATAAATCTCGCCAAGTCTTCACACTTTTCTCACGTTCTGGCTTTCGTCATCTAATGCGTCATTTAAATCACTTCCCTGCGATGCCTTCGCAACGTAGTTGTTTATTACTCTCTCAAAATATTGATGTCGCGATATTCTGCTCCTACATTCGTCTCCCGAATTTAAAGACCTATGTTATTTATATATGAAACTCAAATGTTGGAGTTAAAATATTATTAGAAACCCTATAATTAGGTATGAACTCTAAAAGAAACGTAACAAAAGGGCATTGAAAAGGCGAGGGTACCCAAATATACTTCAAGCTAAAACTTTTCCTACTTATAAGTCCTTTCTCCGAAAGTGATTGTCTATGGACTGAGTCGAGATAATACAACTAATCGGTTCACACTTCGTGTGATCGTCTGTAATACCCCGATATTTGGCAGTGGTTGGTCGAATGGAATATAAGTAATGGTTCGTCCTTTCCTAACACCGAGGCCTTTTCAGCACAGTTGGCTCCAGAGTTGGCAGAAAACTCTACAGTTAAGCGTGCTCGGGCGGGAGCAATTCAGGGATGGGTGACCATCCGGGAAGTTACTGCTGGATTACCGCAGCGACGCCCGTTGAAAACCCCACACTTTCGGATAACCACAGTGGCTAAGTGGGGACAGTATCGGTGGAGGGACGGGTTATTACAAATGGTATCAGATCCGACGACGGGTCACCTGCCGAGGGTGGGAAGGTACGTTGGACGGGGTAGGTCCAGGTGCTTCTCATGAGGGGCAGGGAACGTCGGAGATCTGGGCTTGTATATATATTCCGGAGCCGAGGACGGCTCCAATTTAAGGTGGTGGTATTGTAATACCCCGATATTTGGCAGTGGTTGGTCGAATGGAATATAAGTAATGGTTCGTCCTTGCCTAACACCGAGGCCTTTTCAGCACAGTTGGCTCCAGAGTTGGCAGAAAACTCTGCAGTTAAGCGTGCTCGGGCGGGAGCAATCCAGGGATGGGTGACCATCCGGGAAGTTACTGCTGGATTACCGCAGCGACGCCCGTTGAAAACCCCACACTTTCGGATAACCACAGTGGCTAAGTGGGGACAGTATCGGTGGAGGGACGGGTTATTACATCGTCTATGGATACGAGATCGAGACAATACAACAACGAAGTATGTTACTTGATAAAAAGGTTCGGACTTAACCAAACACAATAGGATTCACTTATCAAGTAAATAGGAATTAACGTTTGTGTGATTTACTTTAATTATAATAAAACAATTATAATGCGGAAATATAAAGTAAATGACACAGCAAGATTTTGTTAACGAGGAAACCGCAAATGCAGAAAAACCCCGAGACCTTGTCCAGAATTGAATACTCCCAGGATTAAGCCGCTACACAAAATTACACCTAACTTCGTATAGTTGAGACAAAGCAACTAAACCTATAGTTCACCTAGTTCCGTCTGTATTCCCACGCCTCCGACCTATGAATAAGTCACGTACTTGGAACAATTCCTTTGGTTCGTATTCCAAACAGTGAAGGAACAACAAATTTGTTTGGTATCAACTCTCTTCAACCAAGTGATATGAGTCGGACAAAAGCTTTTCTGTTTATCTTAACATAAACTCCTTCGTCTGGTCCTTAGATCTATATTATGTTCAATTACCGAAGTAATCGTTTAAGATTTAGCCAACAACACTCTTAATCTAAAGAATTGTGTTGATGCCGATCTACTCAATTAATCAATTCAATCTATCACAAGGATAAACCGATTATTAATTGGATCCTCTTTTACCGAAACAAGTATTGTGCACACCAAAGATTATGAACCCACAAATCAGAAATCTTCAATATCTTCTTTGTCTTTAAATATTCTTAGATCTTCAATAAACACCTGCACACAATCACTTGAATCTCTTGTGATCAATCACGAACAGAACGGAGTCTGTTAACAATGGATTATCACAAAATCGTCTTTAGAACTAACAATAGTCTAAAGATCCCTGTCGAAACTCTGAACTAGTTAAAGTGAATCTTATATCAAAATAGAAGATTCTCAAGCATAAACAAACTAGGTGCAATCAAAGTTCAACCACCGTTAGTCAATCAAATCAATGAAAACAAAAGATAAACCGCAATTATCTAGTTTCCCACGAACGATACTAATAGAGCTTCTCAATCCCAAAGAAGACTTTAAACTGAGCGGCCGTAAGAGAGTTCGCCTAATTAGGTTACTCTCCTCTCCGAATAGGCTCCTTCACCAGTAGCAGCACAACAAGAGGTAGTTTGCTGTTACGAAGGATTAGTTTGCTAGAAAAGCAAACTTCAAGTATTTATAGACAAGGAAGTTTGGACACCAAGGAATTTCCAAAATCGAAAATATTCTTAAGATATTCATTAAAGCACAAATTCGGTTTTCATAATTCCTGGAAATGCTCTGTCCAAAAATAATGATCGAAATCTCTCAGAAAATCTCTAATTAGTAAATGCACATTACTAATTCTTATTTTCCTAAAAATGAATTAATAACCTTAATTAAAGGATTCTTAACTTATTTATGTTTCGATCCTGGGATTCCCTTCCCTTAGCTATTAAGGAATAACTTTGAACAATTAAATAATAAACATTCACAGCACGTGTTCAAAGTATGTCGACATCTTAACTTTGTAAGTTCTCTTTCACACTTACAACCTTGAAACCGATTTGCCACACTTCCAAACAAATTTAGAATTGGTTGATATGACTTTCAAGAACTATGCGATTGATCAAATAATATTCAATCACAAATCATGGGTTTAACGGTTCTACCAAAACAAGTTTCGGTTCTACCTTCCATGTGAGTACTGTGCATAGTCACACTAGCTTTCCAAAATTCAGTTGACTAGGTACTAGGATCGGTTCCCCACATATATATGGTATCTAACTTATATGTGTTGCACATGTCCATAGGATCGGTTCCCCTTTGCCTAAAAAACGTGTTGCACATGTCCATAATCGGTTGCCGCTATAAACCCTCACCTCATACAAGGATCGGTTCCCCTTTGTGATGTATTGCACCTCTTACCAGGATCGGTTCCCCTTTCCCATATTTGGTCAGACATAAAATCACAAACCCGATCATACCATCTTAGGTGATTACTTAAGATCGGTTTTACTAATAAAAGTTATACCAATACATAAGTCAGGCCTTTGTGAATAGTTTTACCAAGAACACAACAATTCATGAATGATTATACTAAATCACACATATTGGATGTTCACAAGATATGCAATGAATAACAATCCCAATAACGCCTGGCGATTTCCTTTTCGATTCACCAACAAGTTTATGAACTTACTTCCTTAGAACACATGTAAAACATTGTTCCCTAGGATGAAATCCTCACCTCATACCCATACATAATCACAATAGCATTCAAATGATTATGGCGATGTCTTATCTACAAAGTTTAATGGTTAAGCAATAAACCTCGTATTGTATTCCTTAATACTATGTCTACCTAGAGTTCAAATATGCTTCGCAGTTTTGTTTTCAATATGCACGACTTGAAAGATACCTTAGGGAATGAAACATTTCAAGTCAAATATCACTAACCTCAAGTGCAAGGATGATTTTTGTCGTTGTAGCTCCTTGCTTCTTCACATCTTCAAGTCTTCGCAATACTTGTAAAGTCTCAAATACTAATACTTTCAAGCTAACCTATTCGAAGTTGACTCTAGTACATAATCAAGCGATTCTTAACATGAGTTTTGATTCACTAAAATGTGACAACCAAACTTGACATACCAACGCTTGGTGGGTTCAACCGAGCTATGCTCTAACAGGCATTTATAATGATGTCTGGTTCTGAGATGAGGAGTTTATTTCTTTTATGTATGTTTTTGGAGTTGCAGAGAGACAAAAAAATAAATTGAAAATGGAGACAAGTTTGGTTTTAGGATCAAATTAGAAATGATCTAATCGTGCTCATTTATTCGGGTGTCATGTCCAGATTCAGACACATATGACCATTACAATTGGACGTTTGGACATAATCCTTAAGGCTAATATGATAATAACATATATGCTGTTATATAAATATTAGTTCAGTTAAGTCAACACTTTGACTTGATAGTCAGTGACAGGTACATGTACCATCCCATAATATTTGAAATGTTGTTACCAAAACCCAATGTGTTGAACATTTACTGGTGACCAACTGATAAGTAACCCATTTTTGTATGTGTAGAGAAATCCTATGGATGATGGGTGTAGCTTGAGTTTTAAAGTAAAATTTTATGATCATGTAACAAATCCGATTTCGACTCGCTTATCTAGTATCTGAAGTTCGTTTTTTTTGTCGGGAAACAAAAAAGTAACTGAAGATGCAAAAAAATAAAATAAATCCATATGTCTCAATTGTATCAATACGAACAATCATATAATGTGGGATGTATCCATGAATCATGGTGATATTTTTTCTTGTAAGTGAAGTTGGTGAGTGGTCACCTAACCATCATGAAAAGGTTGGTGTCAATGCTGTGAACATGAAAAATTTGTTAGAACGATTGAGAGAAAAAATCAGCAAATGTGGAAATCCAAGAATATTTTCTCAAACCTAACTTCTTTAGCATGGAATTATATGGTGGTATAGCAGAGGAGCCTCATGGAAAGCATCGAGTACCATGAAATCTAACTGAGATAATCTATTTTACTCTTCTTAATTAATTTTAGTTATTTCATGATTACTTTCATTTACTTCTGCATCATAACTTAGTTCACAATATGATAAATTGTGGTTCCAATATTCTAATCATATTTTCTATTATTTGTCTCATACTTGATTAAAGTTATTTCTACACTATGATCGTATATTTATTATAGTTCTAAGCAGTCATCCTAATCACTGATTATTATCAAATTTCCCTTATAATTCATAATGCTAATAGCTACATCATCATCATTTGTCATTATTCTCATATTTTATGTATCCCTCTTAATCTTAATGCGGCTTCGAGGACATTTGTGCATGACCTTAAGATTATATCATGAAATTTGCAGGGACTTAGATCCCGATGAAAACAAGATCACTTTTACCATCTAAATAAATCTCATAGTTTTAGTGTTGTTTTTCTATCTAAGAAAAAATCTCAAATTTCTCTCATAAAAAGAGTTTTGTATAATCTCAAAACATCTCAAAACAAAAGGTTAGCTTTTCATTCATGGTTTGGTTCCAAGAAGTAACTTGCTACATTTGTAATTTTCATCTTTAACAAAATCTTGTTTTTCCAATTTACTTTTGTTACTCCGAATTATATTGATTTTTTTTTATAGTCAAAAGTAAACGTGTGGACGTTGAACACATTGTCTGTTATGTGATGATCTCTATCTTCATAAGATCATTCAAGGTGTGCCCTGAATTAAGCCAAAAGATTAATGTTGTACTAGGTGCCCTCGTCTTTTCATTAGTCACTCCATGTTTGTATATATTTTGGATGTTGATATCGCCATTCTTCACCTGTATATGAAGGATATCATTTTATCCGGTTCTTTAAATGATTTGCTAGACTTCATAATCTCTCATTTTTAATATCCCTTTCCTACAAAAAAAAAAGAAAAGAAAAGGCTATTGCGTTATTTTCTGGTTGTTGAAGGTACTTTTCACACTTCATCTCCTAGAATTCATTTTACGCAAAAAAAAAAAAAAAAAAAAAAACCTTTGAACAATTCACTAAACTTGTTATGTTAACGTGTTAACGTTAGAAAATTTCGGTTATTAAGAGTGGAAGAATTTCTATCCTACATGGGAATTTGCTTACAATATAACTTTTTAACGTGTTAACTTTGGAAAATTCTGGTTGTCAAGAGTCGAAGAATTTTATTCTTCATGAGAATTTGCTAACAATATAACTTTTATAATTTAATAGTCTTGGGGATATGATAACTTACTTACCAGGTCGAACTCGTGTATTTTGGTATCATCACCAAGCAACTTAACCACTGTTCCATAGTGACATCTGCGAATGTTATTGCTCTAGCTCTGTCCAATCTTACTCTACAAGCCCACATAAGACCATTTCTCAAAAACTGTTGTTGTTACATTCCAATATGTGAGTCCAAACTTGTTCACACTCCTCTAACGAGTGTATATTTCACATGTTCTTCTGATTGGTTGATTATTTAACTGATGGTCCCATTATCCTCCATGTTTAGAATCACGACCCTCGTTATATAATTCCTTATATTTAATCAAGGGTAGAGATTGATGATGTAGTTTTTACAGTGGAAGTAAGAATTCGTTTCTCGGACTTTTGAAAGATTCGGTTTTTAGACTAAAAGATGCAGCTTTTTTATAAAACTCTAAAATAATGGAAATGCTAAAAATGATTTTTGTATTAAATTAAAGGAGTCTAGGATATCAAGATTCCATCACTACTACACATACTAAATGTTTGTAACTATTCCCTATAACACTCTCCCAAAATTACGCAAGACGATTTAGGACAAATAATACGTCTTGGAAAATAAATCTTTTCAAACAATTATTTTTCTCAAAGAGTTAAAAATCTTCTTCACTATAGAATGCTAGTCTCTAACAAAGAATATATAAGTCACTATTTAAGCATTATAGGACACATGAAGAAAATCATTATCGTGACAAATCAAGAATAAGGACCAAGAGAATTGTTATAGAAAATAATCAAAACATATTAGCATACATAGAAGGACTTCCTCTCTAGTCCTAGATAAAAATTTAGCTACTCATGACAATAAAATGGAAGAGCAAAAATTGAAGAGAAAATATTTTATTAATTGGTTTCACTTACAAAATGAATGGAATAGTTTGTCTCACTCTTTTCCTTCGGATACAGTGCTCTAACCAAAAACTCAATGACCACTCTCAATAGTTATTTCTCTCTGCCTCTCCCAAAGACTCTATGTAGCTATTTCTCCTCCCCAAAACCAAAAGTTTCCCCAACCCGTGCATCTTCTCCTCTTTATAGTGGTAGCACCCATTTTTAATATAGCAACAAAATGTCTCATTTATGTTAGATATAAGGCAATATCCCACTTTTGGTAATAAAGATAATTATCTTCCATTTTGATTTTGAAAAGTCACTTTAATGACAAGATTTGTGTGATGAGCACTTTATCTTCCATGAGCACATCCGCTGATTCCTTTCTATACATATAAGGTAGGAACATACAACATTCCAACCTCGCACATATAATATTATGTGTATATTTTCCCATTTTAGCTTAATACTTGCAGATTCCACTCATTTCCATAGTTAGGATATATATGCATTATTCCTTGAAATTCTTCTCTTGATCCTCATTTCCAAGATTAGTCGTGCAAATTTTCCGTTGGATCAGCCTCTATTAATTCTCTTAGCATATGACATCACACATCCTTAACTAATGATGTCGACATACCATCTGCCCCACATCCACTTAAGCTTGTCAAACAAGAGAAATGAATCCTAACAAGTCCGTTGTTGCCTTGTTGTTGGTGACTGATCCCATGTCCCAGTGTATAGGACCCACGAGCAGTGACGATTTTAAGTTGTTGTAGCAATAGCTTACCCGTGCGGTCTCCAACTTACGAAGGTCCGTTGCAATTTCTTTAGGTTTCGTCTGTTATTGGGCTTGGCCCACTCTTCTTATGGGTCATTGTACATCGGCTTAGGTCCACAACTTAATTTCCAAATGAACTGCAAAACTAAACAAAACCATCAAATCTGTACAAAATAGAGAACTAAAAATTGTAAATCCAGATGTAATAATATCGTGTTTACATACTCATCAAATACCCCCAAACCTACATTTTGGTAGTCCTCGGCCAAAACTAAAATAAAAATTATTCTGAAATTGAAATAAAAATCCTAACTCACTGTCGCAGGCATCGCGATTACATTTAGCATATGCAATAAGCCTTTAAACCCCTAGGTGGCCCTAGTGGACGAGTTATAGTCTCGTGAGGGTTTACCAGAGGTGTACCCACAAAACCTTTTACTCCAAATTGGTCACAAGTATTCAAAGAGCTATGAGGACATACATATTCTCAACCTATCGCCAAGTAACTGGAATGCCAGAGATATTAAAAGTATCCGCTCTAAAGCTGAATAGGGAAAGGGGAGACACATCCGCAATACTTGCTAGATAAAGAGATATCTCGCTAAATAGCTAGATAAACATTGTAAGATGCATCCGCTTTTGGATAAGATTAGGAGAGAGATAAAGATGAGAGGGACGTCTGCTATACAACTGGACAAATTACGTGTGATGAGTTGAACCAGTGCTAGAAAGATCTTGTGCCAGATGGAAAGCGGACTAACAAAGCAACCAATATGCATCTCTCTTTGACTCTATCATAGTGTTCAGTAGAAACAACGTCTTCTTCGGCTTCAATTGTTGATGATAAACTCTTGAACTTCGTAGAACCTTGACAATTAACTCTTTTCTTCGATTTCTTGCTTGAAACTTCCTTATAGATTTCTAATTCCATATGGCCTTATTGAACAAAACTAACAACAAATTTGAATGTACATAATATTTTTCATTTTCTTCTTCTTTTTTTCTTTTTTTTTTTCATTTTTTTTCATTCTTTTTTTTCATTTTTTTTCCCTCATGAAACACGATAATAACAAGACTAATATTTACATGGCCATGAGACAAGTATCTTGGTATCATTAACTTCAACAACTTACATCGTTTGATTTTCTTTGCTCTAAGTCTTCAACTTTGATTTTGATTTTGCTTTTCTTGCTTATAAACCTTAAACGTCTTCAACTTTCTTCATAGATTTTGATGTCGCTCCGCTTGTTGATGATGATCGTTTTCCGAGAGAGAGTCGTAATCCAAAGTATCTAAGACTACATTGTGAGGTTGCTTTGTCTTTCTGGCATTTCCTTTTGACCGAATTGTCTTTCTATCATGGATGGTTAGGTCCATCACGATTACCCTCTAAAAGGTACATGTTCTCTCCTGATTTTCAATGATCTCAATATATTTTTCTCTAATGTCTCACTAGAATTTTATCCCTAACAATTCGAATTTCCATCTTTTTGGTGAGAAACAGTATGTAAACTTAGATAACTGAATACTATGTGACTCTAAATGTTGGAGATTCTTGGTACAACTAAAATTTTCTCCCTTACCCCCAAACCTAAATTGAACATAGTCCTCGATGTTCCAGATATAAATATGAATGCATGATCAAAGAGAAATGCTGATCAAAAGAAAAGATATAAGGGAAGATGTTACCAGGACCATGTACCACAAAGATGGATTGCCTCCCATAAAGCGCTAAGTTTAATGTCTTGGCCGGACTTGATTTGTTGTTTATGGGTGAAAACTATTCTGCCGGATTTGGTAATTTGGGGTGTGTGGATGAGGAATGAATCTAAACCCTAAACAAATGCAATGCGCGGTGAGTGCTTGTGATTCGAGAAATCAACTGTACAACTCGGCCTAAACCAAGAAATGGCCGTTCCGGACTTGCTTCGGTCACAAAGTGAAGGAGATGGGGTTGATCTTAGGGAGGGAAGTGAAGAAGGTGTTGAGATTGTGAAGGTGTAGGCTTGTTTATGACTTGTAATGAGAAAGATGAAAGAGGCTTACGATTGATGCAAGAAGGCTTTGAGTGTTTGAATAAGTTTTGTATTAACACTTGGTTTCTGTCTTGTCTTGACTTTTTTTGTTGTGTTTTGAAAAATAGGGAGGAAAACCTATTTATACAAGTCATTTGAGCCTTATTCACGTCTCTCGTGGGAAGTGGAGGAAGTGGAGTGATGGAGTAGTGGAGTTGTGTGTTGGTGTTACACGACCATTCTTGCCCACTTCTCTTGTATCTCTAACCGTCCATGACTTCCTGACACGTTCTTGTGATGGCGCGTTGCACGCTGTAAACCGCCAGACCAATACCCCAGTATGTATCCCACAGTTTGTGACATTATTGATGCCTCGAGTGTGTGGATCGTGGGACCCACAGAAAGTAGCATGTAATGCTAGACTAAATAACTAAATTATTTAGGAAGTCGATACTTGTGAAGTATCGTGTGTATTCTCGCAGTAAAACATCGAGTATATTCGGCATGTATGAAGCATCATTTGTTTTTTTTAAGGCTTAGGAGTAAGTCATGGATTTAAGCGTCTTAAAATAGCATCATGTTCGACCATCTTCGCGTGATCGTTTGGAGGCTATATAGGTAAGCCCTGACTTGACCGATCACTCTATGTGGAAGAGTGGTAGACGGTGATTGTGGTGACGCCTCATTGATAGCCTAACTCATGTCTTAGGCTGTCCGCCCAAGCTGGTAAAGTTGGACGGACGAGATGACTTGCAACCCTCATCTGCGACCATCGGATTGGGGTCTAAGAGGTACGCAAGTTCCTTCTTTCAGCTTGGTCGAATCCAAGCATGGGAAGTGTTTTATAGAGGACCGATCATGCATGTGTGTAGACGACATGCTGGTGTCCATGTTTATACTTCACTATCCCACGAAGGTGAGATCTAGGCCACTCAAGTTTTGCAGTAAAGAAGAGTGGCTGAGATTGATTTGCGACAGGAATCCTGTGCCGCAAAGGCCGCGCATCATGCCCACTTCGGGCGCGCATTTCAAGACGACCAAGCCTGGTCGGTCCCGGCCGGTTGATTCGGCGTGTGGGTGGTAGGATGGTGTTCACGCCTGTACTTCATTGCCTCATAGATTCGTGATCTAAGCCACTCAATTTGTCCGGAGAAGTTGAGTGGTCGAGATCAGTTTACAATTAGGAGGTGCGACCACGCCTGGTTTGGGCGTGCGAATCGAGGTGTACAACCAAGTTTGGTCTTTGCTGATCGGGTGTGGAGATAGGTGGGCCCGCAGTGATCATGTTGATACTTACCGGACCTGCTTAGTCTATTCCTGGACCCTTCATCCGAGCAGGAGAAAAGGGACGCTCGTGATCGCGACACAAACCCTAATCAGGTTTTGCCGGCCGTGTGTCATACCCACGGTGTTTGTGTTGACATGCTCTGGGCACTTTGAATCTACATCTACACCCTCCATCTATGCCTGCGAAGATGGATGGTTGAGACTGTTTTACGATACATGTAATGTGCCGCAAACCCTAATTTAGGGTTTTCCGTCCATACTGGTTTGGTTTGGACGGTTTGGCAAACTACGCCACCGTTTTGGGGAGGCCGACCATGTGGGCCCGCGTTGGGTTGGTGGTGAATATTCCAATACCTGCTTGGGGTCGTGGATTTAATCTAAGCCATCCAATCATGCTGGTGAGGTTGGATGGTCGTGATCGTTTCGAGACTCGATATGGTCGGGTTCGGGTTCAAACATGCTCAATCGGGCTAGTATAACACACCGAGAGTTGTAGCTCTGTATGGGTATTTCGTACATGTTTTATTATTAATGCTTGGAGATTCGTGTTGCTCGCTGAGAACAACACTCGGTCGTCATCGCACCTAGGTAATGAGTACGGAAATACGAGGCTGGTCATGCATTAATTAATAATGATGTAAATTCATTGGGGTATATGGGATTGTTGCTACATGCTCCAACCTGGATGAATTTTGTGTATTTAATTCACGAGAATCTTTGGGATTGTTGCCACAAGCTCTATTCTAGGTGAATTAGTAAAGTGAAGAAGTATTCATCACTTATTAATGGCTTTATCTTTTGCAAGATGTTAGCGCATAATTTTCTGGCTTTTACAATTTAACCTTAAATGAAAATGTCATGTAACTAGTGAGTTTAAAAATTGTAATGGGTTGACTAGTGATTTGTGAGTCTAACGACTATTGGGCGATTTCTCTTATTAGTCCATTTGATAAAGTTGTACCCATTGGATTGTTTCCATCGTAGGGCAACATGATTAGTTATTACCACCCAACGGGAGTCAAGTAGGAATGCGGCTATTTATGGCCGTGTCTTTGTAAGAACATGTTTATGTTGAATTTAATCGAAATTGAGAGGCTCATCCTTAAGTTAGGAAGAGAAGGTTATTGTAGATTATTGAATGCTCGTTTCATGACAATTGGTATCATCCGGTCCGATTCGATTCCAGTAGTGATGACTAGGAGGAGTAGATAAAGTTTCTACAAAAAGATCTTTATGAGATCGATTGCGGTTACATTCCGATCGATTATAGAATTTGGAAGAGTCGTTCAAGACCCTTACTACTTGAATTCCGTTCTCTATCTGCAGATATGGTTCTGTCAAGGAATCTCTATCCACTATCGCCTGTTTTGTCAACGATTTGATATTCCAATCACTAAGACGGCACCAGATCCACAATCCTCTGTTGATGGTGTTGTTCATCCCGATCTTGAGCGCTCATCTAACGATCTGGTAACTTTATTCGTCACCCTAAAATTGATTTTCCTCGATTTGATGGTAGTAATCCTAGAGGCTGGATTCGAAAATGTGAGAGGTATTTTCAATTGAATAATGTTGAGGATCGACATAAGGTAGATTTAGCCTCGATTCATTTTGATGGTCGAGCTGATTCTTGGTTTTTAGATTATCAAGAGGGTATACCTGTGCTTGACTGGTCTCGATTTTCTTTCGATATTTGTTGTCGCTTTGAGGATGTTGCTTAGATAATTATGTAGGTAGCTTTAACAAATTGTCACAGATAACAACTGTTGAAGAGTATTTTGATCGCTACGAATCTTTAAAAGCCTTGATGAAAATTCATAACCCCAGCTTATCAGAAGACTATTATACAATGAGCTTCATTAGTGGCCTCAAAGATGAGATTCGCAACCCTGTCCAAATGTTTAAACCGGCTACTGACACTGATGCTTTCTATTTAGCTCGGATGCAACAATCCTCAGTCGATCTTCAATCTAAACGATTTCGACCATTTTCTAGACCATTTCAACCATCCTCCACACCTTACTCTTCGTCTACACCATCTATTAAACCTGTGTTATCACCAATTACTCCTCCTCCCAAACCTCATTTTCCTAATTCGAAACCATTTGTTACCTTACCACCAACACACACTAAATTAGACCAAACTATTCCTCCTATTAAACGTCTTACCCCTGCTCAGATGAAAGTTCGACGCGACAAAGGATTGTGCTACAACTGCGACGAATTATATAAACAAGGTCATATTTGCAAGACCCAGCAGTTATTTATGTAGGTTGCCTCTGAGGATACTGATTCTCCATCCTCAAGTGAAGAACACGAGTATGATGTTGCTTCTCCTTCCTCATCCATCGAGTCTCCTATGGAAATTTCACTACATGCTTTAACAGGTATGGTGACCCCAACCACAATTCGAATAACTGGTTGCATTCAGTCACATGATATTTTTGTTCTTATCGACACTGGCAGTACCCACAGTTTTGTGGATACTAGATTGGCTGAGCAGCTCCATCTTTTGTTGTACCCTTTGGTCCCATGTTAGTGACGGTAGCTAATGAAGATACTACAATCGTAAGGGTATATGCCATCAATTATCTTGGACTATACTGAGGATTTGACTTTTGTAGTGATCTTCGCATTTTACCACTGGGAGGCTGCGACATGGTTATTGGCGTGGATTGGCTTACACGACTTGGCGATATTGTTTTCAACCTAGCTGAGCTCCGAGTTTCCTTCTTTCACCAAGGCCAACACATTACTCTTCAGGGGAGTTCTTCTTCACCCACTTGCAACATGATTAGTGGCAATGCGATTATGAAGTTTCTTAAGGACAACACACCCACCTTTCTTGGGAAATTTTTCTCCATTCCAGCTATTCCATTAGAACCCATTCCTGCTAATATTTCTACAGTTCTAGAATCCTTCTCTGATATTTTTACTGCTCCAACATCTCTTCCACCTCCGCGAGCACTGGATCATTAAATACCTTTAAAACCCAATTCTGAACCTGTATCTCAGAGACCTTATCGATGCCCCCACTTACAGAAATCAGTGGTAGAACAAATGATTGATGAACTGCTTGATGCCGGCTTTATCCAAGAGAGCCATAGTCCCTTCGCTTCTCCCATTTTGCTTGTCAAGAAGAAGGATGGAACCTGGCGTGTCTGCGTGGATTACATAAAATTAAACGACATCACAGTTAAAGATAAGTATCCTATTCCACTAATAGATGATTTGCTGGATGAATTAAATGGTGCAATCATATTTTCGAAAATTGATTTGAAATCTGGTTATTATCAAATCTTAATGAACCTAGCTGACATTCCCAAAACTGCTTTTCACACTCATCAAGGGCATTATGAATTCAGAGTTATGCCGTTTGGCTTAACTAATGCTCCAGCCACCTTTCAGTCCCTCATGAACACTATATTCAAACCCTTTTTGAGGAAATTCATCCTTGTTTTTTTTGATTATATCTTGATTTATAGTAAATCACTTGAAGAGCATGTAGTTCACCTCTCCCAGACTCTCACCTTATTGAGAGAACATTTATTATTTGCCAACAGAAACAAATGTTGCTTTGCTCTGCCAAGACTCTCTTATTTGGGCCATTTGATCACTTCTGAGGGTGTTGCTGCTGACCCTGACAAGATTGAAGCTATGCAGAATTGGCCTCAACCTGCCCCACTCAAGCAACTTCGAGGGTTTTTGGGATTGACTGGTTACTATAGGAGATTTATCAAAGGCTATGGAACTATTTGCAAACCCTTGACTGACATGCTTAAGAAAGATTCTTTTTCTTGGTCACCTTCTGCATTACAAGCCTTCTTATCTCTTAAAGCTGCTATGACAACTGCACCAGTGCTGGCCCTTCCAGATTTCTCTCAACCATTTATTTTGGAGACTGATGCATGTTCCACTGGTGTAGGTGCAGTTTTGATGCAAGCAGACAAGCCTATAGCTTTTTATAGTAAGCCCTTGGGTCCACAAGCTTTAGCACTATCCACATATGAGAAAGAACTATTGGCCATTGTCATGGAAGTTCAAAAGTGGAAGCATTTTCTATCTCATCAACAGTTCATTATTCACACAGACCACCAAAGTCTAAAATATTTTATGGAACAGAGAATTACTACTGTTTTACAACAAAAATGGCTCTTGAAGTTACTTGGTCTGCAATATGTCATCAAATACAAGAAAGGTTTGGAAAATAAAGCAGCTGATGCTTTATCAAGAATTCCCCATTCTACGATGCTTTATCAAGAATTCCCCATTCTACATGCCAATCATTGTCAATAGCACAGCCACAGTGGACTCAAGACATTATTTCTAGCTACACTTCAGATGGTCATGCTCAACAACTTCTCTCTCAGCTTCTTATATCTCCATCTGATACTCCTTATTCCTTAAAAAATGGAGTGCTGAGATATAAATCTAGACTCTATGTTGGTTCTGGGGCACAAATTAGAAGCCAAATCATGCATTCAGTTCACTCCTCATTGTTGGTGGCCACTGCGGCATGATGGGTACTTACAACAGAGCCAAAGCTTACTTTTATTGGCCCAAGATGAAGGATGATATTTTCCAGTTTGTTGCTGAATGTGATGTCTGCCAATGTCACAAACATGAACTTTCTTCCCCTGCTGGACTTCTGCAGCCTCTCCCTATCCCAGACACATCATGGCAGCACATTTCAATGGACTTCATTAAAGGCCTTCCCATGTCTTTCAGAAAAAATATCATACTGGTGGTGGTGGACAGACTCACTAAATACATCCACTTCATCGCCATGAGCCACCCCTTCACTGCCATTTCTGTTGCCAAGGAGTTTATGCACCATATCTTCAAGCTGCATGGCATGCCAATCTCAATCGTTTCAGACAGAGACAAGGTATTTCTCAGTAACTTCTGGCAACATTTGTTTAAATCCTTGGGAACTCAATTGAATCTTAGCACATCATACCATCCACAAACTGATGGGCAGACTGAGAGAACTAATGCTTGCTTAGAACAATATTTAAGATGTATGACTAGTTCCTCCCCTAAGTTGTGGCTCAATTGGCTGGCCTTACCTGAGTGGTGGTTCAACACCAATTACCACACCAGCCTCAAAATGACCCCATTCCTGCATTGTATGGTTATACACCACCACACTTGGCATTTCCTGTCCAAGCTGTTACTTCAGTTGCTGCAGTCCAAGATTACTTGTCAGCTAGGGATCATATGCTTAAACTTCTCAAGGAGGATTTAACAAAAGCCCAACACGAGAATGAAGCAATTTGCGGATGCCAAGCGAGTTGTGAGATCCTTTACTGATTGGTGATTTTGTGTTCTTGAGGTTACAACCATACAGACAATCATCTCGTGGGCCTTGAGAACTAATTTGAAGCTCTCTGCAAGATACTTTGTTCCTTATGAAGTTTCTGAGAGAATTGGAGCAATTGCTTATAAGCTCCAATTACCAGTGGGTTCTAGGATACACCCTGTCTTTCATGTATCCCAATTGAAGAAGAAGATTGGCCAACATGTCAGTCCAGCTGCCAACTTGCCCCTGGTGGACTCTTCTGGTGCATTCATAGTCTTGCCAGTGGCTGTCTTGGACTCCAGATATATTCTCAGAGATGACAACCATGTTTTGCAGGTACTCATTCAATGGGCTGGTTCACCACATGAGGATGAAACCTGGGAAGAAGCCAGCCATATTCATTCTCACTTCCCTGACTTCATCCTTGAGGACAAGGATGCGCAAAGGGGGGGGGGGGGGTTGTAATGTAACTAGTGAGTTTAGAAATTGTAATGGGCTGACTAGTGATTTGTGAGTCTAACAGCTGTTGGGCCAGTTTCTCTTATTAGTCCATTTGATAAAGTTGTACCCATTGGATTGTTTCCATCTGTAGGGCAACAGATTAGTTATTACCACCCAACGGGGAGTCAAGTAGGAATGCGGCTATTTATGGCCAGGTCTTTATAAGAACATGTTTATGTTGAATTTAATCAGAAATTGAGAGGCTCATCCTTAAGTTAGGAAGAGAAGGTTATTGTAGATTATTGAATATGCTCGTTTCATGACAGAAAATCCACCATCAACATTAAGTCCCCTTCCTAGCACATAATGGTTACACTATTGTGGGGTAGGCATGAGATGGTGACAAATTTGTACACTAAAATGACCAAGCTAAAGTGAATACATATTTACCGGATAGGTCGACATCGTCAGGCGTTGCCCTGGAACTGGTTAGTCATGATTAAGGTTGTGAAGGAAGCAAGACTTGATCTGGTGAGTCGCTTTGGTTCCCTTTGTACATATCTGGACAGAGCTTGGCCCCTTCCTTGGGTCAGGTGTACTCCCTTTTGTCACACAACAGCTTTACTCAGATGTATCTGATAAGCATCGTTGATTGCTATCCCGAATTAGTAGCCTTTATAGGTGGAAAATAAAGACTTCTTTTCTCCTGGGATTCTGCCGACTTGCGAGATTATAAAGAATCATCTCACGTAGTCGTTTTTTCTATATCTCAGGTACTGCTCCACACTTATCTGATCTTCTGATTGACTGATCGATTGATTGATTTTTTTATGTGCTCATAACTTCTTCTCCTTTGCGCTTTATCATGGAAGCGGTGGATCTATCATTCATCACTTCTACAGAAAGAAGCTTCGAAGTTGACAAGCCCGAAACCCATGCGCACGAAGAAGTAATGGCTAAGATCGATCTTCCACTTTGCGAAGTCGGCCGTGTTATACATGGGATGTCCATTCTGCACCTGCGTATTGCCAGGGGACGCATATGTGCCCTTTCATCTGCGATCGACATGGAAGAACGATGGAGGCATGAGGAAGCGTTGCGAGCACCAGTAAGCGCAAGGGCAGAAAGATTTGCAGCGTGGTTAAAGAGGCGGAGAGTGGAGCATAAACGGCCTCCGGATAAAGATAGG
This sequence comes from Papaver armeniacum, assembly GCA_023531295.1. NCBI lineage: Eukaryota > Viridiplantae > Streptophyta > Magnoliopsida > Ranunculales > Papaveraceae > Papaver > Papaver armeniacum. The sequence continues at coordinate 53,370 of JAJJWW010007318.1, forward strand.
CGTGATTATCCAATCCAGGACGGTGTGATAATCCTTGATTCTGACACGGACGGACCTGAGTGTTCGAAAGCAATCAGCACAAACCCTAATGTTGCTGTGGGATTTGAGGAAGACTTGGAAGATGTTCCTGCTAATGATGTTAGGACGGAGAACGTTGCTGCGGAAACATCTGAAGCGGAAGCTGAGGCTCTGAAGGGAGAAGCGGTAGCAGGTGATGGCGTTGAAGTAGGACCCAGCAGTGGTGCAGGCGCGGTTATTCTTCTTGACGGCTAAACCTCTTTGCTTCTTTTCTCTTTTCAAGTGTATTCCGTAATTTTTTGAACCTCTTTCTTGTACTCGGTGGCGGTTGAGTTCAAGATCTTTTCTTCTCGTTTGCTTACCATTGAATAAAGGTTTATGTCATAACCCCTCGTTAAGATTGCATCTCGTATGTGCTCCCCGACGTGAGATCTCCTTGGTCTTGCTGGGGCAGATGGCTCAAATCATTTTCCTTTTGTGCACACAATCTATTTCCTTCTTCCCATGAGATGTTTGCTTAGGGTTTCCTTCCTTGATCTAGTGGGTTTATTTAGGTTGACTCAGGACTTTGTGTTTTTAGGGGTAGAGAGGTTCTCAGATGGAAATAACATTTCAATTAAATTGGAAATTGAAAATTGAAACTCTAACTATGAATGCAAGTATTGCAATCATTTTCTGGAGGAATTACAAATATGACATGAAATTGTAAAAGGAAACACGCTGGAGGAAATAGCACATCGTTTTAAAGTGTGGAGGACGCTGGAAAGTGGTAGCACAACGTCTTAAGTTCGGTAGGGTTTGAGCCATTGTAAGTGAATTGTTATGCCTTCTAGTTTATCGCGTTGATGAGCTTGCGGTGAGCGCCCGGGATAACATCTCGCTACTGTGCGGTTCATCTTCTCTTTCGGTGGTTGAGTCGGGTGGAGTGGTCAATTTCATGCTCCCAACCTTGAATGCGAGTCGTCTTCGTTACAGATCTCCAATTCCAAATGGGTTTGGGCGTGCGAGACACTGGACCTTGGCCTTATCGTCTTTGACTAAGATGACCTCTAAGCTCTTGATAAAACGTTTGAAGGGGGCGGCTTCCCATTCACATCTCTTAGCCGGGGTTGGTTTGTTGGTTGGAGCAGTCCCCAGGACTTATCGAGTGAGGAGTGATTGGTTGCAAGAAGGGTTGCGTGATGAGACTTACTTGAGCTCGGAACCTCTTAATGTATGCTGATGGGCTGTCTCCAGGAATTTGTGTCATATTGGCAAGCTGCAGGTGCGGCAACGGACAGCCTTCAGGTCCAGACGGCTTGTTAGAGATCCTTTCAGGTGTCGTAACCGGTAGAGGGCAAACTCCCAGTGTTGTCTTGTTGTTGTGTACCCAAGAGCGTCCTAGGATCATGTCGTAATTCGGATGCTCTCTGACTATGTAGAACTTTGCTTGTGTCGAGGCATCGCCCAATTTTACTTCAAGATCGATGTATCCATATGCATCTCTGAGTTCCCCTTCTGGAGTCTTAATCACAATTGGGTTGCGAGTAGCCTCCTGTTTTGAAATTTTTACTGCTTTTAAGGTATGGAGAGTGATGATGTTGAATTCACGGTTAAGAGTCCCCAATTTCCCTTGCTTGCATCTTCCAGCAAGGACTGAGGTTTCGAGACCGCTTCCTCTTCCAGATACAAGCGTTTGCCTGAGACAATACGGTTGAGGGCTGCAAATATGTCCCGACGCCGTGCTTTGGAGAAGTACAAGATCTCGCATAAATGTTCCATCATAGATTGTACAGGTCTTGCGAACGGAATACCCGTAAATCATGCAGGTTCGGACAGAAGAGGGTCTCTACGAACACCTTCGTTTCCAAGCCGGAGTTCTCCTGTCTCTATCTTTTCTCTGAAGATTTGTTTCAGCCTTTGGTTGGATGGTGAACGAACCTATGGTAGCGACAGTACTTAGGATCCCCCATATCTTTCTCAGTTGGTGGACGTCTGATAGGAGGCAGCTTGATGGCGTCGTCTTGAATCCACGCCTCCAAGAGTTCCACTACTTCATTCATGGGGAACGGGAAACCTGTATCTTCGGTGTCTTGTGCAGGAGTCTTGCCCACTCCCTTTTGAGAAGAATTCATGTGTGCTCGAGCCGCACGCTTGGGTTGTTGTTCTGTTGTTGAAGCCTTCCTTTTTCCTCCTTCGCCAACCACGCTCACGAAGGACCGGTGTTGTATTGTTTGTTTGTGAGACGCTCGCTTCCTCGACTCTCACGTGGATCTTCGTTTCGAACAACCCCGGGTTCTTTCTAGCAATGTAAGGGGTAGTTATGGCCGAACGTTTGGCGCCTTCATGGAGTTCGGAGAACGTCTGAAAGCCCAGATTCTCTAGTAAAGCGCGGTATATGGGTATCATCCCGTTGATGCATAGCTCCACCAACTGGCGTTCCGTGATGTTTGGATCATGACAATCTAGTGCTTGAGTTCTGAACCTCTTAACGAAGTCGTTCGGATGCTCGTTGTTCCGCTGAGAGACTCTCCCTAGATCTGAAAAGGTGATCTGCTCGGACACGAAGAAATATTTCTGTAGAAAGCACCGACCATCTCCTCCCAATTGATATCTTTGTCGGGTGTGATGTTGTTGTACCAGTGTACGCCCTTCCCGTAAGTGATTTCGAGAACTCTTTCAGGCGGAGAACATGATTGTACTCATGCTTTCCCAAGGATTCCAAAAATCGAGAAACGTGCTCACGAGCGTTACCAGTACCATCGTAGAGGGAGAACTGATGAGAGGTGTATCCTCTTGGAAGAGGGATTCGTTGCATATCTTGAGGGTACGGCGGTTGATGTTGGTGTGCATCCATCAGATTTCCTTTGCCTCGGTTTTGGAGAAGTCGTTCCAGGTCCTCACGTGTGATGAAGTTGGATGGCTGGTTCCTCTCTCTTGGGCGTTCAAGAGCAATACGAGCTTCTTCACTCATGTGGGTCCGAGTGGAAACGCTTGCTCCGGGTGTATTGAAGGCATCTCTTGCTGGCTCTAAGGGTTGCCGTGAATCTTGTGGCAATCGTTCAGTTAAAGTTTTAAGGAAAGTGAGTACCTCAATCTGAGTTGCGGACATATCCGTTTGAGTCTTAGCAAGAATTTCCTGCTTCTCCATCAAGTCTGCAATGGTAATAGACGGTGGCCCTTCTCTTGTGCCTCCGGCTCCTCGTCCGATGAAGGAGTGAAAGTTGTTGCTCGGTGACCACCGGAGGCGTTACACTTGAGGATATGCGGGATTTGCGTCTCGGCTCTAGTGCTCTCGTTACACCCACCGGAATATCTCCGCTCCGCTAGCGTTGGTGATAGGAGTAACGGTTCCACGAGATGTATTGACCACCGTAGCTCCACCGACGGGTACATCGACACGGGAGTGTTATCCGTACTAGCTCCATCGAGATTGATTGCCGATCCGGACACGAGTTCTACCATCTTGAAATCGATTGAATTGATTCTAAGATCTACCCTTTTTTGAAATTAATGAAATTGAATGGGATTTCAAAGAAATTGACTTTACAACCGAGAGATTAACCTCATTTGTGGTCGCCAATTGTTTATGGGTGAAAACTATTCCTGCTGGATTTGGTAATTTGGGGTGTGAGGATGAGGAATGAATCTAAACCCTAAACAAATGCATCAGCGGTGAGTGCTTGTGATTCGAGAAATCAATCTGTACAACTCGGCCTAAACCAAGAAATGGCCGTTCCGGACTTGATTCGGTCACAAAGTGAAGGAGATGGGGTTGATCTTAGGGAGGGAAGCGAAGAAGGTGTTGAGATTGTGAAGGTGTAGGCTTGTTTATGACTTGTATGTAAAAGGTGAGCAAGGCTTACGATTGATGCAAGCGAGGCTTTGAGTGTTTGAATACGTTTTGTATTAACACTTGGTTTCTGTCTTGTCTTGACTTGTTTTGTTGTGTTTTGAAAAATATGGAGGAGAACCTATTTATACAAGTCATTTGAGCCTTATTCACGTCTCTCGTGGGAAGTGGAGGAAGTGGAGGGATGGAGTAGTGGATTTGTGTGTTGGTGTTACACGACCAGTCTTGCCCACTTCTCCTGTATCTATAACCGTCCATGACTTCCTGACACGTTCTTGTGATGGCGCGTTGCACGTTGCACGCTGTAAACCGCCAGACCAATACCCCAGTATGTATCCCCCAGTTTATGACATGATTGATGTCTCGAGTGTGTGGATCGTGGGACCCACAGAAAGTAGCATGTAATGCTAGACTAAATAACTAAATTATTTAGGAAGTCGATACTTGTGAAATATCGTGTGTATTCTACGAATCTTTCGCATCGAGTATATTCGGCATGTATGAAGCATCGTTTTTTTTAAGGCTTGGGAGTAAGTCACGGATTTAAGCGTCTTAAAATAGCATCATGTTCCAGCCATCTTCGAGTGATCGTTTGGAGGCTATATAGGTAAGCCCTGACTTGACCCGAGCACTCCATGTGGAAGAGTGGTGGACGGTGATTGTGGTGACGCCTCATTGATAGCCTAACTCATGTCTTAGGCTGTCCGCCCAAGCTGGTAAAGTTGGACGGACGAGATGACTTGCAACCCTCATCTGCGACCGTCGGATTGGGGTCTAAGAGGTACGCAAGTTCCTTCTTTCAGCTTGGTCGAATCCAAGCATGAGAAGTGTTTTATAGAGGACCGATCATGCATGTGTGTAGACGACATGCTGGTGTCCATGTTTATACTTCACTATCCCACGAAGGTGCGATCTAGGCCACTCAAGTTTACAGGTAAAGAAGAGTGGCCGAGATTGATTTGCGACAGGAATCCTGTGCCGCAAAGGCCGCACATCATGCCCAATTCGGGCGCGCGTTTCAAGACGACCAAGCCTGGTCGGTCCTGGCCGATTGATTCGGCATGTGGATGGTAGGCTGGCGTTCACGCCTGTACTTCATTGCCTCATAAAAACGTGATATAAGCCACTCAATTTGTCCGGAGAAGTTGAGTGATCGAGATCAGTTTAAAATTAGGAGGTGCGACCACGTCTGGTTTGGGCATGCGAATCGAGGTGTACAGCCAAGTTTGGTCTTGGACGATCGGGTGTGGAGATAGGTGGGCCCGCAGTGATCATGTTGATACTTACCGGACCTGCTTAGTCTATACCTGGACCCTTCATCCGAGCAGGAGAAAAGGGACGCTCGTGATCGCGACACAAACCCTAATCAGGTTTTGTCGGCCGTGTGTCATACCCAGTTTGGGACGCACGAATCAAGACGACCAACCATGGTTGGTCCTGACCGATCAGTCAGGTATGTAGGCGGGCCCACGGTGTTTGTGTTGACATGCTCTGGGCACTTTGAATCTACATCTACACCCTCCATCTATGCCTGCGAAGATGGATGGTTGAGACTGTTTTACGATACATGTAATGTGCCGCAAACCCTAATTTAGGGTTTTCCGTCCATACTGGTTCGGTTTGGACGGTTTGGAAAACTATGCCACCGTTTTGGGGAGGCCGACCATGCGGGCCCGCGTTGGGTTGGTGGTGAATTTTCCAATACCTGCTTGGGGTCGTGGATTTAATCTAAGCCATCCAATCATCTTTGGTGAGGTTGGATGGTCGTGATCGTTTCGAGACCGATATGGTCGGGTTCAGGTTCAAACATGCTCAATCGGGCAAGTATAACACACCGAGAGTTGTAGCCTCGTATGGGTATTTCGTACATGTTTTATTATTAATGCTTGGAGATTCGTGTTGCTCGATGAGAACAACACTCGACCGTCATGCCGCACGTGTAATGAGTACATGGGAAATACGAGACTGGTCATATTTTAATTAATAATGTCAGTAAATTCCATTGGGGTTTATGGGATTGTTGCTACATGCTCCAACCTGGATGAATTTTGTGTATTTAATTTCAGAATCTTGGGATTGTTGCCACATGCTCTATTCTAGGTGAATTAGTAAAGTGAAGAAGTATTCATCACTTATTAATGGCTTTATCTTTTGCAAGATGTTAGCGCATAATTTTCTGGCTTTTACAATTTTAACCTTAAATGAAAATCCACCATCAACAACTGTACCTGCAGAAAATTAGTCGTGATAAACGGGATCCTGTAAATTTGTATTTTCCACTTCAGGATTGGTCAATTCGATAACAACCGCTGGCCGTTGACTTTAAAAGTCTCTCCAGTATCATGGTTCCTAACCTCAATAGCACCGTGCGGATACACGGTTGATAGGGTGTAGAATACATCCTATTTACTATTTATTGTTTATGCTTTCTTTGCTATTTTTCTTGTAAATTATGTATTTTACGCTTGTTTTGAGTTTTATAGCTACTTTGGAGTCGCACGGAGGAAAAGAAGAAGAAATCACCCAATTTGAGCCAAAAGGGCAAAAAGGTCATTTTACAAAGCGATTGATATATGGAGCCAGAGTTGAGGTTAAGGGGCATCTCTATTTTGGAGGATTATTAAAGACAGACTAGCTGTGGTTAAGGGGCTGCCATCTGGCTAGCCCTTATCATAAGTGACATCCTATTATGGGCACCTAACTGGGGTGGTCCCTGTCCTTGGGGTGTACCATCCTACCCTATACTTATACCCTAAATCCATCGAGAAGATTATCTTCTCCTCTTTCTCACTGGCTTCAAAGCAGTCATGGTCACTGTTACCATCAAGCGAGATCGAGAAATGAAGGCGATGAAATTGAGCCGGGTTCGGTTTCAATTAGGGTATTTGATGTCTCATCCGTTGAATCGAGAGATCGAGAAGAGATGGGATTTTCCGTGAAGATTTAAGCCACGGAAGAGAGATTAGAAACGGTACTTGAGTTATCTTGAAGTTATGAAGAACACAGAGAAAATGGATGATTGAAGGTCGTCCGAGATCGAGGGTTTGATGATGCCGATGGGTCCTTGTTCTTTGTTGAAATCAAGAGGCGAGATCGAGAGATTTAAGAACCAGAGATTGAAGTTTGATGACAAATGAATCTACTGCAGCTGGATTGAGTATGCAATTGGTGGAAATTGATATGGGTTACAATGGTGGAGTTTGTGCTAAAATGAAATCAGGGTATGAGGTTGGTGGTACTGCAATTTAGAATGATGCTGGTGGTGAGATTCAGGTGACCAGATGGGTTCGAGTTCTTTGAACATGTAATGAGAAGAAGGGAAGAGCGATATGTTGCAATGAAGCTAGTTGGGGGTCTCACAGTGAAGAGTGAATGACCGAGAATTGAGAGATGAAGCTGCAATTGGAAGATTGAAGCAATCTTTGAAATGGAGTAAAGCTTAGATGTATGTGCTAGGATTGTCACAGGGAAGAAGGAAACGGCCTGAAATTGGCCTGAGATATGCCCAGAAAACAGAGGAAACTCTGTCTGAATTTTCCCTCCGGCGATTCAACTCGTTTTCAGATGACCGATCCAGCCGATCTAGCCGATCCAGCCGATCCAGCACAGCTGAGCAAGTCAGCCACCTAGTCAGCTGACTCGCTGCTGACTCAGTGTCTGACCCCTCATTCCCTTGACCCGGTTGACTGACGGTTGACTGATGGTTTGACCATTTGACCGTTAGTCTTAACGGTGGACTGACGGAATATTCCGTCGAATATTCCCTTGACGGCAACAGAACTCAGGTGGCCGACGGCGACTATTCCGGTCGGATTCCGGCCACAATACCAGTTTTCCGGCGAGCCAAATTCTAGAATTTTCTATGGACTTCTCTCATGGGTGTGAAGACTTGGACTAGGAGTTGGATGGAGAATTTGGCTCAAATTTGGAAAGAGAAGATGAAGAGTTGAGAAAGACTTGAATTTGGAAATTGAATTGCTAAAGGAAAAGGATTCTATTCCTTGGAAGATTTGGAGAATATTGAAGCCTATAAATAGAGAAGTTTTCTACATCTTTTAGATATCTCTACACACACAACACTTTTCTTTTCTTATTCTTTGTGTGAACTCTTTAGCATGAGTAGCTAATTTTATTATTGATTGAGGATGAATTCCTAGTTCTTAATATGATTTAAGTTTTTGTTTTCAATTCTATCTTGAAGTTTTTCACATAATTATCGTTTGTTTTTACTAATAGGAATGATCTTAATGACATTCATGATTGATTGATAGATTGTTTAGAGTGCACGCTAAATTGATTTGTTAATTTGATCTAAAGCTAGTGAAAGTTAGGGGATAAGTAATCGTTTCTTGACTCTTTACATAAGTAGCAAACACGAGACCTTGCGGAGGGATTCCGTGGAGCAATTGTGTGTGAAAACAACGTTAGCAAGTAGACCTTGATCTAAGAGTCTAACTACTAATATTGACCTAATAAGTTCATAAATCTTAATGCGTTTATTTAAATTACATCTAGAGTGATCTACTACTAGGTGGTTTGGTAAATAGAATCCAGTAGTCGAGAACTTCCGTGTCCGGTGATACAAGGGATTTAGGGGTTTAGCACTGATCTAGCTGCTTTACCTACGGTTGGTGATAATTTGTGACTAATAACAAGTACAAAAGAACATAACTTGATTCATTGTTTCGTAACGAAGAAGGATTCCTTGATCTTGTCTCTCTTATTGCTTTCAACTTTATCTTTTAATTGTTTTGTTTACTTTCTTTTGTTTTACACCTCCCCCCTTTTTGTGACAATTTTTACAACTAGAATCTCTTGCTCCTCGTGGGAACGAACTTGACTTCCATTATATTATTTTTAATTGAGTGGAAATATTGATTAATTTGATTGCACCTACGACACGCATCAAATTTTGGCGCCGCTGCCGGGGAGCAGCGGACGATTTTAGTTGTTTTTATTTTTCTTTTTGCTTTAATCTTGCTTTGTTGGATTCTATTTTGTATCTAACTTAAGTTTTTGAGAATCTTATTTCAGTGCAGTTTTCCATGTATGGTGGACAAGAGCAAGCATATTACAACAATCAATACGGTTTTCAACCTCAACATTATGGCAACTTCCAACCATCCTTAGGATACAGACTTTATGGATATTCTCATACATATCAACAACCTTATGACGGGTATGTAAGTGAACAATCACTAGGAGGGGAGGATAGTTATGCTTCTAAATCTATGTGTGATCTCCTTGGTGCAAGGCAACCTAGTTTGAGGGAACTTGAGAGAAGGTTCTATCAATTGATCGATGAAGGCCTAGCATCGGATGAAGAAATTTTTGAAGCTAAAAGAGCTTTAAGAATAGAGCGTGAAAAACGTTATTATATGGGTTATGATGATGATTATGAACCTTATGAAAATTATTGTAACAAGGATAAAGTTATTCCAACTCCGGATCATAATAACGATCCTTCACCTATTCAAAAGGAGGAGATTGGGTGTGACTTACCTATTGTTATAAACGGTGTAACACCCGCACAAGAAGATCTTACAATCTATACCGATGAAAATCATTTTAGTGAATGACCCGATTCCGATGATGAAAATGTTGAAGAGATGATGCTAGAGGATGAAACCAAATTCATTGATTTTGTGGAAGACCCAATTGAACTTGCCAATGATAATAATGATGCCAAAACTTTGGTTAAGGTAGAAAACGACGAAGAATGGTTGCAAGGTTTAATAGAGGACCACGATATACAAGAGGTAAGTAATTCACTTGAATTTTTTAAGGATGAAGAGGATTCTATAATACAAGAAATTGTGCAAGGTTTGTCTAACCCTTTGCATATTGATTCTTCTCCTTTACCTCTTATTGGTTTGAATGTATGTTCTTCGAAAGTATTTTTGGATGGTTTTGTTTCTAGATATCCACCATTGGAAACACTTGATTCTAACACTATGCAGGTTTGCCAAGAGACATGGAAATTCCCGAATTCTATGTTCTTTATACACTTCCGAGTGTGAACGAGAATAAGTGTGGGGGAAATTTCTATCGAGCGATAATTTCACTATTGTTTTCTTGTGCTAATATTTGTATGGAGTTATTGTTTTCAAAACAGGTATTATGGGTGGACCCCCAAATTTTCAGATTGTTAGTATATGGCTAATGAATTGTGCAAGAGCTAAGTCGGGTCGTCGACTTTAAAACAAGCGCTTAATGGGAGGCAACCCATAGGTTTTGTATTTCTTATCCTTTTGCTTTTTATTTTTGTTATTTCTTTTTCTTGTTCCTTATCATGTTAAAATTTCCCACCTTAACTTTACTAGGAGGATTCAATTACATTGAGGACAATGTAAGGTTTAAGTGTGGGGGAGTGGTTAAGCATGTATTTAAAAAAATTACAAAAAAAAAAAATTAAAAAATTTTGAAAAAAAAAAAAAAAGTTTTACATAAAACCTTCAACTTTTAGAGATTTTAGAGTCACTAACATACTTCTAGGTATGTTTACATAGAGATTTTGACCGACATAATTGAACTTGGAAATGTTAGAGAACTACATTCGGATTTCTTGTTTGTTAGAGTGTTAAATAATGGATTTAATCATGCCGGTGATGCGAATTTGGTGCAGGGAGAAGTGCATTATTAGAGTTGCTGATCAATCATTAGTGGAGACTACCCGTATTATCATGTGAGGCACCGACCAGAAAATTTTCCATCTACTAAAGAGCTTTCTTTTGAGTGTGTGTCACCGTACGTTAATTCCGGGTAGAATGGTGAGCTACCCAACCTCCCACCAATAGAAGCACTACTCTTTGGTCTCTTGAGTGCTAATTTTTTCAATCATGAGGGTGACGTCTATAGATGAAAGCCTCCTTCTTGTAGTTCGATTTGCAGTTAGCACCATTTTCTCTCGCGACAACAACGGATCCATAGAAACACATTCATCATCAACAAGGAGCGACATCAAAAATCTACAAGGAAAGTTGGAAAAGTTTAAGGTTTACAAGCAACGAGAAAAAAAAAGCAAATTTCATATTCAAGTAAAGCAACATACAAAGAGCGGATTTTACATATATGTTGAGGACTTACAATACAATGAGGTAATTTTATATTCAAGTATGAAGACTTATTCACAAGAGCAAAGAAAAGCAAAAGGTGAGAATTGTTGAAGTTTATGATTTTGAGGCGATACAAGTTGTGAAGAATCAAGCGGTAAAATACTTCTCCCACGGCCACGATTTGTTTTTGTATTTTATTTCTCTTGTTTGAAAAAAAAAAAAAAAAAAAAAATGAAGAAAAAAAAAAAAAAAAAGAGAAATATTTTTTTTGTTAATAAGCCGTGGGGAAGGAAAATTTATAAGGAAGTTTCAAGCGACAAGGATTTAAGGTAAAAGAGTTATAAATTGTCAAGGATCTAAAATTCGAGAGTTTATCATCAAAAGTTGAAACCGAAGACGAAGACCAAGAAGTTAAAGACGAGGAGCGGAAGACGTTTCTATTGGATGCCGTGAGAGTGGTGTTATCATAATTGGCGATCGGATGTGAAGGTGAGTAAGTAATCTCATCCTTGATAATAATGGTTGATTTCCTTTCGTAGAGATCGTCAGAAAAATGGTTTTTCAAAATATTAAAAGATGTGGGTTTTTAAAAATATTTCGGAAGTTGTCCTTCCCACCATTCAATGTGTTGCAGGAATTCTCTCTTCATTCCTACCTGCACACATGTGAGAACCATAAAAAAGCCGTCTTTTTGAGTGCAATTATCATAAAATCCTTTTTGGTGAGGCAGAAGTCGAGGCGAAATGCTTATTGATCGTTTCTCAAACGCGCGTTCTCTCATTATGGTGTGGTTATTTCTCACTCAACATTTAAGAATGAGAATATGTTCTTTAGTATTTCTAATTTCTTATTACTAGCATGCAGAAATTCTATGTCCTCATAACTCTTTGGATGCTTAGGACGCTTGAACGCTTTGAAGTTGTGAGTTTTTAGTTTGATTTGCTCGAGGACTAGCACAGTCTAAGTGTGGGGGAATTTGATAGGGTGTAGAATACATCCTATTTACTATTTATTGTTTATGCTTTCTTTGCTATTTTTCTTGTAAATTATGTATTTTACGCTTGTTTTGAGTTTTATAGCTACTTTGGAGTCGCACGGAGGAAAAGAAGAAGAAATCACCCAATTTGAGCCAAAAGGGCAAAAAGGTCATTTTACGGGCGATTGATATATGGAGCCCAGTTGAGGTTAAGGGGCATCTCTATTTTGGAGGATTATTAAAGACAGACTAGCTGTGGTTAAGGGGCTGCCATCTGGCTAGCCCTTATCAGAAGTGACATCCTATTATGGGCACCTAACTCGGGGTGGTCCTCGTCCTTGGGGTGTACCATCCTACCCTATACTTATACCCTAAATCCATCGAGAAGATTATCTTCTCCTCTTTCTCACCAAGCTACAAAGCGAGTCATGGTCTTTGTTACCATCAAGCGAGATCGAGAAATGAAGGCGATGAAATTGGAGCCGGGTTCGAGTTTGCAATTAGGGTATTTGATGTCTCATCTGTTGAATCGGAGATCGAGAAGAGATGGGATTTACGTGAAGATTTAAGCCACGGGAAGAGAGATCGAAACAGGTACTTGAGTTATCTTGAAGTTATGAAGAATACGAGAAAATGGATGATTGAAGGTCGTCGAGATCGAGGGTTTGATGATGCCGATGGGTCCTTGTTCTTTGTTGAAATCAAGAGACCGAGATCGAGAGATTTAAGAACCAAAGATTGAAGTTTGATGACGAGATGAATCTACTGCAGCTGGATTGAGTATGCAATTGGTGGAAATTGATATGGGTTACAATGGTGGAGTTTGTGCTGAAATGAAATCAGGGTATGAGGTTTGGTGGTACTGCAATTTAGAATGATGCTGGTGGTGAGATTCAGGTGACCAGATGGGTTACGAGGCTTGAATCATGTAAGAAAGAAGGGAAGAGGCGATATGTTGCAATGAAGCTAGTTGGGGGTCTCTCGGTGAAGAGTGAATGGCGAGAATTGAGAGATGAAGTCGTTGATTGGAAGATTGAAGCAATCTTTGAAATGGAGTAAAGCTTAGATGTATGTGCTAGGATTGTCACGGGGAAGAAGGAAACGGCCGAAATTGGCTCGAGATATGCCTGTAAAATGAGGAAACTCGTCAGAATTTTCCCTCCCCGCGATTCAACTCGTTTTCGGATGACCGATCCAGCCCGATCTAGCCGATCCGGTAGATCGGCAAGATGTTGAGTAAGGCAAGTCAGCCACCTAGTCAACTGACTCAGTGTCTGACCCCTCATTCCCTTGACCCGGTTGACTGATGGTTTGACCATTTGACCGTTAGTCTTAACGGTGGACTGACGGAATATTCCGTCGAATATTCCCTTGACGGCAACAGAACTCAGGTGGCCGGCGGCGACTATTCCGGCCGGATTCCGGCCACAATACCAGTTTTTCGGCGAGCCAAATTCCAGAATTTTCTATGGACTTCTCTCATGGGTGTGAAGACTTGGACTAGGAGTTGGATGGAGAATTTGGCTCAAATTTGGAAAGAGAAGATGAAGAGTTGAGAAAAACTTGAATTTGGAAATTGAATTGCTATCCTTTAGGAGTTGGATGGAGAATTTCACCTCAGATAAGAATTTAACTCTATCCTGTTTAGACCAATGGTCAGGCATTTGACCAGTTACCAAATAATTAACAATGTCAGCAAACCAGGGTAACTCGAGAGATGGAAAATAATTGTTCATCGTGCAACGTGTCAAGGATCGGTCTCTCATCATCTCTAGTCTCATCAAGGATACGGGATAAATGGTCGCCTACTACATTTTGGACCCTTTCTTATCACGAATATCTAGAGTAAATTCTTGGAAAAGCAATACCCATCCGATCAGCCTAGGTTTTGAGTCCTTCTTCGAAAGGATATATTTAAGAGTGGCATGATCAGAATATACTATGACCTTAGACCCTAGGAGATATGATCTAAATTTCTCCAAAGCAAAAACGATGGCTAACATTTCTTTCTCAGTGGTTGTGTAATTTAACTGGGCATCGTTTAGGGTCCTACTAGCATAATAAATCACACTAGGTGCTTTATCATGCCGTTGGCCAAGGATAGCACCAACCGCATAATCAGAAGCATCACACATGAGTTCAAATGGGAGGTTCCAATCGGGTGGTTGGATAATATGGGCAGAAGTTAACAATGATTTAAGCTTCTCAAAAGCCTCAATACATGCTTCATCAAATACAAAGGCAGTATCTTTAGCAAGTAGGTTCGACAGAGGTAAGGAAATCTTGCTAAAGTCTTTGATGAAACGACGATAAAATCTAAAAAAGATGGCCAAGGAAAGATCTAACATATGTTACATTCTTAGGTGGTCTTAATTTTGAAATTAGTTCAACCTTGGCTTTATCAACTTCTATTCCCTTAGAGGACACCACATGTCCTAACACTATTCCAGATTTGACCATAAAATGACACTTTTCCCAATGAAGGACTAAGTTCTTTTCTTTACAACGTTCTAGAACTAGTGTAAGGTGGTGCAAGCATTCATCTAAATAGGATCCAAAAACCAAAAAATCGTCCATAAAGACCCCGAGAAATCGCTCTACCATGTCCGAAAAGATACTTAGCATGCAACGTTGGAATGCTGCGGGTGCATTACACAACCCAAAAGGAATACGCCTCTAAGCAAAAGTACCAAATGGACATGTGAAGGTTGTCTTATCTTGGTCCCCAGGTGCTATAGGGATTTGGTTACAACCAGAGTATCCATTTAGGAAACAATAATGGTTGTGGCTAGCTAATCTTTCTAACATCTGGTCGATGAATGGTTGAGGAAAGTGGTCTTTCCTAGAGGCTGAGTTCAGCTTACGGTAGTCTATACATACTCTCCACCCGGTGGTAACACGGGTAGGTATCAATTCATTGTTCTCATTCGCAACTACCGTAATCCCAGGACTTCTTTGGGACAACCTCGGACATGGTCGACCCATTTACTATCGATATGGGGTATATGATACCCGCATCTAACAACTTGAGCACCTCGGTCGAACAACTTCCTTCATATTAGGATTCAAACGTCTCGCATTTCTCTTGAGGTTTTGGCACCTTCTTCTAGGTAGATGTGGTGCATACAATCAGCAGGACTAATTCCTTTCAAATCTGCTATAGTCCACCCTATTACAGTCTTGTGCTTACGGAGAACACTAACTAGTCTACTTTCCGATCGGGCTCTAAGTCAGAGGCAATTATGGCAGGAAGAGTATTCTCATTACCAAGAAATACATATTTCAGTGTATCTGGTAGCTGATCGTGTGTCAATCCGTCAAAAATAATTTCACTTTCTTACGCACTAAATTTAAATGAAGCACAAGGTAAGGAAGAGTTCGTATCCTGAGAGAGGCGTTTGTTGTTATGTAAATTTCGGTTCTAAAATAACCCAAGGTATGTTTGTTGTTTAAGAAATAAAAGTAGTTGAAAGCAAAGTAAATAGTTTGAGAAATCAATAAGGAGAAGATATTGGTCAAGGGATAGTATCATTCACAAACATGTATTTTCATCAATGATTAGAATTGGTATTTTAATCTCGTATTTATTAAAAGTCCTAGGATATCTTGATCGCAAGTATAACCCGTTAATTCCCTGTTTTCATCACAACCACATTAAAAGATGCTTATGTGAATTCTTCGTCGAAAGCAACCTAAAGTGTAAAAGCACAATTAAGTTTAACTCCCTAAAAGCATTAAGATTTATGGAATAAGACTCATCAATGCAAACGAATGTGTAAAAGCACTAGACGTTTTAACAAAAGTTATGATTCACTTGTGACTAATAGGATGTATCACTACAAGCACTAACCACAATTATGCTACTTAGAATCGGGGATAAACAACTTTTCGTATTGAAAACCCTAATATAGCTCTAGAGATGAACACAAATCGGATTGATTCCGGACTCAACCTAACAAGTTTTCAAATCTTATAACACTATTAATTGTGAATCACAAACAATAAATACTGAGACAAAACTAATTCATTGAATCAAAAGCATGTTGAGAAATCAACTTTTATCCCATAACCAATAATAAGTTTAGCTACTCATAGCTATGGAGTTCATCATCATCAATATTCAATAAAAAACAAGGAAGAAGAAGAACAAAACCAAACCCTAGAAGTGTAAACAAAAGTGGCTCCCCAAAAGAATTCCAAGCAAAAAGATATCCCATGTGTTGTAGAAAACCTCCCTTTTATAGCCTTTTTCTCCTTCCAAAATTAGGTTTAGTCTTCAAGGTCCATTAGGTGAGAGTCCACCAAGCCCACAAGAAGGAGAAACCCGTGTAGAAAATACGCCCCAAAAACGGTCGCCGGAATCCTGGTATTGTGGCCGGAAAGTCGTCGGAAGTCGGCTCCGGTGACCGGCAAAGTCCGCCCGGTCACCGGTCAACTGAGTCAAATCAGTCAGCGGGTCGGGTCAACTCTGAGTCGGATCGGTCAAACCGATTCAGAGCTGGGTCAGAGCTGGGTCAGAGTTGAGTCAGATGGAGTCAGGTCAGGCCATGCTATTGCACTGGCCAAACTCTATTGATGCACAATCCTGGTGCTTCAGCTGGGAATCCAGCCATGACGGCCCTGCAGACCTGCAATTTCAATACTGTCATCTCCCTGGCTTCTTCACAACTCTTAGTTCAATCTTGCAGCTTCAAATTCACTCCATGCTCACATAAATAGCTGCAGTCATCCCTGAAACAGCACCACCACCAGCAAAGCTCCCATATTGCAACTACTCCTTAACAGAAACAACCACAAGTACCACCAACTTCACATCACTTCTCAAAACATGAACTGCATAACTTAGGCTTCAGTTCCAGCTACACACGCCAAGGAATAAGAGCCATTATATCCTGCCAACACTCCAGCCTGCCTCTTCACTCTGCAAAACCACTTAATCTTAGCCTGCCACCACCATCTGTTCTTCCTGCATCATTACCAGGCTGCAAGATTTCCATTCTGCCCTAGCTTTCCTTCCCAAGTTTCGTCACAACTCAATCAAAGCCATCTCTGATTTTGCATCAGCACCACCTTTCGATCCGAGGTCAAATCTGAGATCCACTTTCCGTTTATGGCTAAAGAAGAACAACGCAACGGGCTTGAATTCACCCGATACCCATACTTCAAACCCTAGTTTCGATTTTAATCCTTGAACAAAAACAACGATTCCCTCATGGCAACAGACCACCATCTTCCTTCCCTTACAATCTCTGGTTAAAGCTTCCTCTCGATTCACTCTTGAACAGCAGCCTATTTTTCTCTAAACCACGAGCTCAGCTCCTTTAATCCACCAACGAGACTCATCGATCTGTTTCTTCAATTTTCTTCCGATTAATGCTGCCACCATAGCTCTCTCCCAGTTTGGGTGAAGGCAATAATTGAGAAATGAAATCGAACCTGATTTCGACCTAGGGTTTAAGAAAGGGGATAGCTAATCCCACTCAAATGAGATAGATAAGGGGTCACCCAGTCATGACTCTAGGCACCAAACTGTTCCCGTTAAGGGCTGGCTAGCTTAACCATGGCCTGTCGGTTTCATGTAACCGACAGCCTAATTCTCTTCCGCTCCCTTGCCGCGTTTCAGCCTGCTCCACATATAGCTCGCCTGTGAGATGACAATTTCGCCCTTTGGCCCAATTTGGATAATTTCTTCTTCTTTTCCTCCGTGCGACTCCATTGCACCTGATAACTCAAAAGCAAACATAAGATACATAATTCACACGAAAAATAGCAAAGAAAGCATAAACTCTATATAGTAAATACGGTGTATTCTACACCTATCAAATTCCCCCACACTTAGACTTTGCTTGTCCTCGAGCAAATCAAACAAAACAATAAAATACAACAACTCCGTGTCGTCGAGGCTACGGTTAATTTTAGCATAAATAACAAGCCTTTAAACCCCTAGGTGTCCCTAGTGGACGAGTTATAGTCTCGTGAAGGTTTACTAGAGATATACCTACAAAACCTATATTTCAAACTCCGTCTATTCGTGACAAATCAATGAATGAATCCAAATTGACTACAGGAGGAGGTACCTTGCAAATTCAATTCAATTATTAGTAAATAAACTCTAATTAGATAGTCGAAAAAGCCACAATACTCGGAAACTAACAACCACAATCACAATGAAAAGATTAAGAAGATGGATAAAGATGTAGATGTTGGCGAATGTTCACAAGTGTTCGATGTTTCCCATATCTGTCTGAAGGTCACTGCTAAGATGAACCTAAACCTATTGGATTGAGCTACTTAGTGCTGAATGCTACATCAACTCACTGGCATATACAAGGGAACCAGAAGTGACTTTATTCAACACAAAAATATATTAATTTATTTTTTTTTTTGATTGGATCAAACTGGATCCAATTTTTTAGACGGCATGATTAGATCTTTTGGATCCAAGCGCATGCTTCTTGTCAGCAAGTACATGATAGTTGCCTTGGATCCTGCATTCCACGCTTGTTTAGGCGACGGAGACAGGGACTACGTTTCACACATACTGCTATTCCCAAGTGTCTTTTTATTCCGTTTTGGTCTAAAATGATTTTTTTTTTTTTTTTTTTTTTTTTTTTTTTTTTTTTTTTTTTTTTTTTTTTTTTTCATTTTTTTTTTCTTTTTCTAGTAACTCAACCACTCTATTTCATCCTAGCAGTAATAACACGTCGATTTCTAGTGACCCACCAAAGCACTTAGAGAACAATAGATAAATATGGAAAAATAAAAATAGAATGTGATATGGTGATATTCCGAGATATGGTAACAACTATCATATAATTTGTGATTTCTGAGCTATGTTCGTCCCGTTTAATTAATTGGTTCCTCAACTCCTGCATTCAAAATGGTTTCATCCACTAATGGTGTCATCCTAAAAGCACAAGTTCTAGATTTCGGAGTTCAAAAAGCACAATTTTTTTTTTGGTTTTTCTATTTTTCTGATTTTTTTTTTTTTATATAAAACACACTAAAACATATAAATGCTCCCCCACACTTAAACTTTACATTGTCCCCAATGTAAATTGAATCATCCAAAGTAAGTCAAGGTGGGAAATCCTAGCAAGAAAACAGCAAAAACAAAGAAGATTAAAAACAAGAAAAGAAATAAATACAAGATAAGAAATACTCATCGGTTGGGTTGCCTCCCAATTAGCGCTTGGTTTAAAGTCGTCAGCCCGACTATCTCCTTGCTTTCTATGACTCCTCCAGAGGGAGCGCATCCACGAAGTTAGCTCCTTCCACCACTTCGGAAGTGAAGTTCTCATAATATGGTTTCAACCGGTGCCCATTAACTTTAAGTTCTTTCCCTGTAGCTACGCTACGAATTTCCACTGCACCATGAGAAAACACATTAGTAACAATAAAAGGTCCGATCCATCGTGACCTTAATTTACCAGGAAATAAATGCAAGCGAGAATTAAACAAAAGCACTTTTCGCCCAATGCAAAATTGTTTCCTAGAAATCATGTTATCATGGAATGCTTTCGTCTTTTCTTTGTAAATCCGTGAACTTTCAAATGCATCATTGCGGAGCTCCTCTAGCTCTTGGAGTTGTAACTTCCTTTGCTTTCCAGCCCCATCCATCTCCATGTTGCATTGCTTAATAGCCCAAAACGCTTTATGCTCAATTTCCACGGGTAAGTGACAAGGTTTACCATACACAAGCCTAAAAGGAGACATTCCAATAGGTGTTTTATATGCGGTTCTATACGCCCACAAAGCATCGTTAAGTCGCATGCTCCAATCCTTCCTTGTTGGGTTCACCGTCTTTTCTAGAATTGATTTCACCTCTCGGTTAGACACCTCGGCTTGGCCATTGGTTTGGGGATGATAAGGTGTTGCAATCTTATGCGACACATTGTACTTCCTTAACAAGCTTTGCAAGAACTCGTTTTGAAGTGAGAACCCCCATCGCTAATTATCGCCCGTGGAATTCCAAACCTTGCAAAAATATTAGCTTGCACGAAATCTGAAACAACTTTAGAATCATTAGTTGGGGTGGCTTTAGCTTCCACCCATTTCGAGACATAATCAACCGCAAGTAAGATATAAAAATTCCCATGGGAGTTGACAAAGGCCCCATAAAATCAATACCCCATACATCAAAAACTTCAATAAATTGAATAAAAGTTTGTGGCATTTGATTTCGGACACCTAGATTCGGTTCTTTGACACCTATCACACGTTGTACAAAATATATGTGCATCCTTAAACAAAGTTGGCCAATAAAAACCACTTTCAAGTACCTTGTGCGCGGTTCTCTTACTCCCAAAATGTCCTCCGCAAGCATAAGAGTGACAAAAAAACAAGATAGAGTTAAATTCAGATTCGGGCACGCACCTTCGTATCACTTGGTCACTGCCATGTTTCCACAAGTATGGATCATCCCATATGTATTGGTTCCCTAACCTCTTAAGTTTGTCCCTCTCAGCACGAGACAAGTTCTGTGGGATTTGTTTAGAAACTAAGTAATTCACAATATCGGCATACCATGGTTCTCCAACGGCAATCGAGAAAAGTTGCTCATCCGGGAAACTTTCACGCAACGGGATAGTCTCCTTGTCCACAGCAAGTCGGCTCAAGTGATCCGCAACGGTGTTCTCAATCCCTTTCTTGTCTTTGATTTCAAGATCAAACTCTTGCAAGAGTAAAATCCACCGTATGAGCCTCGGTTTCGCCTCTTTCTTTGTAAGCAAGTATCTAAGTGCTGCATGATCAGAAAAAACAACAACTTTTGTACCAATTAGATAAGAGCGAAACTTTTCTAAAGCAAAAACAATGGCTAATAACTCCTTTTCAGTGGTTGTGTAGTTTTGTTGAGCCTCATTCAACGTTCTAGAAGCATAATAGATAGCATGAGGAAGCCTCCCCACACGTTGCCCAAGCACCGCACCAACCGCATAATCACTAGCATCACACATGAGTTCAAACGGCTTACTCCAATCCGGTGGTTTAATGATAGGGGCTGAAATCAAAAGCTCTTTCAAACGATTGAATGCCGCCATACATTTCTCATCAAAGTCAAAAACCACATCTTTTTGCAATAAGTTACATAGTGGTGACGCTATTTTGGAAAAGTCCTTGATGAACCTACGATAGAAACCCGCATGACCAAGAAAAGAACGTATCTCCCTCACCGTAGTGGGAGGGGTTAGAGCACGAATAAGGTCTATCTTAGATTTATCGACTTCCAAACCTTTAGAAGATATTATATGGCCTAAAACTATGCCATGAGTTACCATGAAATGGCACTTCTCCCAATTTAGCACAAGATTTGTTTCAACACATCGTTCAAGGATTAGAGACAAATTGTTCAAGCAAAGGTCAAAAGAATCACCAAAGACACTAAAGTCATCCATGAACACTTCGATTATGTTTTCAACATATTCCGAAAAGATACTCACCATACACCTTTGAAAAGTAGCCGGAGCATTGCATAGGCCAAAAGGCATCCTTCTATAAGCAAAAGTACCGAAAGGACAAGTGAAAGTGGTTTTCTCTTGGTCCTCCGGTGCTATCACAACTGATTATAACCCGAATAGCCATCAAGAAAGCAATAGTATGAGTGTCCCGGCTAAACGTTCAAGCATTTGATCAATAAAAGGTAAAGGAAAGTGATCTTTTCTAGTGGTGGCATTCAATTTTCTATAATCAATACAAACCCTCCAACCGGTTTGCACACGAGTTGGGACAAGTTCATTCTTATCATTCTCCACCACCGTTACTCCCGATTTCTTTGGTACCACTTGTACCGGGCTTACCCACTTGCTATCGGATATGGGGTAGATAACACCCACTTCCAAAAGCTTGAGTATCTCCTTTTCACAACTTCCATCATGGGAGGATTCAAACGACGTTGCGCGTCCCTCTTAGGCTTTGCATCATCCTCCAAACGAATTTTGTGCATACAAACGGCGGGGCTAATACCCTTGATATCGGCAATGGTCCATCCTATGGCCGTCTTGTACTTCCTTAGCACCCTTAGAAGTTTTTGCTCCTGTAAATCACTAAGCTTGTTAGAAACAATCACCGGTAACTCTTCATTATCACCCAAGTACAAGTACTTAAGGTGGTCGGGAAGAGGTTTCAATTCTAACTTTGGAGATTTAACAATTGAAGGTACAAGCTTTTCATGTTGCATGGTAAAGAAATATAAGAGATATTATGAGTTTTCGGGCATCCTTGGAGTGAATTGAGATCACCAAGAGCTTCCTTGACTTCATTACCACACTCTACACCATTATCTATGGATGTAGTTAACACGGTTTCCAAAGCATCATCACCGTTTAATTCAAACATTTGTTGTGCCAATGTATCCATCACATCAATGGAGAAACAAGAGTGGACATCGCTAGGATATCTCATCGTCTCGAAAATGTTGAAACGTATTGTTTCTCCATCAAACTCCATAGTTAGCGTTCCCTTATCCACATCAATTATGGTTTTCGCCGTTTTCATGAAGGGACGCCCAAGTAGCAATGGAAGAGACGAGTCCGGAGCACCTTCATCCATCTCTAACACACAAAAGTCCGCAGGAAATACAAGTTGATTAACCTGCACAAGAACATCCTCAACAATACCCATTGGGTAGACATTAGATCGATCGGCTAATTGCAATACAATTTCAGCCTTTTTAAGAGGACCAAGATCAAGTGAATTATACATTGACGAGGCATAACATTAACTAAGCGCCTAAATCCAACATAGCTTTGTGAAAAGTTTTGTTACCAATTGTGACGGGAATGTCAAAACTACCCGGATCCTTGCACTTAAGTGGGAGTTTGTGTTGTAAGATTGCCGAAGCATTCTCCCCCACACTAAGCACTTCATTACCTTTGAGCCTTTGTTTGTTGGTACACAAGTCCTTCAACACCTTTGCATACTTTGGAACTTGCTTGATAGCATCAATGAGTGGTATGTTCACATGGATCTTTTTGAGAACGTCTAAAATCTCCTTTTCTAATTCCGCCTTCTTAGAACTTGCAAATCATGAGGAAAAGGTAGAGGAGGAACATAAGTAGAAACCGGAGTTTTAGCGTTAGAAATAGGTACCTCGTAAGTTTGGGAGAATCCTCGACTTTCTCCTCCAAAACAGGTTCCTTTGGTGTCTCCACCTTGCCCGAATCAGCGACTTCGGGTTGCACAAGTTGTGTACCGCTTCTCAACGTAATGGCATTGACACCCTCTTTTGGGTTAATAGGTTGAGAAGGAAGTCTCCCACTATTTTGTGCCTTTAAATTGTTGATATCAACCGCCATGGAGCCCATTTGTGTTTGCAACTCCTTAATAGCACTCTTAGTCTCTTGTTGACTTTCCTTGAACATGGCGGAAATACCTTGCATAAAAGTTTGAAGCTTTGCATCAATATCAGCACCTTGATTTTGTGATTGTTGTGCTTGAGGTTGCTGAAATTGTTGTCTCGGCTGGAATTGTTGTTGTTGAGGTTGAAATCCACTTGAAGAGTTGAAAGTAGGTTGTTGAACCGCTCCTTGTTTGTTGGCATAGCTAAAATTGGGGTGATCTCTCCATCCCGGATTGTAAGTGTTGGAGTAGGGATCATACCGTCTTTGTTGATTTGGAAAGATCGCATTAGCTTGCTCGTCTTCATAAGATTGAGGAGAAGTTGGTATAACCGCGGATGCCACTTGTTGCAACATTGCTGTCATGTTACCCATTTGTTGACGAAGTTCCTCCACCTCGCTCACTTCATTCACCCTTCTTAGAATCACATCCGAACCACGACTCAGAAATTGTTGTGAGTTCGCTGCCATGTTTTCAATCAACTCTCTAGCTTGTGCCACCGTCTTGCTAACTAGTGCACCACCACCCGCAGCGTCAATAAGATTCCTATCACTTGATTGGAGTCCTTCATAGAAGTATTGAATGATCATAGCGTCACTAAATTGGTGGTGAGGGCAGCTTGCAACCAATCTCTTGTACTAGTTCCCAACATTCATATAAGGATTCTCCCACGTTTTGCTTCATCCCGCAAATCTCCTTGCGAATTTGAGTAGCCTTGGATGCAGGAAAATATCTCTCCAAAAAGAGTTTCTTCAATCCATTCCATGTTGTGACACTTCCGGGAGGTAAATAGTACAACCAATCCTTAGCACTATCCATTAAAGAGAAACGGAAAACCTTCAACATTGCACCATCCGCCTCAACATTTTTCGGAAGCATAGCCGTGACAATGGTGTGGAAGTCCAAAAGATGTTTGTTAGGATCTTCATTCACCATGCCATGGAATTTTGGTAATTCTCGAAGCAACCCCGGCTTTATCTCAAAAGTAGAGTTCGTTTGAATACACCCCCGTTGTGTATCAAGCCTATGAGAAGCTAAGTCCTTGAGTGAACGATTTGCATCACCCATTGTTTCGTCTCCTTCTCGTTGGAAAATCTCTTCTCCTACTTCCTCCTCGTGCTCGTCCGTTGTGCCTTTACTTGGTTGGAGTATTGTGCCGCGTCTAGTAGCTATCCCGCACCTTGGATAATTCCAATCCTTAGAAGCCGGAGATTATGCACTGCAAACAATTCTCGCAAACAAGTGAGAAACAAGACAAGAAACGAAAAGCAAAGATAAAAGCAGAAATTGTAAAAAGAAACTAAAAACTTAATAACAAGCCGTATGCCTCCTCCCGGCAGCGGCGCAAAATTTGATCGTGTGTCAATCCGTCAAAAATAATTTCACTTTCTTACGCACTAAATTTAAATGAAGCACAAGGTAAGGAAGAGTTCGTATCCACTCAGAGAGGCGTTTGTTGTTATGTAAATTTCAGTTTCTAAAATAACCCAAGGTATGTTTGTTGTTTAAGAAATAAAAGTAGTTGAAAGCAAAGTAAATAGTTTGAGAAATCAATAAGGAGAAGATATTGGTCAAGGGATAGTATCATTCACAAACATGTATTTTCATCAATGATTAGAATTGGTATTTTAATCTCGTATTTATTAAAAGTCCTAGGATATCTTGATCGCAAGTATAACCCGTTAATTCCTCGTTTTCATCACAACCACATTAAAAGATGCTTATGTGAATTCTTCGTCGAAAGCAACCTAAAGTGTAAAAGCACAATTAAGTTTAACTCCTAAAAGCATTAAGATTTATGGAATAAGACTCATCAATGCAAACGAATGTGTAAAAGCACTAGACGTTTTAACAAAAGTTATGATTCACTTGTGACTAATAGGATGTATCACTACAAGCACTAACCACAATTATGCTACTTAGAATCAGGGATAAACAACTTTTTCGTATTGAAAACCCTAATATAGCTCTAGAGATGAACACAAATCGGATTGATTAGGACTCAACCTAACAAGTTTTCAAATCTTATAACACTATTAATTGTGAATCACAAACAATAAATACTGAGACAAAACTAATTCATTGAATCAAAAGCATGTTGAGAAATCAACTTTTATCCCATAACCAATAATAAGTTTAGCTACTCATAGCTATGGAGTTCATCATCATCAATATTCAATAAAAAACAAGGAAGAAGAAGAACAAAACCAAACCCTAGAAGTGTAAACAAAAGTGGCTCCCCAAAAGAATTCCAAGCAAAAAGATATCCCATGTGTTGTAGAAAACCTCCCTTTTATAGCCTTTTTTCTCCTTCCAAAATTAGGTTTAGTCTTCAAGGTCCATTAGGTGAGAGTCCACCAAGCCCACAAGAAGGAGAAACCCGTGTAGAAAATACGCCCCAAAAACGGTCGCCGGAATCCTGGTATTGTGGCCGGAAGTCGGCCGGAAAGTCGTCGGAAGTCGGCTCCGGTGACCGGCAAAGTCCGCCCGGTCACCGGTCAACTGAGTCAAAACGGCCAGCGGGTCGGGTCAACTCTGAGTCGGATCGGTCAAACCGATTCAGAGCTGGGTCAGAGTTGAGTCAGATGGAGTCAGGTCAGGCCATGCTATTGCACTGGCCAAACTCTATTGATGCACAATCCTGGTGCTTCAGCTGGGAATCCAGCCATGACGGCCCTCGTTGACTGCAATTTCAATACATCATCATCTCCCTGGCTTCTTCACAACTCTTAGTTCAATCTTGCAGCTTCAAATTCACTCCATGCTCACATAAATAGCTGCAGTCATCCTCGGGAACAGCACCACCACCAGCAAAGCTCCCATATTGCAACTACTCCTTAACAGAAACAACCACAAGTACCACCAACTTCACATCACTTCTCAAAACATGAACCGCATAACTTAGGCTTCGGGTTCCAGCCTACACACGCCAAGGAATAAGAGCCATTATATCCCGCCAACACTCCAACCGCGCTCTTCCTTCACTCGCAAAACCACTTAATCTTAGCTCGCCACCACCATCTCGTTCTTCCGCATCATTACCAGCCGCAAGATTTCCATTCGCCCTAGCTTTCCTTCCCAAGTTTCGTCACAACTCAATCAAAGCCATCTCTCGATTTTGCATCGCAGACCACCTTTCGATCCGAGGTCAAATCCGAGATCCACTTTCCGTTTATGGCTAAAGAAGAACAACGCAACCAGGCTTGAATTCACCGATACCCATACTTCAAACCCTAGTTTCGATTTTAATCCTTGAACAAAAACAACGATTCCCTCATGGCAAAGACCACCATCTTCCTTCCCTTACAATCTCTCGGTTAAAGCTTCCTCTCGATTCACTCTTGAACAAAGCAGCCTATTTTTCTCTAAACCACGAGCTCAGCTCCTTTAATCCACCAACGAGACTCATCGATCCGTTCTTCAATTTTCTTCCGATTAACGAAAGACCATAGCTCTCCCGGTTTCAGTGAAGGCAATAATTGAGAAATGAAATCGAACCCGATTTCGACCTAGGGTGTAAGAAAGGGGATAGCTAATCCCACTCAAATGAGATAGATAAGGGGTCACCCAAGTCATGACTCTAGGCACCAAACTGTTCCCGTTAAGGGTCTGGCTAGCTTAACCATGGCTCATCGGTTTCATGTAACCGACTGACCTAATTCTCTTCCGCTCCCCTTGCCGCGTTTCAGCCGCTCCACATATAGCTCGCTTTGTGAGATGACAATTTCGCCCTTTGGCCCAATTTGGATAATTTCTTCTTCTTTTCCTCCGTGCGACTCCATTGCACCCGATAACTCAAAAGCAAACATAAGATACATAATTCACACGAAAAATAGCAAAGAAAGCATAAACTCTATATAGTAAATACGGTGTATTCTACACCTATCAGTAGCGGCTTTAATTCAAGGGTGGGGGCCTTAACTGATGATGGGAGGGGTTTATTTATGGTCGGCGGAAGAGGTTCTGGTTTACGCTGCCATTTACCTTAATTCATTACTGGCGTAGAATCTAACAACGCATTAACTTCTTCAAAATGACTATCCTCATCATAGTAGGCTCCAAAGTGGGCCAAGCACGCCCCTAAAGGATCGCTAACATTATTGGTGGTAAAGTTATTCTCAACTAGAGAATCAATCATGCATATAGACTCATAGTGTTCGGGATCCGGTGGGGCTTGTAACGCCTTAAAAACGTTCACAGAGATTTTCTGATTCCAAAATGAAAATTCTACTAGGCCAGTTTGACAATGTATGACCACATTTGCAGTGGCTAGAAATGGACGACCTAGGATTATTGGGATATTGATATCTTGACTAGAGACAGGTTGAGTGTCTAAAATCACAAAGTCAACTGGATAGATAAAGTTTTCTACCTGAACCAAAACGTCTTCAATAATTCCACGTGGGATTTTGACTGACCTATCGGCTAACTGTAGTGTTATCCTCGTTGGTTTCATCTCACCTAGTCCAAGTTGTTCATATAACGAGAATGGTAAAAGATTCACACTAGCCCCAAGATCTAATAGAGCATTGTCTATCGTTTGTTTACCTATGACACATGTGACAGTAGGACAACTAGGATCTTTAAATTTGATTGGGTACTTTTGTGAGATTATGGAACTAACTTGTTGGGTCAAAAATGCCTTTTTATGGACACTCGCGTCTCTCTTGACAGTGTACATCTCTTTTAGGAACTTGGCCATAGTTGGTACATGTTTTATTTCATCTAACAAGGGCAGGTTAATCTTAACTTGCTTAAAGATGTCTAGGATTTCAGCATATGTACTAGGCTTTTTCTTAGCTAGTCTTTGAGGAAATGGTGCAGGTGGTATGTACACTTTCTCAGGGGTAGCTTCCTCACTTGGAATCTTAGCATTCTCATGCCCATTAGGGTCTTTAGACGAAGTTTGGTCAACCTCAGTCTGTTTTTCAGCTGGACTACTATCCTTAGGTGGTTCTACCGAGTTCTCTAGAGTTTTACCACTCCTAAGGGTGATAACTACTTTGACATGTTCGTTGTGGTTAGAACTACCTAAGCCATTAACCTGGTTAACTCCTTTTGGATTTGGAGTCGGTTGGCTAGGAAATCTCCCATTCTCCCTATCATTTAGCCTGCTTGAAAGTTGACTTATCTGAGTCTCTAAGTTGCTAATTGCTCGGTCACTATTTTGTTGGTAACGCTGACTCGTCAGGACAAAGTCATCGAGCTTCTAACTTAAATGGTTGATATTTTGGGTAGTCTGGGAATTGTTTAGGGCATTGCCCTCAATTAAGAGTCTTATACTTTCCTCTAGAGATGACACCTTTTTATCAACTTGGCTCGGTTCTTGGACTTGAGCTTGGTTCCTAGAAAAACCTGGTGGTGGGTTGGTAGATTGACCACCCTGTTGGGCACCTTTAGACAACAAAAAATTAGGGTTATGTCTCCAACCAGGGTTATACGTATTAGAATATGGATCAAACTTGGGCCGACCCTCATATTTAGAGTTCATACCACCATGTAGGACACTAACCTGGTCAAGGGTAGTTTCAGTTGGGTAAAACAAGGGGCACTGAGGTCCAGTATGACTTTGGTCACCACAAATGGTACATGGATAAGTTCTGGGCTCACTGTTACAACTCATAGACTGGTTGGACCCTTGGTTCATCTCTAAGGCCTCTAGACGCCTAAGGATATCAGACCCATTTTCAACTCTATTAACCCTATGGATATGGTTCCTAGTTATTTCAGGCTCCCTCATTGAAGCCCATTGACGAGTCTTTTCAGCTAACTCGATGAACTCGTCAAAACATTCATCTGGGTCTTGATGGGTAAATTCTCCACCACTCATTGTTTCTACCTGCATTCGGGTTTCACTATCAAGGCCCTCATATAAGATTTGGGCCATGTGGCCTTTATCATAGCCATGGTGCGGGCATTGGTATAACAATTTATTAAACCTTTCTACATAATCATGTAGGCTCTCACATATTTTCTGCTTAAAGGTTTGGATAGACTGCCTAACAACATCAGTCTTGTGGTGTGGGTAGAACTTCTTAACAAAGGCCTCTACAAGGCCATCCCAGGTGGTGATTGTTTTAGAAGGAATCAAATGGTACCACTCATTGGCTCTCTCTTCTAGGGAAAAAGGAAACAAACGCAACCTAACCACATCTTTAGAGACATTCGGGTAACTCATTGTGTCACAGATCATTTCAAAGTCTCTTACGTGGGTATACGGGTTCTCATTTTCTATCCCCCTAAACTTACGCAGCTTTCCAAATGTCCCAGGTTTAATATCAAACTTAAAGGTAGTGGACGGTAAAACAACCCCAGGTTCACGCATTACTCTAGAAGGGTTCAAACGGTCCCTAAGGGTTTTGGTTGGCGGGACTTCACCATCATTTTCATTAACCATTTTGTCAAATATAGAAGTACCACCTAAATCCGTGTAGCGGGTCGGACTCAAATCAAAAAGGTCGTTCTCTTCAAGTCTATGTCCTACACGGACCCAACGGCGCATACACAAGCAGCAATGCTAAATGTAGGGTTTACTAAATTAGGTAAGCTTGGGCTACCTCAGCAAAATATACCTACAGGTACGAGGCTGAGGCTTGTGGAATTTTGGCTGGTAACTCCCATAAGGCCCAAGGCACGGGTTCAGCGTACTTTTCCACAGGTTTCCTAAATTCGGTAATTCCGACGATGCAATATGGTGTGTGCAACGTGTATTTTTTTTATAAAGGAAATATATACAAAAGGAAATAAAATCAAAAAGAATAAATAAAAATTGGGTTTTATAACTTACCTCTTTTGGTAGGCAATTCCACAATAAATGTTGAATATTACCTGCTGTTTGTAGGTGAAAATGGTTTCTGCTGATTTCGGTAATTGCGGGTGTGCATGTAAGAAACAATTTAAACCCTAAACAATGTACTGCAAGGGAGTACTTTAGATTCGAGTGATCAATCTGTACAAGTCCGGCCTAAACCAAGAAATGGTCGTTCCAGACTTGCCTCGGTCACAAAGTAGAGGAGAATGGGTTGGTTTTGGGGAGGGAAGCAAGGAAAGTGGTGAGACCAGAATAGTTGATTCTGGAAGAGTAGTTGGGTTACTACGACTTGTTATCAGAAAAGTGAGAGAGCTCCCAAGGTGAGCTAGCAAGTAAGTATTTCTGAGTGTTGTATCTCCCGTATGAACTCGTTATTCAATGGAAATAGGTAAGACCTATTTATACAAGTCAGAGTAAAAACGTACCCTGGTCTCATTAGAGAGTGGGGAAGTAAATGGGAGGAGGTGATAACCGTATGCATGGAATTGATGTTCCATAAAATGGTTAACGCATGAAACTGGTAACGTTATGGAATTGATGTCCCATAAAGTTGTTAACGCATGTGCTTTATGTCCCATGAACGTTTCACACATAACTTCCCGTATTTACTCACCGCCTCACCCTTATGACACTTCCTTATGACGGGCGTAGTGTACGCCGCACGCAGTAAACCGCCAAACCAATACCCAAAAAGGATCCCCAGGTTTGTGTTGATGTCTCGAATGTTTTGGAAAACATGTAGCACGTTGTTGTGGCTTGGCAAGTCAAGCTCGGGAAACTTGCCAGCCTAGTGACCTTCGACGGTCGAGATTTTGCATCTTGAGAGGAGGGGCAACCGTTGATCGTTGCACGCCTTCGTTTTGGTAGCCGGGTAGTGAGGGCCAACGTGGTGGCGCGGCTAGGTTGGCATGTCGTTGGCATGGCAAGGTTTGGCGTGGCCAAACTTAGGTTTTCGGGCCAAAGGTTACCATGTGTCGTCTGTTAACCTTGGATGGCTAGGATTTGCTCCTGGGATTGAAGGGCAACCGTTGATTGTTGCACGCCTTCGTTTTGGTAGCCGCGGGGGTGGCGTAGGGAAGCCCGTATGGCGTGGGGTGGCGCGGATATGGTGTAGTTAGGCTTGGCATGTGGGGCCAAGGGTTTGCCATGGGCGTATGGCGTGGCTAGGGCCAAGGCAAGGGCGTTTGGCTTGGCATGATGTGACTAGCATGGCTAGGGCCAAGGCAAGGTGCGTTTGGCATGGCGCGGCTAGCTTGGCTAGGTTTGGTTTGGCTTGGCATGTAGGGCCAAGGGTTTGCCATGGGCGTATGGCGTGGCTAGGGCCAAGGCAAGGGCGTTTGGCTTGGCATGATGTGACTAACATGGCTAGGGCCAAGGCAAAGTGCGTTTGGCATGGTAGGGCAAGGGTTTGCTAGCTTGGCTAGGTTTGGTTTGGCTTGGCATGTAGGGGGACAAGGGTTTCCCATGGGCGTATGGCGTGGCTAGGGCCAAGGCAAGGGCGTTTGGCTTGGCATGATGTGACTAGCATGGCTAGGGCCAAGGCAAAGTGCGTTTGGCATGGCGCGGCTAGCTTGGCTAGGTTTGGTTTGGCTTGGCATGTAGGAACAAGGGTTTGCCATGGGCGTATGGCGTGGCTAGGGCCAAGGCAAGGGTGTTTGGCTTGGCATGATGTGACTAGCTGAGCTAGGGCCAAGGAAAAGTGAGTTTGGCATGGCGCGGCTAGCTTGGCTAGGTTTGGTTTGGCTTGGCATGTGGGGCCAAGGGTTCGCCTTAGGCGTGGCTAGCTTTGGCTAGGTGCGGTTTTGGCTTGGCATGTGGGGCCAAGGGTTTGCCATAGGCACATGGCGTGACTAGCTTGGGCTAGGTGCGGTTTTAGCTTGGCATGTGGGGCCAAGGGTTTGCCATAGGCGTATGGCGTGACTAGATTGGGCTAGGTGCGGTTTTGGCTTGGCATGTGTGGCCAAGGGGTTGCCAGAGGCGCATGGCGTGACTAGCTTGGGCTAGGTGCGGTTTTGGCTTGGCATGTGGGGCCAAGGGTTTGGTAACCTTAGACGGCCAGGATTTGCTCCTGGGATTGAAGGGCAACCGTTGATTGTTGCACGCCTTCGTTTTGATAGCCGCGTAGTGAAGTCCAGTATGGTGGCGCGGCATGGGGCCATGGCGAGGTGCGTTTGGCATGGCGTAGTAGGTATGGCTGGCATGAATTGCCATTGGCACGGAGGTGCGTCTAGCATGGCTGGCATGCTTTGGCACGGTCGGTGTGGCTGGCATGATTTGCCATTGGCACAGAGGTGCGGCTAGCATAGTTGGCATGCTTTTGGCGCGGTCGGTGTGGCTGGCATGATTTTCCATTGGCACAGAGGTGCGGCTAGCATGGTTGGCATGCTTTGGCGCGGTCGGTGTGGCTGCCATGATTTGCCATTGGCACAGAGGTGCGGCTAGCATGGTTGGCATGGTTTGGCGCGTTCGGTGTGGCTGGCATGATTTGCCATTGGCACAGAGGTGCGACTAGCATGGTTGGAATGCTTTGGCGCGGTTGGTGTGGCTGGCATGATTTTCCATTGGCACACGTGGGAATTAGGGTTTGGCTTTGTCGTAACCCTAATTTGAAAAAGATACCCCGGTAATTATTTAGGGACACATTAAAGGTTTCAGTAAATGTTTGTTACTTTAAATGTTGTGACATCACTGTCTGCTAGGGTTTAGTGTTTTACGATTTTAACCCTAAGCTAAAAACCACCATCAACATTAAGTCCCATGCTTAGCTCGGAACAGGTACCTTGTTGCGAGGTAAGCATATGATGGTGACAGACAAGGACAGAATCGAGGTGTAAATCATTGCGAGAGATGGTCGGGAGAATCGACTAACCTTTTTGAGTGGTAAAGAGAGTTTTGGCTTCCGTGTTGGCGGCCCTGCGTAAGTTGTACTGAGAATGCAGACCGTGGAGTGGTGAGATGAAGGTTACCGGCTTGGTCTGGTCGTACATCTCCAAGGAAAAGGGGGCGTGGTCTTGGAAGGCGACGCAAGTGGACGGCTTGGCTCGAGGGGCCAAGAGGTGGCGTGGTCTTGGTAGGGTAAACGCGCGTGGATGATAGGGTCACGACAGTGGAGCAGGCGGCTTGGCATAGTGTGGCCTTGGCAAGATGAGACGTACACGGACGGCTAGGCACGGTGGGGTCGCGGCAATATAGCGAATGGCTTGGCGGGGGGGCCACGAAAATGGCATGGTGGGACGTGCAAGGGCGGCTAGGTGTGGTGGGGTCGCGGTGATGGAGCGAGGGCTTGGCTGGGGCCGTGGCAAGGTATGGCATACATGGGTGGTGGGGCCGCGGTATGGCGTGAGTGGTCTTGGACGTGGAAATTGGTCTCTGCGGGACCGGTTTCCTCTTTTCCTTCCTTGGCTCAAAATCGGAGATCCTCTCCTTGTTCAAACTCCCAAGTATCACACCTATAAAAGGATTGCCGGCCTCTCCCTTTGATTAACGTCTTCATTATTCTCTCTTCTTCTTTTTTTGTTCGCTTGGAAGCGGTGAAGCGGACGAGCGGATTAGGTACGTCTTCCAGTACTTCTTCTTTGTATTGATTCCCTTTTGTTTTCTTGTGTTGGTGAAAACCCTAGTTGTAGGCATACCTTTTTATGACCTTGTAGAACATGTTGGTGTGAATCCTAGCCACAGGTATGTCTTGCACGCGCTCATAGTAGTACTTAGGCATGAATACCATAGTAATGTTGACCGCCTCAACTCGTTGTGTAAGGTAAGCACGCGATAGTAATTTGCCATCCCTTTCCCATGAAAACCTAGTTTTTTAGGGTTTACTCCTTGTTTTGGTGTGGCCGTGGGCATAGTTCTCCTGGTGGGTCACTCCTCCTCGGTTGGACAAGAATTCTATGCCGCAGGGTACGGCCTTGAAACAAACTGGCTTGTGTCTTGGGTGAAGATAATTTTCGTGCGCTTTCCGTAATAATCTCTCTTCGTATTGTTCCGTTGTAGTTGCTTGGAAAGCGGAAGTACTGTGAGAGAATCTTTATTATGACGTCGCTTGAGAAAAATTCTGCCATTCCGAAGGATGTTGGTAACTCCAAGACAAACGTGGCTGATAAATTCTTCACGATAGTCTCTGCCAGGAGAAGTCCACTTAAGCATGCGCGCTTCTGACCGGTTCGGAGAGTGAGGGAGGGGACCGGTCGGTTCCTCCCGGAAATGTAATACGGTTTTGCCTTCATAGGAAAGAGTATTCCGCCTCTCTTATTGATTTCAAAATCCCAGTGAGTCCACTGCGCTCGTTTGATAAATGGGTGCACTTTATGATAAGTCAAGAGTGCGTAAGAG
This sequence comes from Papaver armeniacum, assembly GCA_023531295.1. Taxonomy (NCBI): domain Eukaryota; kingdom Viridiplantae; phylum Streptophyta; class Magnoliopsida; order Ranunculales; family Papaveraceae; genus Papaver; species Papaver armeniacum. The sequence continues at coordinate 87,731 of JAJJWW010007318.1, forward strand.
CTAATTTGACCAAGGCGCAAATCATTGATAATGTCGCAGCCTCTGCATCACCTCAAATTAGGAAAAATATCCCGAGCTTGGTTGCTTTCATCTCTAGGTGGTGTCCAGATACTCATACGGCCATATGTAGGTGGGGAGAACTGACCATATCCTTAGAAAGTGTGGCTATCCTGCTGAATCTTCCCATGATAGGAGACCTTAAAACAAAGCTGTCTGATGATGAGGAAAAAATGCGTACCTCCCTGGTTGCGAAGTCGAAAGGGTTTGTCCGAAAGGAGAACGAGACGAAGTGTTTCTATGCCTGGTGGATGTCTCAATGGTTTCCCGATGAGCTGGCACCGGATCAGAAGAATAGCACACTCCACGTCGCGGCATTCTTGGCTCTCTGGTTATCCCGGGATATTTTCGATGATGGCTCTGGTGAGAAGGAGATAAGGCTGGAACTCATCAATTTTGCTATAAGATTGGCGAAAGGAGTCGTTCTCCCCATTGGCGGCTTGTTTCTCGGTTCTTTGTACACACACTTGGATCATTTGGCTATGGACATGCGTGCTTCAAACGGTTACATGAAAGTGGATTCGTATGTTCATGTTGCTTTTCTCCAAGCGTGGCTATGGGAGCATTTTGAAAGATATGCTCTTAAACCGTTGGTTTCACTTCCCGCTTCTTGGGGTAGTTCGAGAATACTTCGCTAGTCGAATAGGCGCCCAAGAGCTGGCTCAAACCTGGCTGATTTCCTTGATAACTCGTGCGCCGCTAATTTTCGTCCATGGGCTCCAGTGTTTGCATCCATAGCCCAGGTTAATACTTTTGCTTCTGCTCCAAACATGTCTTTGCTTTCTGATGGAGGGAATCTGGGCGTCGGTGAGATTGTATTTATGCGAAGTTGCACGTACGGCTATATACCATCTTTCTTTCGAGGATCGTGTCAGGCAGTCTCTTATAATATTGAGCGAGCACCTCGGCATATGGGTTTCGACCAAGGGGTCCCTCTCGTTCGTCAGCTGGCATCTCCAGAGGGTCCATTATCGGACGTTCTTGATGCTAGTGTTATTGCGCCGGGCAGAAGTCTCCCTTTCTTGCTTTCAGAACGAAATCCGTCGACTACCTCCAAGTATAACACATTCTTGCAGAGTGAATTCCTCGTCATCTAGGAATTTGTGAAAGCCGTAGTGGAGAACACTCGTGGTAGGCCTTCCACCGAGATTTTAGCAAAACATCCGTTGTTGAGGGATATTTCCTTAACCAAAAGGAAATCCGTCGGTCTGGACGTGGACAGTCCCCAAGTGAAGGAGCGAAGGTCTAAGAATCGTGCAGGCGGTTTCCAGTCAGATTCCACAGCTCTACCGGCTTTTAGTTCATCCAACATGAGGGTACGTATGATTTCTTTCTTGACTTCAGCTGGATTACGTATATCCTTGTTTCTTTTCTGAGAATGTGTCCTTGTATCTCGTCCAGGGTTTCAGCAGCACGAACGCCTTTGCCAAACTTGCAAGTAGTCAGAAAGCATCGTTTTTCGAGACAGAGGGTGGGGGTGCCGAGCTCATCCATGGTGATGGGGATTCCGAAAAGGATGAAAGTCCAGAGTCCAGCGATGGCAAGAGTAGTTCTTCCGATAACAGTGCTGAATCTTCGTCTAGTCAGCCTGAAACTGAATCGGTGAGTCCCCTCCACATTTTTCTTCTTTTCCCTCTTTTCTTTCTTTGCAGTAAAACTGAATTTTGATTTTTAGGAGGAAACAGTTCCTGGGGATGATCTTGAAGTGGAAGGCCACCTGAGTAAAGACGTAGCCGTACTTCCCACTGCGGGAACTGTGCCAGCTAGTGACTTGGACATAGAGATTCATCGTCCCGAGGGCGCTGCCGGACTCAGGTGGAGGAGAGCACTTCGGGGGGTGAAATCGTAGATAGGGATCTCTGCCGATTCTTCGATTCGATTGCGAGTGCCACCTTAAATCCTCCGTATCTGGCCCCTTTCCCAGGTCATGTGTTGATTGGTGGATTTAGGGTGCTAGCTAAACATGCGACATTGTACACCAAGATTTGGGAAAGCTATGGTCACATTGCCACGACTATGAAGATCACTAGTCGACATGTGTTGGTCAAGCGTGTGGAGGAAGCCTTGTCTTCGATTGATGAGATGTGCAACGTGACTGGTCATACAATTTCTGAGGATGTAATCTCGAGCTGGAAGTTCCATCGTGACATGTGCGTGGGCTTGAATTCAAAATTCCATGGTTCGTTGAAGGTCTCTCTCGATGTTGAAAGGTCGTTGGAGCGCGATTGTTGAAGGTCCTTAAGAGGGACATGATGAAGAAGGAGAAGCGGAATTCAATAAGTTGTGCATGGGCATGAAGCCATTTGCTGTGATGAAGCTTCATCCAAACTTAAGAGGGTGGCTCTCCAAAGCACGAGGGAGGCCTTTGCCAAAAGGAGCAAGCCTGTTGTGGAAAACTTCCCTTGAATATATATATAGTAGGAAGGTTATAAATGATTTCGGACCTCTTATCTTTAGGTTTTTTTTTTTTTTTTGAAAGGCAAATGAAACGCCCTTTGCGGGACAAGGGGTTTTGGTTTTTGATTTTATCGATTTTCTCGGGTTAATAGATGAATACTACCTTGACGGTTTTGGATTATACATTTTTTTGAATGAAATGTTTAGAATTGAATTGTCTTTGGCTATGAATGAAAGTGACGTTTTTTCCTTGTCATTTGAGACATCCGGAAAACCATGGAACATGTGTGTTGGTAGATGACATGGCTATAGGTTTTATCGAACTCGTTATAAAAAAATCAAACCACGTATTTTTATCTAGATATAAGACTTACTCGGTTTCTCGGTTTTGGATTATACATTTTTTTGTCTTCCCAGGAAAACCATGGAACCGTGTGTTGGTAGATGACATGGCTATAGGTTTTATCAGAACTCGAAAAATCAAACCACGTATTTTTATCTAGATATAAGACTTACTCGGTTTCTCAGGTCTTCTGATGAGAATAAACTTTCCGGGTGTAGGACCAAGTTTTTTTTTTTTTTTTTTTTCGAGAAACATGGTCATGGGAAGTCCCCTGTCTTCCGAGTCGTTCTTTGAGTTGTCGATAACCGCACCGTTAATCCCTCAGGCGGATCGTTTTGCTTCGGCCTCGAGAAGTCCCCAGTCATCCCTTGTCGTGTCATGACCGATAATCCAGCCGTCGAGTAATCGAGTCGAGTGGATCGCCTTCCTCTACCATCTTGACGTCCGGGTCGAAGAATGAGATCATTTGGTTGAAAATTGACATTGTAACCGAAAGATCGAACCTCCCGCTGTGGTCGCCAATTGTTTGTAGGTGAAAATGGTTTCTGCTGATTTCGGTAATTGCGGGTGTGCAGGTAAGAAACAATTTAAACCCTAAATAATGTACTGCAAGGGAGTACTTTAGATTCGAGAGATCAATCTGTACAAGTCCGGCCTAAACCAAGAAATGGCCGTTCCAGACTTGCCTCGGTTACAAAGTGGAGGAGAATGGGTTGGTTTTGGGGAGGGAAGCAAGGAAAGTGGTGAGACCAGAATAGTTGATTCCGGAAGAGTAGTTGGGTTACTACGACTTGTTATCAGAAAAGTGAGAGAGCTCCCAAGGTGAGCTAGCAAGTAAGTATTTCTGAGTGTTGTATCTCCCGTATGAACTCGTTGTTCAATGGAAATAGGTAAGACCTATTTATACAAGTCGGAGTAAAAACGTACCCTGGTCTCATTAAGGAGTGGGGAAGTAAATGGGAGGAAGTGGTAACCGTATGCATGGAATTGATGTTCCATAAAGTGGTTAACGCATGAAACTGGTTTTCATGAAACTGTTAACGTTATGGAATTGATGTCCCATAAAGTTGTTAACGCATGTGCTTTATGTCCCATGAACGTTTCACACATAACTTCCCGTATTTACTAACCGCCTCACCCTTATGACACTTCCTTATGACGGGCGTAGTGTACGCCGCACGCTGTAAACCGCCAAACCAATACCCAAAAAGGATCCCCCAGTTTGTGTTGATGTCTCGAATGTTTTGGAAAACATGTAGCACGTTGTTGTGGCTTGGCAAGTCAAGCTCGGGAAACTTGCCAGCCTGGTGACCTTCGACGGTCGAGATTTTTCATCTTGAGAGGAGGGGCAACCGTTGATCGTTGCATGCCTTCGTTTTGGTAGTCGTGTAGTGACGGCCAACGTGGTGGCGCGGCTAGGTTGGCATGCCGTTGGCATGGCAAGGTTTGGCGTGGCCAAACTTAGGTTTTCGGGCCAAAGGTTACCATGTGTCGTCTGGTAACCTTGGATGGCTAGGATTTGCTCCTGGGATTGAAGGGCAACCGTTGATTGTTGTACGCCTTCGTTTTGGTAGTCGCGTAGGGAAGGCCAACAGGGTGGCGCGGATAGTGTGGTTAGGCTTGGCATGTGGGGCCAAGGGTTTGCCATGGGCGTATGGCGTGGCTAGGGCCAAGGCAAGGGAGTTTGGCTTGGCATGATGTGACTAGCATGGCTGGGGCCAAGGCAAGGTGCGTTTGGCATGGCGCGGCTAGCTTGGCTAGGTTTGGTTTGGCTTGGCATGTAGGGCCAAGGGTTTGCCATGGGCGTATGGCGTGGCTAGGGCCAAGGCAAGGGCGTTTGGCTTGGCATGATGTGACTAGCATGGCTAGGGCCAAGGCAAAGTGCGTTTGGCATGGCGCGGCTAGCTTGGCTAGGTTTGGTTTGGCTTGGCATGTAGGGCCAAGGGTTTTCCATGGGCGTATGGCGTGGCTAGGGCCAAGTCAAGGGCGTTTGGCTTGGCATGATATGACTAGCATGGCTAGGGCCAAGGCAAAGTGCGTTTGGCATGGCGCGGCTAGCTTGGATAGGTTTGGTTTGGCTTGGCATGTAAGGCCAAGGGTTTGCCATGGGCGTATGGCGTGGCTAGGGCCAAGGAAAGGGCGTTTGGCTTGGCATGATGTGACTAGCATGGCTAGGGATAAGGCAAAGTGCGTTAAGCTTGGCATGCTAGCATGGCTAGGGCCAAGGCAAAGTGCGTTTTGGCATGGCGCGGCTAGCTTGGCTAGGTTTGGTTTGGCTTGGAATGTAGGGCCAAGGGTTTTCCATGGACGTATGGCGTGGCTAGGGCCAAGGCAAGGGCGTTTGGCTTGGCATGAGGTGACTAGAATAACTAGGGCCAAGGCAAAGTGCGTTTGGGCATGGCGCGGCTAGCTTGGCTAGGTTTGGTTTGGCTTGGCATGTAGGGCCAAGGGTTTGCCATGGGCGTATGGCGTGGCTAGGGCCAAGGCAAGGGTGTTTGGCTTGGCATGATGTGACTAGCATGGCTAGGGCCAATGCAAAGTGCGTTTGGCTTGGCATGTGGGGCTAAGGGTTCGCCTTGGGCGTGGCTAGCTTTGTATAGGTGCGGTTTTGGCTTGGCATGTGGGGCCAAGGGTTTGCCATAGGCGCATGGCGTGACTAGCTTGGGCTAGGTGCGGTTTTGGCTTGGCATGTGGGGCCAAGGGTTTGCCATAGGCGCATGGCGTGACTAGCTTGGGCTAGGTGCGGTTTTGGCTTGGCATGTGGGGCCAGGGGTTTGCCATAGGCGTATGGCGTGACTAGCTTGGGCTAGGTGCGGTTTTGGCTTGGCATATGGGGCCAAGGGTTTGCCACAGGCGCATGGCGTGACTAGCTTGGGCTAGGTGCGGTTTTGGCTTGGCATGTGGGGCCAAGGTTTTGGTAACCTTAGACGGCCAGGATTTGCTCATGGGATTGAAGGGCAACCGTTGATTGTTGCACGCCTTCGTTTTGATAGACGCGTAGTGAAGGCCAGTATGGTGGCGCGGCATGGGGCCATGGCGAGGTGTGTTTGGCATGGCGCAGTAGGTGTGGCTGGCATGATTTTCCATTGGCACGGAGGTGCGGCTAGCATGACTGGCATGCTTTGGCGCGGTCGGTGTGGCTGGCATGATTTGCCATTGGCATAGAGGTGTGGCTAGCATAGTTGGCATGCTTTTGGCGCGGTCGATGTGGCTGGCATGATTTGCCATTGGCACAGAGGTGCGACTAGCATGGTTGGCATGCTTTGGCGCGGTCGGCGTGGCTGGCATGATTTGCCATTGGCACAGAGGTGCGGCTAGCATGGTTGGCATGCTTTGGCGCGGTCGGTGTGGCTGGCATGATTTTCCATTGGCACAGAGGTGCGACTAGCATGGTTGGCATGCTTTGGCGCGGTTGGTGTGGCTGACATGATTTGCCATTGGCACACGTGGGAATTAGGGTTTGGCTTTGTCGTAACCCTAATTTGAAAAAGATACCCCGGTAATTATTTAGGGACACATTAAAGGTTTCAGTAAATGTGCCTAGTAAATGTTTGTTACTTTAAATGTTGTGACATCAGTGTCTGCTAGGGTTTAGTGTTTTACGATTTTAACCCTAAGCTAAAAACCACCATCAACACCTGCATAATAAAAACAAGAAAATACCCAAGTAAAATCAAATAAAATTAAATAAAATTAAACAAGATTAAATAATGAGAAATAAAAATAAAAATCTAAAACCTAACCTAAAGGCAAGTCCGCGTCGGTGGCGCCAAAAACTGATGTAGTTTTTACAGTGGAAGTAAGAATTCGTTTCTCGGACTTTTGAAAGATTCGGTTTTTAGACTAAAAGATGCAGCTTTTTTATAAAACTCTAAAATAATGGAAATGCTAAAAATGATTTTTGTATTCAATTAAAGGAGTCTAGGATATCAAGATTCCATCACTACTACGCATACTAAATGTTTGTAACTATTCCCTATAACACTCTCCCAAAATTACGCAAGACGATTTAGTACAAATAATACGTCTCGGAAAATAAATCTTTTCAAACAATTATTTTTCTCAAAGAGTTAAAAATCTTCTTCACTATAGAATGCTAGTCTCTAACAAAGAATATATAAGTCACTATTTAAGCATTATAGGACACATGAAGAAAATCATTATCGTGACAAATCAAGACCAAGAGAATTGTTATAGAAAATAATCAAAACATATTAGCATACATAGAAGGACTTCCTCTCTAATCCTAGATAAAAATTTAGCTACTCATGACAATAAAATGGAAGAGCAAAAATTGAAGAGAAAACATTTTATTAATTGGTTTCACTTACAAAATGAATGGAAGAGTTTGTCTCCCTCTTTTCCTTCGGATACAATGCTCTAACCAAAAACTCAATGACCACTCTCAATAATTATTTCTCTCTGCCTCTCCCAAAGACTCTATGTAGCTATTTCTCCTCCCCAAAACCAAAAGTGTCCCCAACCCATGCATCTTCTCCTCTTTATAGTGGTAGCACCCATTTTTAATATAGCAACAAAATGTCTCATTTATGTTAGATATAAGGCAATATCCCACTTTTGGTAATAAAGATAATTATCCCCATTTTGATTTTGAAAAGTCACTTTAATGACAAGATTTGTGTGATGAGCACTTATCTTCCATGAGCACATCCGCTGATTCCTTTCTATACAAGGTAGGTACATACAACATTCCAACCTCGCACATATAATATTGTGTGTATATTTTCCCATTTTAGCTTAATACTTGCAGATTCCACTCATTTCCATAGTTAGGATATATATGCATTATTCCTTGAAATTCTTCTCTTGATCCTCATTTCCAAGATTAGTCGTGCAAATTTTCCGTTGGATCAGCCTCTATTAATTCTCTTAGCATACGACAGCACACATCCTTAACTAATGATGTCGACATACCATCTGCCCCACATCCACTTAAGCTTGTCAAACAAGAGAAATGAAGCCTAACAAGTCCGTTGTTGCCTTGTTGTTGGTGACTGATCCCATGTCCCGGTGTATAGGACCCACGAGCAATGACGATTTTAAGTTGTTGTAGCAATAGCTTACCCGTGCGGTCTCCAACTTACGAAGGTCCGTTGCAATTTCTTTAGGTTTCACATGTTATTGGGCTTGGCCCACTCTTCTTATGGGTCATTGTACATCGGCTTAGGTCCACAACTTAATTTCCAAATGAACTGCAAAACTACACAAAATCATCAAATCTGTACAAAATAGAGAACTAAAAATTGTAAATCCAGATGTAAAAATGTCGTGTTTACACACTCATCAATTGAAATGTGAAATATACACTCGTTAAGGAGTGTGCACGAATTCAGACTCCCACTATTCCATGAGAACCGAGTCAAACTTTAAATTCCAGTCCGGCATTCTTTGCATCTTGTTTCTTTTTCCGAGGGGAATTTTAGATGGCATGTGGGAAGCACAACGTAGATTTCACATTTCCAAAATAATAATAAGACCTTTCGGCAGAGAACAATCTACGTTTCTCAAGTCGACATGTAGTAGATATGAGGAACATTTTGGAGTATTTGAGAATTTTAAAATTCTAACGGGCCTAAACCTGCCAGCTATAGACTTACGGATCGATGCTTTTTTGCCCTTTTTTCTCTTCGAAGCATATGCGGATCGATGATTTTTGCACGGTTAACATGTGGGTGTCAGCTCGGCTTTGCAATACCATGGTCGCGCAAAAGCATGTTGGTGACTACTCACAAAATGTCTCAGCTAGGAGGGAAGCCATTCAAAGTTTTATGATTTCCTACCTCTTTATATAAAGGGCCCTGATAAACAGTTACTTCTCTTGTCTATTAAATTTCCTCTCTCTTTCTGTCTCTCGCCTCGCGCAAGATCTCTCTCTGTTGATTTCCCTCTCTTTTTCTCTCTCTATATTCAAAGCTTCAATCAATTAGGTAACGCCATGGATCTCTTCTATCTCGCCCCCCCCCCTGTATATGTTTCATTGGATCTACTACTCTAATCTTAAATATCTCTGTTCTGATTTCATTTCTCAAGGTTGAGTTTTTATTTTATTTTCCTCTTCTTCTTGTGAATTCAAACAACATTGAAAAATTTACCCGGATCTGATTAATGTATGGGTAGTTCTATTTGATTTCCATGATTTGATGGTTATTTTGTATTGGATCTGTGGAGGCTGTGTAAATTTTAAGTCATTTGAGCTTAATCAGAATAGTTACGCTAAGATCTCAATAACTTGTCCTTTTAACCTCATTTTGACCTTTATTGGATCCGAAGTTGAGATCTTGTTTGATCTGAATCTTTGTAGAGTCTAATTTTACGCGTAAACCCTCAGAAGTTTCTGTAATTAAGCAATAGTGTTCAGATTTATGTCTGATTAAGCAAAATTTGGTCATTTCGAGAAACTGCAATTCAAAACTATTAGAATTTGGTGTAAATAGATATTGAAATGTTTCAACTTCAAATTGACTTTATACATAAAACTCTTCCGATCTCTTTTCAACTGTAATAAGCCTGTAAACTTGTAATTGAAAGTTAAATCTAGATCAGTATTGATATTACTATATGTGTAATGCAGATAACCAAGTCATTCATACTTAGCCCTCAGCATGAGTGCTGAAGCTGTAAACAAGGTATCTTTCTGGTGCTCATTGCCTAGTCTGTAATTATTTTGTTTTGCATTTTGCTTGTAAATTAGATGTATGAGGAATCAAAAATATTATCTTGTTTTTTGTGTTTGGTAACGTAGTTTATGGTTGTAGGAGAATGGCAATGGAAGCTTGGGGTGTGAGAAGAAAGTCAAAGTTGTCTTTGTTTTAGGTGAGTATATCCCATGTAGCCGATCATTGCACTTGAAAATTATAGTACATTACTCTTGCATTCAGAAGATCGATTCAAACTGCCATGTTATTTAATCACCTTTATCGTAGTGTCTTCTTTTTGTAAGCAATAGCCAGTATTCTATAACATCTGCAGCTCCCTAAAGCATAATCTAGATCTATTAGATTCTTGTATAAATTTAATGCAAATTGAGATCATATATTTTTTATTCCTTTTTCTTAGTATATATTAGTATGTCTAGTGATTGTGCTCTTGATCTATATCTGCATATTATTCTGAGTGCTGCCATTACCAAAGGCTTCTTTAGATATTCCTGTGCTGATATTGTAATTGGGATTAAATGATTGAACAGGTGGTCCAGGCAGTGGAAAGGGAACTCAGTGCTCGAATATTGTTGAGCATTTTGGGTTCACCCATCTCAGTGCCGGGGATCTCCTCCGAGCAGAAATTAAATCTGGTTCTGAAAATGGGTAATCTTCGGTTGCTCTATTGAATTTGCAGATTTATTAGTATTATTATGTGTCTCAATACAAGTATTCATTTCTCTAACTCATATTTGCGGCTGCAGAACCATGATCTCGAACATGATAAAGGAAGGTAAGATTGTACCTTCCGAGGTTACAGTTAAACTTCTTCAAAGGGCGATGAACGAAAGCGAGAATGACAAATTCCTTATTGATGGATTCCCTCGCAATGAAGAGAATCGTGCTGCATTTGAAAATGTGGTATGGCTACACATTATGTTACATTTTTTTTCTTCCTTTAAACACTAGTGGTTAGACAGAAAATGAAAAGATATGGGTAAACTAATTATGATTCATCCAGGAGTTTCCAACTAAAACCCACTTTGGTTTTTTCAAAGTGATACATTTCTGAATGGTGTCTATATAATTCCTCCAAGTAAAACTTGCATCTTTGATACCTCCTGCGTTGGTTGTTCTTATTTATGGATATACTTTATCTACAGACTGGCATTGTACCTGAGTTTGTACTATTTTTTGATTGTTCGGAAGAGGAGATGGAAAAGCGCCTATTAGGCAGGAATCAGGTTAGACAAGTTTTGCATCTAACTTTCAAGTTCTCCGGCTAATGTTTTCCTGACAGTTTATAGCTGTCCTCATTTTAAAAAATTAAATGATGCTTAACTCCATTTTTCTGGGGAAGAAGGGAAGAGAAGATGATAATATTGAAACAATCAAGAAGCGCTTCAAGGTTTTCATGGAATCTAGTATCCCTGTGGTTGATTATTACACCTCCAAGGATAAAGTTAGAAAGGTAAGTTATTGTTAGTTTGGCCTTCAAGGCAAGCTTTAGATTCTGATTATAAAACTTAATTGAGATTATTTTGATTATCAGATTGATGCAGCAAAGCCCATAGCTGAGGTTTTTGAGTCAGTCAAAACTTGCTTCGCCCCAGTTCATGAAAAGGTAGGTAGCAGGCCTTGTGTTATTCTATTAATCGTCTGTTGATGTATCCATAGTATCTTAAAACAGGCCCCCATTGAGTTCCCAGTAGACTGGTAAAAACAACAATGTATACTCTCTTTTTATTCCTGATAAGAAATGTGGAATTTAGCTGCCATTTTTTTTGGGACTGGTTGTCCGGTCTCATTATCCAGAGGCAATTTCTGATAACCTACCCACCACACGTAATATTGCCACAATTTCTGTTTGGTTACTTAAACGATTGTGTTGTACATGTTGTTTCAGGCTGCATAGATGTAAGAACTGCACCCCACAATACCAACATTATTGAGGTAAAAACTCTATTAACTATCTCTTCTCGTATAACTCTTTCACGCTTGCAGTTTGCAGCTTTTGCATATGAATATAATTACACACTCATATTTCTAAATGTCCCAATCTTCAGTTTTTATTCATCTCAATTCCTGGAACTGAAAATGACTAGTTTTCGCACGAATTGCATAGCTTTATAACTTCCTTTAACCAGTTGATTTATTTTCCCCGAACATTAACTACTATCTGTGTCTACAATTCTTTTCTGCACAAAGAACAAAAAATCATGGGGTTTTATTTTCGTTGTGATTTTCATTTCAGGTGGTGGTAACTGGTATGGTGTTATTTTTGCTGCACTAAATATACTTATTAACACAAAAGTAACAAGGCAGCATATCTATTTACTTGCAATTATAATAGTTACAAGTGACAAAGGCAATTATATATGTTTCCTTCAAATATATTTTTATCTTCTTATCTTGTGATGAAACTCTCTTAATATTGAACAGTAATAAATCTATCCATGAAGATAGTTCTTTATTTTATCTTTAGGGTGTGTTTGATAACAGAGAAAGGAAACAATTAAAGTGTTTTCATGGAATCAGTTTCCTGGGGAGGAAAGGAAAGACTTTCCATGGAATTCCACGGAATTAAGTTTAAAAACATATTTTAGGCCACGCTTTTATTGCAATTCCATGGAAACAGATTTTTGACCAAACGACAGAAAACACGCTATTTCCATGGAAATATGGCTTTCCATGGATAGATGGCTCGTTCCATGGAATTAACTCCTTTCAAACACAGCCTTATGGTACATTCTTTAATATTCCAATGTACAAGGTGTCATACCTTTATGTGATTTTATTTATAAACCTGCCTTCAACTCCAATTGTGTGTTGTCAAATAGAAAATTTGGTGATTGCTTTCTAAATGTTACTCTTGCACATTTTTTCAATTGGCAAAACAGGTGGCCTTTGTAATTTTTTTGTGCTTATTACTCTTCCAAAGATACAATTTGATTCTCTTAATTTCCTAAAAATTGTGCAAATAATAAAAGAGGGAGTAAGATAGTAGCGACTTCAACTTCTGTCATTCGCATGTGTATTCATTGCATGTCACAGTTAAGAAAGAAAGACTGTTTAATTCAAAAAGGAAAAACAATATTAACAAACACACAATGAAAAATAAGTTGTTTCCAATTTCAAGTACAATTACAACTTAAATTCAAACAAAAATAATTCCATTTTCTTTTATAGTATCAAGGATGATCCCAAGTTTACCTTCGATCCGCTCATTTTTCTTTGGCTCATAAGACATGGCGAAGACATCGCACTCTTTTGATCGCTCTGCTATTAGCAGTCCCACAGTTTTACAAGCACTATTATCAATTAGAGATGGCAAAGTATTCCTCAGATCCTTGGCATTGGTACTGGCGACAGAAATAACCTTGCAGGTTCCACGATGAACCACTTTTGCATGAATAAATCTCTTGGAGAAAAACACATTGAGTAAGAAAGGCCGCATATACATGTCTGTCCTTTGCTTCCATGATTTCTTGTTGGGCCTTTTTTCGATTTCACTGCGAGATCTCCTTGTATAAGCTGCAGCTTGGATCACCAAACCCTAGAACAAATTATGTCAGAGAGAAACATCAGTCATTCCCTTTTTACTATACCTCCAGATAAATGGCTAGGAACCAACAGTACTGAGATTTCCATGGCTGAATTACAGTTTGAATGCAAGATAGTCACTAAAGCAGGAATGTAGACTTTGGAATGTACTAAAGATCCGAAATCCAATACTTGCTCTATATAGCGGAAAAGTACACACATAACACCTTGTAGATACTCCAGTTGTGAATCAAATGGGAATAAATCATTCTTGATATTATACTACGCCAAACTTTAGGTATTTGCTTAGGTGCACAACAATGCTAAGCAAAATGGTCTAACATGAGACGGCCACTTCTTTGACATAAATAATTTTAGTCATAAACGATTCAGACACTTTGCGCTTGGGGCAATTTCTGGTTGAAAAAATTACAGTTTAGAATCATTCAAATATCCAAATCCACTGAAACTATATCTACTCAACTCATTTACTTAAGTTTCCAACAGATGAAAACTATCAAAATTCATGAAATTGGGTGTTTTAATTCGGATACCAAACTACCAAATTTAGTGTAAAGTTCAAATGATTACTAAATAAATCAATAACACGAGAAATGAAATAGAAATCTGAACTAGGGTTTATCGAAAAAGAGGAGCAGAATACCTTGTTGCGAGTAGAAAGAGATGGATTCCATATAGATTCTGCAGATGAGATATTTAATTGAGGAAATGAAGAAACAAATGAAAGGGAAGAGTTGATATTTTTGCCGTTATCTGCTCGGTGTTTACAGAAATCTGACGAGAGAATCAAAGACGACGAAGATGTGGAAATACTACATAAGGATGACATGTTCCTTCTTTCTCAGAGATTGGTTTCTGCAAAAGTATTGTAGGCTTCTAGTTTTTCCAACAAATAAAGTAGAACTTAACGTTTAACCCCGTTATTAGTGGGCTTTGGACGCTTTAGCCACCCTTCCGAGGCCCAGGACGCTCTAGTCCAAATATCCCCGTGTTTTACTGTTTAATTCAAAGTAGTAGCGAGTTAGTCCAAAGCTGCAACGAGTTCCCATTTCCAATTTTCCAATATTCCAAAAATAACCTTTCAGCGATTCCATATAGAAATCAACGTTTTGGAAAATGAAAATTTTGGATCTAAAATTTGAATTCACAAAAGATTAAGAGAGAGCGGGCCAGAGATTGATTTTGGTGGTGATTAAGCAAATAGAGAGAGGTTTTGGTTTCATCCGAGATTTGAATTCACAATCGTTTCTGCAACATAATTAAATCTCCGGTTAGTTTTCCATCTTGTTTTCTTTTAGTTTCTCGTTTAAAATTGTTTCTTATTTTGGGTTTTTTCTTCTTCGAATTCATGATATGAATACGATTTGTTACATGTTATTGTTGTATGATCTTGATTTCCTTTTGTTATTTCTTAGGTTTTGATTTTCGTAAAACGCTTTTGATTACTGTTTTTTGTTTTTGATTTTTTTTTTTATGATGAATGATATGAAATCGACCTAATATTTGATCGTAGGATTCTGAGTTTTACTCATCTATGTTTTCTTATAAGACTCTGAATCTTATATCTTCGATTAATCGATGCAATATTTGATTTCTATTTATTTTTTGAATATATAGAATGTGAACTTTCCTGTACACTCTACATGTTTTAGGTTATTCAAGTATGAAAATGTGATTTGAAGATTCAATTGTTCTTATTTGAAGATTCAATCTGAAAATGTTATTCAAATCTTTTGTTAGAATGTGATTTTGAATATTTTTGTTAGTTGATTCAATTTTTTTTTTTGTATTTTTAAATCTATTTGTGTTGATGATTTTTAGATCCTTTTATATGTGATTTAGATTTCTTGATTTGTTGTTCATGTGTGTTTTTATTTTTTTATTTTTTTTTTGATAAGAAGACGACTTTATTTATATATAAGAGGAAGTTTGCAAAATATAGAAGATAGGAGCTAAGTCAAGCTTAGCTCTTTCTAGGATATTGTTTCTTACATTTTCACTCAGATTCTCCGTAGAGAAATAGTTAATTCTCCTAGATCTTACTTCCTTAGCTAGTTTGTCTTCAAATTTAACATATTTCCTAGTTTTATACATAAAGGAAACCGAATTACAGTTCATAAGGGAAAATTTTCATCTATAGATGCTAGTTTGAGACCTCCAAGGTTGAATTTCAGGATCTGCTTCACCTTTCATTATCTTCATTAAAGTTTGGCAATCATTTATTATGCAACAGTTTTGGAGCTTCAATTCCTTCATCCACCTAATAGCCTCGATTCCAGCCTTTGCTTCTGCTTCTAAGGGGCAGGAGGCCCAGCTGCATCCTGCACGACAGTGCTTCCTATCTCCTGCATTATCCAGAATTGAGATAGCATATCCCATTGTGTAATCATCTTCAATAAAAGAGGCATCAAAATGAATAAACCAATCATAAGCATCTCTTCCATGTATGTGATTATCTTTACATAACATCTTAGTATTATCAAGAACCTGACTGGTTATACTGTCCCTATTAGTGTTGAACCTTTGGTGGGAAGCTCTTATATTATCAATTAACTTTTGCACATCAGGCACATTGTTATCAAAATGCACACTATTCCTAAATTTCCAAATGGGCAAGATAATGAAAGAAATCAGATTATGCTTGTTATTTAGGTTTTTATTACTTGTCCAAGCTTTAAACCATTACATGATATAATCAGGGTTTCCATTACAGTGATAGATGTTATTAACTTCAAAGGCATTCCATACTTTCCTAGCAAAATTAGAATTAACAAACAAATGCATTTCATCTTCTAAGTCATGAGTATCACAAAGCATACAATAAGGATTAGAATCTTTAACATATTTAGACATATTATTTCCTAAAGCCAGCGCATTGGATACAACTTTCCAGCAGAACATATTAACTTTGGGTAAAATGTTTAAATTCCATATTTGTTTCCAAAATTTAGCTTCATCTTTATCAAAGCTCAGTTTAGTCAGAAAATTATAAGCAGACTTGGTAGTAAGATTCCCAGATATAGTGGATTTCCATCTAATTCTATCATGCATACTAATGTTAATAGTAACTGAGTTAATAGCATCATGGAAAGATATATCAATGTATTTTCTGATAATGTTCATATCCCAGTTTCCATCTAAATTCATTAAATCACAAACATTAGTGGGCATATTGCAATCAATACTTATTGGAGACAAAAGACTAATTTGATTAGGTAACCAGAAATCAGACCAAATATTTGTAGACTTTCCATTGTTAATCTACCAAACATGGTTAGAGTTAATAACATCAAGACCTTTCTTGATACTAGTCCAAATCCAGGAATTTCTATGTTTTCTAGTTTTCTTTAGCGGATTCTGGTTCCTGAAATATTTATGCTTTAGAATTTTAGCCCACAGCTGATCCTGATTATGCATGAGTCTCCAGGCCAACTTTGTGATTAAAGCTAGGTTGTGTTTATGAGGAATTCTAATTCCCAGGACACCTTGACGAATATCTTTTGTTATGCTAGGCCAAGCTTTAGGGTAGTAACACTTTTTTTTATTCTTTTTTTGCCACCAGAAGTCTCTCTGGATTTTATCAAGACTATCTAAAGTCTTTTTCGGAAAGGCAAGACACTACATTTGATGATTGGGGTAAGCACTAAGCACATTTTTGATTAAGACAGTGCGCCCCTCCTGATTAAACATCTTCCCTATCCAACCTTGGAGAACAGTATAGTATTTGTTAAGAAGCGGCTCAAAGCTATTGACTTTATTTTTATCAAAGAAGAGGGATGTCCCTAAATATTTGTCATTTTTTGAGATTTGTCTAATTTTAATGATTTTAGATATAATTTTACAGTGCTTGTTATGAATCATTGGTGTGAAATAAACACCAGACTTGTTAAGTTAATTACTTGACATGTCATTTCACCAAAGGTATTTAAGATGTTGACTATGTTTTTAGCTTCTGAAAGACTTGCTTTCGTAAACAAAAAACAATCGTCAGCAAAGAAAAGGTGTGAAATAGGAGGAGCTGATTTCGCAACTTTGACACCAGTAATCTTTTTATCTTTCTCGGCTTTTAACATAATTTTGGAGAGAACTTCCATGCATATGATGAACATATAAGGGGTCCCCTTGTGTAAGGCCTCTAGACACAGTAAATCTTTCACCAGGCACACCGTTTAAAAGAACAGAAAAGGAAGTCGTTGTAACACATTGCATAATAAGATGGCACACATCTTCGCAAAACCCAAAAGAGAGAAGAGTTTGGTTTAGGAAATCCCACTCTATCCTATCGAAAGCTTTCGAAAGGTCAATTTTTAAAGCCATGTGATCTGTTTTATTTTTAAAAATTTTCATAGAGTGTAGAATTTCGTGTGCTACAATTATATTATCTGTAATTTGACGACCAGGGATAAAAGCAGATTGGTTTTGCGGGATAAGTTTCGAAAGAATAGGTTTTAGTCTATTAGTTAAGATTTTAGAAATTATTTTGTAAGTAGTGTTGCTGAGGCTTATAGGGCGAAAATCACTAGGCGTAGAAGGATTCTGCACTTTCGGGATCAAAGTTATATAAGAGTAGTTCATTTCTCTAAGTAAATACTTTTTCCTGAAAACATCTTGAACCATATTAGTAATATCGTTTTTAACAATCTCCCAGTTTTCTTTGAAAAAACCAGGCGGGTAGCCGTCTGGACCAGGAGAACCCCATTGATTCATTTTGAAGAGAGTATTCTTGATTTCAAGCTCATCAGGTATTCTGATAAGGCTATTGTTATCATCCTCATTGATACAAGGTTCTATGATGTTATTTAGAGCATCAAGATGTTGTGCATTACTAGTGGTTCTAATGGATTTAAAGTGCTTAATTAGCATTTTATGAATTTGTGAATTATCTTCAATCCAGAGGCCAGTCTCATCTCTAAGAGTGTGAATATGGTTAATTCTCCTTCTGTTATTAGCAAATTGGTGGAATAAAGAAGTGTTACGATCAAAATCTTTGATGAAATTGTCTTTCGAGAGATGATTCCAATAATCATACTCTCTGTTATACCACATTTCAAGGTTATTCTGCGTATCTTTAATTTCAAGGATAGGCAGTGGGTTAATGGAATGGAGGTATTCCATTTTCTTGTCAAGGTTTTCAATATTGTTAAAAATATTCCCAAAAACAGTTTTGTTCCATTTAGAAAGCGAGTAAGAAAGGTTTTTAAGTTTTTTTTTGCAAACTGTAGGCAAAAGAACCTTTAATGTTACAATCCCAGTTATCAAACACTTGTTTTTTAAAATTTTCATGACTGAACCAAGTTCTAATGATCCTAAATGGCTTATGGAAGTTTACTTTAAAGGGTTTACAGTTGAGCAAAATCGGAGTATGATCAGACCCGACTCTAGGAAAATGACTAACAATAGCATCAGGAAACATAGAAGACTAGTTATGGGAAGAGAGCACTCTATCAATTCTTTACTTTATGTTTTCTTGACCTTCTCTATTATTAGACCAAGTGAAAGGTATTCCTTGAAATCTAAGGTCCATTAGTCCTAAACTCTGAATGTTGTCATGGATAAATTTGTTTACATGGGAATTATCCTTTCCACCATGCTTATCATTAACATGCAAAATAAAGTTCAGGTCTCCTATGATAATCCAAGGGGTACTAGAATTCAGCTTACAAAAGTAATTAATTTTATCCCATTGCATTCTTTTTCCTAACTCATTCAAGGAGCCATGCATACAAACAACATTCCAACAATTGTTAAAACAGTCATGCACTTCAAAAAAACATATGTCAAAGAATTCAGCAATGCAGGTAACTTTTCTATTATTGTGCCAGGCAATGAGCATCCCACCAGACAGTCCTATTCTAGGGACAACTAACCAGTTATGGAACTTTAAATTTCTAGCTAAGATGTTCATGTTATCTTTTGTCGCTTTAGTTTCTGCTAAGAACATAAAGTCAAGGTTTTGCTTCCTTAGAATATATTTCAAATGGTTTCTAGTGAGTGGTTTTCCCACCCCCTGCACATTCCATGATAACAATTTCATATTAAAAAGTAAAGAAAAACTTTTTGCAAGATTATGTAATAGAAAGTAAATGTTGTAAATATTAGACCAAAGCAAGAACACACAGTAGCAGTAATATTTCAGGGAAACAGGCATGAAAAAACTCGTAAAATTGAGGTATAAAGTTGATGCAATATAAATTTTAGTTTTGAGATTGAAAGGAACCTGGTAGAGTGGGGGGTTTTGGGCTCCAGCATCCACAACAAAAGCAGTTTCAGACCCATCAATCTTATTATCATTGTCAGATTCTTCAATGTTCATCATCACTCCTCCAAAAGATGAGGACTCTCCTAACTCCATATTATGTGCAAAATCACCATTCACCACCTCATCAGCAAGCACATGGAGTGCTCTATCAATTTCTTGTATATATCCATCCATTTCCATGGCTTCCATGATAATATCTTCTTTCCTTCTTCTCTTATTTGTTCTCACATCATTTCTATGAATTTATGAAACATAAGATCCACTGGCAGAATTCTCCTCTACAGTATCATCAATAACATGCTTATTAACTTCTACATTCTCGTCATCATTATTATCATTCACTGCATTCTCTGTCTCAGGCTCATTTTCCATGATATTTCCTCCTGCAATTTCATTGTCCTCTACCAAACATTCAACTCTGGCTCTTGATTAGCTAAGCCTTCTCCTCCTTCTTGAATTTCCATATTTTGTTGTATGACTTGAACTAGTTCTTCCACTTGTTCTTCAAATGGATCCACACCTTGCAAGTTCAGAACTGGCACTGCTATCCAAGCCACATTAGCTATCATCCCACACCAATTTTCATTATGGTCAAATACATAACATTTCCTGCAAGTAGCCGAAGGAAAGCCCAAGTACAAGATAACAATTTTGATTCTTTCCCCATCTTCCAGAGTAATGTGCACTTTTCTAACAAGTGGCAAGTTAACATCCAACCTGACTTTAGCTTTAACCACACCAGTTGGGTCTCTGTTATAGATTATGATTGGTTCACCATCTTGAGATGCAATGAGGTGAGGGATATCATCTCTATTTAGATCAGCTCTGAGTCTAAACTCAATGTAGAACACTTCAAACTGGAAAATAGCTCTCTGCACATTCATATGGAACTGCCATGGAAGCAAAACCAGTAAGTATCCACCAACAACATGTGGCCTCTCTCTTAAAACCCTTTGAAAAATTTCTCTTGAATGTATCCTAAATATGAAAACATTTCTTCTTCCAGTTGTGATGACAACTACTTCATTTTGTGCACCCCATCTTTGTCTGATTGAATAGCTTACAATATTTCTAGTGACTTCACTTTCTATGCAGACATAACCAATCAGTGCAAAAGAATCAATGTTTCTCCCTTTTCCTTGTAGACTCACATGTTTGTGTGTTTCTATAACGCTCTGAATTTTGTTCATGGTGATTGATATCTTTTTTTATAGAATGTGTATTCTATTGTGCACTGTACATTTTCCAGTGAGAGATATCTTTTTATAGCATGTGTATTCTTTTGTACACTGTACATTTTATAGCATGTGTATTCTTTGTAATATGCAGGGATATCAACTATCAACCATGTATGAGAAGGTTGTTTATGATATTTTGAATCATGGTGAGCATTCTGCCCCTTTTTGTGTGAGTATGCGGAGCACGGTAGATGAGTTGACACATTTTGCATGTAAGAAGTGGAGGTATTTGTCTCCTGATACTATACGTTTGAGCTATATGGATAATGATCAAATAATTTTTGTACTTGGTGATATACAACTGCAAGATCTAGTCGCTCTTACTATTTTTATTAAGAATGAAGATTTCTATTTGAATGTTGACGTGATTCATAAGACTTGTTCTCGTTGTAAATCTGGTTGTAGTACTAGTTCTGGTTATAGCATTGCAAATTCTTGTGTAACTGAATGTCCTAAGCTTGTAAGGGTGGTATATTATGATGCAGATAAAGACAAACCTCTTGTTTCCGATGAATAAATTTATATTTTGACAAGATAAGTAGAGAGTTTATGGCTGGTGTTGAAGATGTTAGAATTGATGTGGATAAGTACAAGATGGCTACTGGTTACAAGACTAGTATTCTGAAAAATGACAAGACTCGGTATACTGCAAAGTGTAAAGAAGATGGTTGTTCATGGAGGATTCACTTTGGGCCTGTGAATGGTGACATTTCTCGATTCTATCTGAAATATGCTAATATTCTTCACAGGTGAGTGATGTTCACATTATGTATGATTTTCATAGTGGTGTACATAGATTTGCACCTTATGTATGTAGGCTTTTTAGGTGTACATTTTGGTGCACATTGCATATTCTAGGCTTTTCATGTGTATGTCCATAGTTAAGGTGTAAATGATTGTGCACCTTGTATATGTAGGATTTATTTAGGTGTACATTCTGGTGCACATTACTTATTTTTTTTTTTCAATGTTTTGTTTTTTTGTAGCTGTAGTGTTGGTTTGAGGTTGAAGAGTCCTCCGGTGAAAAGCAAATTAGTCAAGCATTTGATCGCCGACAATGTAGAGGGAGATCCTAGTTTAAAACCCAATCAGATCATTTCGATTTTTAAGAAGACTCATGGGTCCAATATTAAGTATCACCATGCTTGTAGAGGGAGAGAAGCCGTATTTGAACAACAATTTGGCGATGAAGAGAAGTCGTGCAGTGATTTAGTTTGGTATGTCAAAGCCATTGAGGAAACTAATCCTAATAGCTAGGTGAATTTTGAGGTTGATGTTGCAACTAGAAGATTTCAGAGGCTTTTAATATGTTTTGGTGCTTGCAAGCATAGCTATAAGCATCTTAGGCCCATGATTTACTTGGACGCTACTTTCCTTAATGGTAGATTCAGGGGTGTTTTAATGGTTGCAACATGTGTCATTGGAAACAACGGTTTTTATCCATATGCTTATGCTCTTGTTTCTGCTGAAAACAAAGAAAATTGGTTTTGGTTTCTGGGAGAAGGCCTTTTACAGGTCGTCCGATTATTTTCCTTATCACAACTATTGTTTTTATCACATAAAGTGCAATCTTCCTATTGGGTCAGGTGACACGAATTCCAAGGTCGTTATTGATTTGTTCTACAAAGATGCTTACCCTTATACAACAACTAACTTTGCAGATGCTTTGCGGGGTATGCATGCCATTGGATGTGGACATGTTTCCAATTATATCGGGACTGTTCCTAAGGAGAAATGGGCAAATGCATTTTTCCCTGTATGCAGATATGGTACTCACTCTTCAACTCTTTCTGAGTCATTTAATAACTGGATTGTTGATCTTAAAAAGTTGCTTGTTTTTTCTCTTCTCGATGCGATACGGTGAGTTCGATGTTTAGTGTTTCATTCATTTTTTTTTATGTGTACACCTTCCTTGTACACATGGATTTGCTTAATGTGTACATTCTTGTACACATGTTTTATCTGCCATTCTGCAACTATTTGTACATTGTTGTACACATGGATTTCCTTAATGTGTACATTGTTGTACACATGTTTATCTATCTTCTTTCTAGATCATTTTTTTATGTGTTGTGTTTTTATTATTATAGTTTGAAGATTATGAAGAAGAATGCTAAGATAAGGGTAGAAGGTCTTGGAAATTTGAACACTAGGCTCACTCCCATGTATGAGGCTTTACTAAAGGAAAACATCGACATTGGTCGTACTTGGATGGTTAGTGAGTCAGGGGAAATATTGTACGAAGTCCATTCTCCCAGGTCCCATTGTGTAGATCTTTTGCAGAAAACTTGTACGTGTCACATGTGGCGAGTTAATGGTTTTCCTTGTGCACATGCTTGTGCTGCCATTCAAGCTACGAGGGAGGACATCTATTCATTTGTTGAGCCATATTTCACCACCAAATGGTTCAACTTGGCATACCACGAGATCATTTGCCCCATCCCCGATTTTGACAATCCGCAGGCTTATGATCCAAGTGATAGGGTTATTGTTCCCATTCATGTTCCTTCACATGGTATACGAAGAACACAGCGTATTAAGAGTGCTTTGGAGAAGAAAAAGAGGGCTATGATGTGCACAAAGTGCTTCACCCTTGGTCATCACAACAGAGCTACCTTCCCCATTCCTTGATGCTTTTTACTATGTTATTTTTGTTTTGAAAGATTCTATGTTTTTGGTTTTTAATTTCGGTAATGTCTTTTCAATTTTCTAGGCATGGATAATTAGTGTCGGTACATGTGTACCATTATGTACACCTTCCTGTACACTTCAGTTATTGAGATTTTATACTCTGTCAGTACATGTGCACAGTAATGTACACCTTAATATTTTATACTCTTTCAGTATATGTGCAGAATAATGTACTCCTTTTTAACATTTTTCCTAACCTGTAATATACCCTGCAAGTCTGACACATGTCTACATTCAAAACATCAATATTGAAACTAATGAAAAGATTAATTCAAGATCTTTATAGTAGTGATAAGTCTTAAACAGAAAATTAAAAACTGAATTTAAAAAGTTATATGAAGATTAAAAACGATTAGAAGCAATTCAGAAATTGATCTTGTATGAAGATTAAAATTCCTCTTGCTCATCAATGGTTGTAATCCCTTACTCTCACGCCACTCCTTGTACTGGTCATCCTTTGCTACATCCCACACTTTTTCATAACCTCTGACTTTTTTCAGCATCCTGGCCACCGATTTTCATCTCATCTGCTGAAAAATATCTTTGACCTTCTGCTCATATCTTTCGATAATTTTTGTTTTCTTGAGACTTCGTTTCATAAAGTAAAAATGTGTATGAGGCAGTCCGGGTTGATTCCTTGTGCATGTCATCGCATGACGTTTATTTCATGCTCCTCTATAAGTGGATGATCCATTAACGCTTTCTTCTTGTTGAGTTCCAATTGCATGTACACTCCTACAGAAAACTAACAAATCAAACATTGAGGCCTGAAATAGACCGTATATCCATGACGTATGATATAGGTGTACAACTATGTACACACTTAAATAAATCTAATAATCAACCATCCATGCCAACACTTAACAGATTATGTATCAATCATATAACATACTGGTGTACAACTATGCACACACCTAAAGAAATCTAACAAATCCAACTTCTACAAACACATAGAACATTCCATGTCAATTAGGTGTACAACTATGCACACAATATTAAAGTATCTAAGTGATCTGAATTATATATGACATTTTGATTTTTTTTGAGAAACTTACACATGCAGTAGGACCCATTATTTCACAGCGCAAGTACTTTTGATCATCTGGATGACGAATATTATATATCTCTGACAATTGCTCTTCTACGTTGATAGATGTTGAACTGCAGTACCTCTTGATCCAGATCTTTGTTGAACATGATTAGGTCACGTAGTGCTCGTTCCACAATCAGAATATCTTCCCTCACTCCTGGAAGAATCATAAAGGAAATGTTAACATGGTATACATAGTGGTGCACATAACTTTTTTAAAAGATTCAATCATGTGGAGAGTGCAAGGTAGTGTTTTTTTGAGCTTACCCCAGGTTTTCATAGTAAAAGAACTTTTGTATCATTTTTATGTCCTCTCCTTGTTCCATGCCTTGGTATAGTGGGGATTGACGAATATCTGGCAATGGTGCATGAGGATGATAGTCATTTTCCTTTCTCTTTAGTGGTGCAGAATAGCCTACTTCTTGTACCTTTCCCTTTCCTTTTTTATCGGCTTTTATCCTACCTGGTTTATTTTAACCCTCGGTGAAATCATGATCTATCTTTTTCCTTGCAACTCTCTTTTGTTGTGGTGTCTTGGATAACTTTCCAGCCGCTTTTATCTTCAACATCTCTGCTTCCTTCATTTTCCCTGCTATTGTCTTTGCTAGGTCTTTTTTGATTTATCTTCTTCACCTTCTTGACTGCTGAGAAACACACTTTGATTCTCTCGGATGAACTGCAATGCTTCAGCAACGATCCTTTCTCGTACATCTTAGCTTAATCATGAAAATCTCGTACAATCGTTGCGGATCATGGTTTCCATCTTTTCCCTCACTTCAGGTGGTGCCGGTTTGTAACAACCTTTTTCAAGCTTGACGAACACAGTTTCAGACAAGTTATCTAGAATGTCATCCATTTCTTCCTTTGTCATATAAGGTGTCGCATTTGGATCATCTCTTTGTGTGAGTAAAAACACGTTTTCCTCAACCGAAAACATGCCTTCAGGATTCAGCTGAGATATGGCTTGAACTGCGATTATTGTAGCTTCATCAAATTCAATAATTTGAGTTATATCCATCACATTCTGGTCATCAAGGTGCACCTGGTCTTCTTGATCTTCAGGGATTTCATTTGTATTTTGCATAAGAGTACTGGAAAACGCAATTTTTAAAGAATTTTTAAGGGTGTACAAAGTAGTACACTGGTGTACAAGTATGTACACAAATACAAAAGAAAAAGGTGTACATATTTGTACACACATATGAAAAACGAAAAGAAAGGTAAGCTGAAATAATTTTCTTCATACCTCGACTTGTTAGCAGCTTCACACTCAACTACTTTGTCAGTTTCACACTCAACTGCTTGGCTTGTTCCATCCTCCACGTCTTCTTTCCTGAAAAATGCAAAAAAAAATTGAGAAATTTTAAGGGTGTACAAAGTTGTACACAAATATATGAATTATGCATGATTTTTAGCACTAGCGTACAAGTATATACACATATAGAAAATGAAAAGAAATGTAAGCTTGGATCATTGTACCTCGGCTTTTTGGAAGTTTCAAGCTCAACTCCTTTGTCAGATTCACTTCCATCCTTTTCTTCATTTTCCTCACTAGTTTTTGATGAAGGAATGCTAAAAGATGCAAGTTTTGAGAAAATGCATGAGTTTCAGTATACTGGTGTACAACTATGCACACACATAAAGAAGATGAAAAGAATTGAATGACATTTTTAATAAAAATGTTGTTATACCTCGACATATCAGCAGTCTTGATGTCATCCCCAGCATCAACATCCTTGTCCTCACCCTCAGCATCATCATCCTTGTGCTCCTTATCATCCAAATCATCTTCATCCTCCTCCTCATCACCACCTTCGCCACCCTCCTTCTCCTCCTCCTCATTACCTTCGTCACTCTCCTCGTCCTCCTAAACCTCCTCAACCTCCTCCTCCTCCTCCTCATCCCCACATCGTAATTCTTTTGGAAATGAAAATATTTGCCCCAAAATGTCAACAGAAAAATCATTGACGTCGCTTTCTGGAAAATTCTTCAGACCACCTGCATGAACTTTTTAGCTTTGCTCTTCAATGAAAGTAAGAAGCCTTTCATGTCTATTCTACAATTCAGTAAGCTCATCATGTAGTTCCTCTCTTTGCATATCTGATATGCGCAGATTTTCCTTCAGTGCATCTATTCTATTTACTTGTTTCATCTTCTGGTACTCATCCAAAAGCAATCGCTTTTCATCACTGTAATCCTTTACCCATCCTGGTTGCATCTGAAAACATGCCAAAGTATTAATATTGATCACAGGTGTACAATTTTGTACACATGTGTTACAGGTGTGCATTGTTGTACACATGACAAATTTTTCAAAATCTATCACCAATACACAATCTTATACACCTTATCAAGGTGTATATTAATGTACACATGGAGCAAGAAATCACTTTTGTAAGAAAGTTATCGAGATACCTTTTTCATGGCGTCATTCAGGTCTCTCTCGATTGTATTACTGATGTCACTGATGATCCACCTGAGAAGCCTTTGAACACCTTCTTCATTGGTCAGCTCCATGATTTTGTTGTGTTCAGCAAACCAATACTGCATTAACAAATAGGTGAATATTTAGAAATGTGATAGAAAGCAACAAGTACGATGAATGGATATATCAAGTGTATAACTTTGTGCACATGTAAACTCACCAACAGATAAATCACACAACCATTAACTTTAATTGGTGAATGGATATGTTTATTAATGCTCTCCATCAAATACTCATGTATATGAATCGGCCATCAAGTTCTTTTCATCCTATCCAAAGACTGAAAAAAGTGTGCATACTTGTTCTTGCTAATCATGCTTCCGTTTGCCTGGGTAAAAAAGACTGTGATGCATAGGTATATAACAAACAACACCACTAAGTATTATGCGTTTCTTTCAATTTCCTTTTGCAACTTTGGTTTTTCCTTCATTATACGTAAGATTTCTTTTTCCACATCTAATTTCCCTAGCTCATTTGGTTTCTTCAGATTCAATCTGTTTATCAGTGGACCATATGTTTTTTCAGATGCATATTTTTCATCTTCTCCTTTTTTCGGTTCTGTTGCCACCATCTCTAGTCCGAAAATTAGAAACAAATCTTCAGGTTCGCTCTTTACTGCAACTTTATTCTATTGGGAGTACAAAAAAAATTTGTTCCGCTATATGATCATGGCGGTACTGTCTCACAACTTTCATGATTGAGTTGGGATTCTTAAACCATATATCATCTCTCTTTTTATCGGGATCTTTCTCATATTTCTTATCTGCTTTTTTGTGGACAAAGATATATACAATAGGCCAGAATTAGCTCTCCTTTCGTCTCTCTGGTCGATAATTAGTGAACCATACTTTTCTATTTCTTTGTTTTTCATTCTCTTCAAAGTTTATATTCACTAACTCAATGATTGCATGGAAACCTGATCTATAAGTTTTGTTGGTATCTATGAAAATGAACCAAGAAGAATAATACATTATACTCATAACTACAAAACAAGCATATATGTGTACAACTATGTAACACAAATAGGGGTAAAAAATATAACAAACCATTAATCAAATTAGACCATATCATATAGGTGTATAACTGTGTACACTCCTACAGAGAACTAACTAGAGCAACATTTGTTCCCACACAACAGACCATAAATCAATGTTGGTTTACAAATCTTTACACTCTTACAAAAATCTAATAAAAACAGCTTTAAACAAATACATCATGCCATAAATAACTGTAACAACATGCTGGTGTACAAAACTGTACACAACAACAACAAATATTGGAAAAGCAACTTCAAAATAAACATAACAGGTCATATATTGCTGAAATAACATGAAGGTGTACAGATATGTGAACTAGTAACACAGTATGGGAAAATCAACTTTAAAACAAACATACATGTTATATGTTGCTGAAATAATATGCTGGTGTACAAATATGTGCACCACAAGTATGAGAAATTCAACTTCAAAACATACACAACTGATCATATATTGCTGAAATAGCATGTTGGTGTACAGATATGTGCACTAGTGCCACAAGTATGAGAAAATCAACTTCAAAACATACACAACTGGCCATATGTTGCTGAAATGGCATGCTGGTGTACATATATGTGCACTAGTACCACAAGTATGAGAAAAACAACTTCAAAACATACACAACTGGCCATATGTTGTTGAAATAGCATGTTCGTTTACAGATCTGTGCACTAGTACCACAAGTATGAGAAAAATAACTTCAAGACATAGACAATCGGTCATATGTTGCTGAAATACATGGTGGTGTACAGATCTGTACACTAGTACCACAAGTATGAGAAAACAACTTCAAAACACAAAAATAAGGCCAATATATGAAAGTAGCAGATAATTTGTTACCTTTTGCTGCTCGAACAGATATTGAACCTGCTTTTCTTTTCTTAGTTGGTGATTTCTTTAAAGTTTTTGATGTCATCTTAGGTGGTGATTATTTTAAAGTTTCTGCTACTACACTTGATGTTGAATCCACTGTACTCTTTGAAGATTTTGATCTCGTCTTAGGTGCTGATGATTTTGGAGTTTGTTATACTTCAATTGTTCTTGAAACTTCATGTAATTCTTGTGCTTTTCTCTTTTTAGCTACTGTTTTTGGATTTACCATGATGTTATTACTATTGCATTCATCAATGATGTTTGATTATGAAGATTTAGGGTTTTGATTTTGTGTTTTCTCTGTCGGTTAGGTTAAAATATTTGATTTCTTTCTTCTCTGATTTTTCCCTCTCTCGGTTATACTAAATAATGATTGAATTTATTTTTCCGTTATTTTTCAGTTTTTTATTTTAGTTTTTTTTTTGAACGAACGTGTCGCATCCACATTCAATATGTCAGTTACAGAATTCTTTTCATTCGCCGCACATGTGCCTTATGAAACTCGTGCGAAGGATGCCGGTGTCTTTACACATTTTTAAATAAATTCTAGACTAATCTGTACCGAGTCAATTAGTGCTGGACTAATCCGTACTTTTGGAGGTTTTTTTGGACTAAATCGTTTTTTTTCGCATAAATAAATTACAGAGTGTAAGAAGAGTGTATATATATAAAACCGACATTGCTGGTGAAACAAGTCATAAAGTAAAGACGTGGCGTGATATTCGGGACGTGGCGATGGTTGAAAGGTAAAAACCTAATTTTTTTCCGATTATACCCGTTGGGAAGATGAAACGAAAAGGAGCAAACTGTGAGGGAAAAAAAGATGGCTATATGGATACATTTCAGAAGGCAGACGTGAGATGAATAAATAGATGAGAATTCTCTTTAAAAAGGAGAAGTTGCATTGGAATAAATAAAGGTTAGTTCAGAATTGCGTAAAGGGAGTCGATATTACGACGAATGAGGTCCAAAAGCTGATTACACCAGAACAAAGATATCCACCGCCTCAACTCTGAGGTGACACGTGGAATGACATTCAAACCATCTGATAACCAAGTTTAAACCAGAGACATCGCATTTAACGCAGGGCTACAACTGTAGAAGAAAGTACAATGCGTAAGGATATCGGAAACCCCGACATATCTTTTAAACCCTTTATGTCTATAATAATTTATCATTCGTAAAGGAACGGGATACGATTAAAATGAACCAGTTTGAGAAAACATTGAAGTGGGAAGTGAAGTAGCGAGAGAGAAGAGAGTTCACTCTTGTAGAGTTTGAGCGAAAGGGTAAGACCCCGTAACAACATTAATAAAATATACTCTCCTTCCGGAAGATGTAGGTCTTGAAATGGACGAACCACGTTAACCCCTTGTGTTCATATTTCCTTATATGTGGTTTACTTATTATTGTTTATTACCTCTATAAAGTCCTATACGGTGTGGTCATTAGATTTCTCTTTGGGTTTGGTTGTCGGCTTTTGTGCAACTACACTTAGTGAGCTAGATGAGGCAAGGGCAAGTTATTTTCTTGAGGAAGCTTTGTGGGCTAACAAAAATGACATCTAGTTTACATCCAGAAGGTGACTAGATAAATATGGTTGCAGCTCTGAATGAGAAATGGGAATGCGAGAAAATGGACTTTAAGAAACTTTATATAGCTGAATTTGATAGTTGGAAGTGCACCAATTCCCATAGAGAATTTCTTCATATGGCTCATTATTAAGCCAAACAAGCTATTAACTTATTCAGTAGGAAGAATGATGTGAATCAAGGATTCAAAACAAAATTCATATGGACGAATATGTGTTAAACCTCATTTAAATTTAGAAGAGAAAAATAAATACTGGTGTATATATTTTGGGAAAGCAAACAATGGTCTCTATAAAAGATATATTTAAGAAATCAAGATGATAAACTAATAGAATAAGTAATTTCGGAGAAAAGATAGAATGGCAAGATCCCCAATTTCCGAAGTCCAAATATGCTTGCAACTGTTGTCGCCCCAATTCCTATGCAAGTGGCTAAACTTGTTGCATTCTATAGGATATACTCAACTTATTTAGAATATATAATTTCCTAGTTTATAGGTCTTTCCTATATTAAGAATATTGAGCTCTATATATACCATGAGCCGTGTAACCAATTGAGTAATCTAATAATTGGAGATTTTTTATATCTTTATCTTTGAACTTGGTTTCGTAGAGCTAGGGTTCTTGATTCATGGGAAGTGATTCAAAACTATATGAGAAATATGGCAAACTAAGACATAAAGAGAAGATAAAAACATCTAACAAATCTGCCCCTATTATTGTTCAATCTGAAGATGCAGCATTCAAGGCAGAAATTGTTCTTGATGAAATCAACTATGATTTGTGGTCATAAATCATGGAGATGCATATCACTGGGGAAGAAAATAGTTCTTTTATTCTACGTAAGACGAACAAACCTACTGAAGAAGACGAGGAATATGAAAAAGTGGTACATAGATGACCAAAAAGTCAAGAGATGGTTGTTGATGTCCATGTCACCAGAAATCATGAAGAGATATATTCGATTATCTACTGCTCGAGATATTTTGGAAGCACTATATAAAGCCTTTTATGATGGAGATAATTAACTACAGGTGTTTACTCTGAATCAACGAGCGTTTTCTGCAAAACAAAATAACAGAGCACTCTCTATTTATTAAGGAGAGCTAACTGAAATCTTTGGAGAGTTGGATCATCGTGATAAAGTGGTTATGGAGAATACAAATGATATTGATCAATTCAGCTTCTAAGGGTGCATATCTTCCTTGCTGAGTTAGATGAAATTTTGAGCAGATCCGTGGTGAAATCTTGAGAAATGATCATATTCCTGAATTGGAACAATGTTATGCACTTGTTCGTCGTGAATCTATTCGACGTACAACGATGATGAAAGAATCATAAGAAATTGAACCTTATGCTATGGTAACTCGAAACTGGTACAATCAAAAGGGATCCTTTCAGAGATATTCAAATGAGGTGGACAAGTCTACACTCAAGTGTACCCACTATAATCAAACTGGACATACAAAAAATATTTGTTTTGAGCTGGTTGAATATCTGGAATGGTGGGATCAACATCTCGAGAGGAAGAAGGGGTCAAAGAGAAATTCTAATGTTGTTTCGGCTTCAACAAAGAAAGAAAAAAATTCTATGGTAACATCTGCGTCAGTTGCAAGAGTAGGTAATGATGACAAGATTTTGAATATCTCTTCATTTGTTTCGAATAATTCATGGATCGTTGATTCTGGTGCTACAAACCATATGACATTTGATTCCAGACAAATTTCATCCATTAAACCATCCTTACAAAAAACAGTCTCCACTGCGAATGACTCATAAGCTCGAATTACTGGTGAAGGATCAATATCCCTCACTGAAATTTTGAACTTAGATTCTGTTTTGGAAGTTCCCACCTTAGAATGTAATTTGTTATCAGTTTCCCAAATAACTAATACTTTACATTGTGTGGTAATTTTTTGGCCCGACTCTTGTGTATTTAAGGACATCAAAACGAGGCGAATGATTGGTTATGGTGTTAAGCGTGGGAAGCTATACTACTTGGATCTGGTATCAGAGCTAGGCCCGTACGCGTGGTGTATGCCCGATTTTGGCCACCGTGATCTAATTTGTCACTTGTGCACCCATGACCCGACTTTAGTCATTACATACGTAGGTCTATATGTTAGAACTACTCGACACCAGATCAAGCTCTTACTGAAGCAGTTGTCGCTCCAAGTTGTTCCAAATTTACCACCTCGGGTGTTTGGTTGTGTAGCTGTTGTACATCTATACAAGAGTTAACGTGATAAGTTGGCTCCTCGAGCTTTGAAATGTGTATTTGTAGGATATGCAACAACAAAATGGGATAACGTTGTTATCATCATCCAACCAAACGAATGTTCGTTACTTTGGATGTTGTATTTCATGAAGATTCCATGTATTTTACCATGTGATTCTGAACTTCAGGGGGAGTACCACAAGGAAATTCAGACTCTTAAGTATGATGACGATATAACTGAGACTGATGTATCTGTTATTACTGGCCCTGATGATATAATCAATGAATCTGCTGATGAATAAATTATAAGAGATGAAGAAGTTTTTAGAGAAGAAACAAAGACAAGAAATATAGTATCGGGTCAGAATACTGAAAGTCAAGAAGAAGGTCCAAGAGAAGAAATTCCAGAGTCTACAGTACTTCAACAAGATGATACACCTAACCAATCGTCTGCCCAGGATGTTCCTGAATCATCATGAAAACAACTTCCACAGCATATAACATAGGTATTCCTAAACCCACATACGAACTAGAAATCTCTAGTAAGATCAAGTACCCTATGAGCCATTATGTCTCTACCCACCGTTTGTCTGAAAAAAATAAGGCATTTGTGAATCAACTATTTACTGTTTTTATTCCTAACAATGTGCAGGAAGCATTAGCTCATCCAAAAAGGAAGGCAGCTATGGATGAAGAAGAGAGATCCTTAATAAAAAAAATGGTACTTGGGATTATGTTGATTGACCATAAGGAAGAAGTTTGTGGGATGTCGTTGGGTCTTCACAATTAAATACAAGGAAAATGGTGAGATTGAATGCTATAAAGCAAGATTAGTTGCTAAGGGATACAACCAAACTTATGAGATAAATTATACTGAAACTTTTGCTCTTGTAGCTAAAAGCAATACAATGCGAGTATTGTTATCTCTCTCTGCAAACTTGGACTGGCCTTTACAGCAGTTCGATGTAAAAAATGCCTTTTTGCATGGTGATTTATATGAAGAAGTGTACATGGAGCTTCCGTCAGGTATTCATATTTCTTCATCCCATAGTAAAAAGGTATGCAAGTTAAATAAATCATTGTATGGACTGAAACAATCTCCAAGAGCATGGTTTGGAAGATTTACCAAGTTTATGAGGAACTTTGGATATCGTCATAGTAACTCTGATCATACTCTATTCATAAAGAAAAGGAAAGATAAAATTACAGCTCTCATCGTATATATGGATGACATGGTGGTGACAGGAAATGATCCAGAAGAGATGAGATCTCTATAGAACTACTTGTCTATGGAATTTCAAATGAAAGACCTTGGCTCGCTAAAATACTTCCTTGGGATTGAAGTATCTCGATCTGGTGAGGGAATTTTCTTGTCACAGAGAAAATATATCCTTGATTTATTACAAGAAGTAGGCATGTCAGCATGTCAACCAGTTCATACACCTATGGAAGAAATGGTGAAATTATGTATTGAGCATGATCAAGTACCTATTGATAAAGGAAGATATCAAAGACTTGTGGGAAGATTGATGTATCTATATTACAGGAGGCCAGATATTGCTTATGCACTTAGTGTTGTTAGCCAATTTATGCACAATCCAAGAGAGCAACACATGGATGCAGTTATACGTATCTTGCGGTATTTGAAGTCTGCTCCTGGAAAATGGATTTTATTTTCTAAAAATCAAGATTATCGAAGAATTGTGGCATATACAAATTCAGACTATGCAGGAAAAATACATGGCAGCCGCTCCGCTGCAGGCTACTTTACCTTTGTGGGAGGTAACCTAGTTACATGAAGAAGAAAAAAACGGAATGTTGTTTCATGTTCAAGTGCAGAGGATGAATTTAGAGGATTGGCGAATGGTATCTGTAAAACCTTATTTACAATATTATTACCATGAGCCGCCAATTGAGTAATCTAAAAATCAGAGATTCTTTATATCTTTATCTTTGAACTGAACCTGCAGCCAACGTTAATCCTCCTACTCCTAGTGAAAATTGTTGTTGATGCTGAATATCTCAGATTAATTGCAAATGAAAATGAGGACCGAGAGGTTGATGTTACTAAGGAGGACACCCCCATGATTGATTGAAGCTCCTCGTGTCTATATTACTTTAGACGCACAAAATTGGGTGGATTCAGATTATAGTACCAATACAACAAATAACTAGTGGGAATGTTATAAACACCCCTACTATCCATGGGTCTATCATAACTACCCTTATGAGTCTTTACAAATACCCCTAATGGCATAATTGGAATTATGAATATAAAAATAATTCACATAATCCCATTTTTAACCTTTACTTCTTATACTTCATCTTCTTTTTTATTCTCACTCGAGAAAAACCAATGAAACTCTCTCCATCTCCATCTCCATCTCCGTCGTCACTACAGCCACCACCACCATCTTCATCGTCGTCGTCGTCGCAACACCACCTCCACTACATCACCATCTCTACTTCCGGCAAAATTCCAGAATCATCTTTACTCGAATATCTCCATAATCAGATCTCATAAAGTAAGGTTTTTAGATTCAGAGATTTAAAGTTCCAGATTTCGGTTTCAGGTAATTTTTGAATTCAAAGATTTGTGTGTTTGAACCATTGAAACTTAGTTATGATTTAGTTATTCTTCCTCTTCTGATTTCAAACAGATTCAAAGATTAATTTGATTTTTGGTTTTCAATTTGATAATTTCGAATCGAGATTCAGATTTCATGTGGATTTGAGTTAAAGATTCGATTCAGTGAATTTTATTATTGAATTCATAGGGTCAATAACAGTAGTGGGTTAATATTTTGGTCGTGTATTGGTGTTGGATGGTGGTGTTTGTGTTGTTGCAGCGTTGGTGGTGGAAGTTTCAACAATGATGTTTTGGTGAATGTTAAACAGAGAAGATGAAATTGAAGAACTGAATCTAGGGCTTATGGGTTGAAGTTTGTTTGGTGGTTGAAATGGTTTATGTAGTGGTTGTATGTGAGATTGCAGGTGGTATGAAGAGATGCTTGTGTTTTGTAGGTGGTTGTTGGTGGTGTTATAATTGGAGTCTGGTGGCAGCGGCTGTGGCGGTGGTTAGTGAAGATGCAAGTGATGTTGATGTTAATGCGTTGTCTTGAATCTGCTTTTGATTACATACAAAGTTCAAGGGCGTTGATCGATTCCAGAGATGAGAAGGAGATTTGGGACTGATGATTCAGAGAGATATGGTGGATTTTGTGGGTTGTGTTGATTGCAAAACTAGAGATTTTAAAGTTTGAATTGCAGGCATAACTCAACAAGAACAAGGAATGAGTGTATGCCTCGGTTTGGTGGTTATAGTAATGAACTGAATATGAGGTTTGCAGAAATGATGATGGTACTGTGAGACAGATATGAAGCTGCAATGAAATGAAACTGGTTTCGGTGATGGGTTAATTATATTGTTGTTGATATTCATTGAAGTGGGAATCTGAGATAGTTCTGAAGTTAAGGAGAAATGAAGAAAGAATGGATGCTGTGTTTGCTCAATAATGGTTATATGAATGCCTAAGTTTCAAATACAAATTGCAGGTGTTAGCAGGTTGATGGTTATGAGCTACTGAATGCAATGAGATAGATGTATGCAAGGAAATGATATTGCAGGTGCAATGAAAAGCTGCAGTCGGCCTGAAGCTGAAATGGAGTAGATGAATGCTAGGCAAATGAAATGGGACATGTTGGTTTGATCTTTGAGAGGTCAAGTTTGTTGGTAGATCTTTGGGATATTCGGAAGAGATGTTGTTAATCGAAGTGAAGGGATTGTGGTTGTCTTTTTGCTTTTTGCTTGTGTGCGTGCAACTTGGTATATGTCTGTTGGTGTTGTTGGAATTGGTGGTTAGCTGCTTGACTGATCACAACTGTTCCGTCGGGAAGGTAAAGTAATTGCAACCCTGGACAACCTCATCAATTTGCTTCCACTATTGGAGACAACTTGAGCTAGTTGCTTCCTTTTTCTGTAGACAACTTGAGAAAGTTGCTTTCACTTTTGGAGGCAACTTCAGCTAGTTGATTCCATATTGGAGGCAACTTGAGCTAGTTGATTCCAGTTCCGAGGCAACTTGGTTATGTTTTTGGGTCCATTCATTCATCGGAAATTATCTTATACCTATATCTTAGAGTAGTTGTGACGAATTTTTGGTGCAATGGTAACACAGGGTTGTGTTGAGTTGCTGATGATGGTTGTGCTGCTGATGCTCATGCTTTAAAGTCAAGAGGGTAGATGAATGCTTAGGAAGTTGAGAAGGAACTCAATATGTATCCAGGCATTGAAAACAGAACAAGAAGTTGTTACTGCTTGTGTGTTGCTGATGGTGTTTGAGTAGGGGCATGGAAGTGACCTGCAGACTATCGGCTCATGTTGCAAGTGTGCATAGACCGTTGTGGTCATGAAGTCATTGCGAGGTAGAGTTGCGTGAGCAGAGATGGAGGATGTGGTGTTGTATGGTGGTGGTTTGAATTGTTGGTTGAACACTGATGGTGTGGCGAACCTGTGGTGCAATGGTAGCACAACTGACTATATGTCAGAAGATGTGTGTTCGACTCACACTAGGTTCACTTATTTGTGTATAATTTTTATTTTTTTGGAGACAACTTGTGCTAGTTGCTTCCATATGTGGAGACAACTTGAGCTAGTTGCCTCCATTATTGAAGACAACTTCAGCAAGTTGCCTCCAGATTTGGAGACAACTTTCAGCAAGTTGCCTCCAGATTTGGAGACAACTTTCAGCAAGTTGCCTCTAGATGATGGTGGTGGAATTGGTGGTGATTGGTGGCGGTGGATGAAAGTGTTGGTGGTTGGTGGTGGGTAGTGGTGGTGGTTGTCGGTGGTGTACAGTGGCGCTGATTGTCGGTGGTGGTTGGCGGCGGTGGTGGAGGAAAATGGCGGTGCTGGTTGCGGTGCTGGACAGTGGTGGTGGTTGGCGGTGGTGGTGGTCATCGATGGTGGTGTCTGTTGGCGGTGGTGGACAGTGGTGGTGGTTGGTGGTGGTGGTCGTCGATGGTGGTGGTTGTGGTGGTCGTTGGTGGTGGTTAGTGGTGGTGATGGCGGACAGTAGAGGTTTTCTTATTTTGTTAGTTTTTTTTTTTTTTTTTTTTAAATTTTATTAATATTATTACATAATTAACGAATAATTGGAAGCCTAACAAGCTAAGCTCCAAGTAGCGTACTACTACATAAGTTGAACAGGTTGTCGTGCTAGCCTACCAGCGAGCCTCATGAGGAACAAAGTCGGGGAGCCGAAGCGGATAGTGTGACTAATGTCTTCGCAAGGGGGGCAAACTAACTCTACCGTCCATGTTAAACTCTGTAATATTGCGCCATCTGGGACTCATTACATTACACAAAAGAGGGTATTTTAGTAATGTATTATGCTTAGGGGTATTTGTAAAGTCCAAAAGGGTATATTTGCAATGGGTCTCATTGGAGGGGTATATAGATAATGTTCCCAAATAACAACAAGAAAACTTCAAGTGGATTCAGACTATAGTACCAATGCAACAAATAACAACTAGAAAACTTCAAATCTAGCAGGAAAATTTGCTTTCTGAGCAAGGTGCTGTTTATCTCTTCTTTTTATCGTTCCACACTTGCAGGTATTCTTTTACACCAGAGTTTGGCCTTCTAAATGAGAGGTTGTCCTCCTTTCTTTTTTATCATTCCACTCTTCTATGCGTTCCCTGCCTTGTTGTTGCTCGCCATGATAATATCACCATTCTCTGATATCATGTGTCTTTAGAGCTCGTCTGACATGGGGCAGAACCTGTGGCATTAATGGTAACACTACCATCAAGTTTTGGGGTTGTCTTCTAGTTTCTGCTTTTTTAGGCGCTTGGAATCTTTATCACAATGCTTCCTTTTCCCTGCTTTGTTGACGCTCTTACTGTTCTTTTTGATCTTTTCACAAGCGGTTTCTTTCGAACCAGTTTGGCATGGGGCGATAACTGTAGCAGCAGCAGCAGTAGTCGTAGTAACATTACCATCAAGTTCTGGGGTTGTCTTCTGCTTGAGTTTCCTCTTTTTCAGGCCCTCAGCATCTTTTTCACTCTGTTCCCCTTTCCCTGCGTTGTTGACTCTAACATTACCAACAAGTTTAGGGGTTGTCTTCTTTTTCAGGCGCTCACCATCTTTTTCACTCCGTTCCCTTTTCCCAGCTTTGCTGATACTTAAACTGTCATTAAGATCTGCGGTTGCCTTCTGATTTAGTTTCCACTTTTGAAGGCGCTCAGCATGTCCATTCCGTTTCCTTTTCCCTGTTCTGTTGACGGTCTCACTATTCTCTTTGGTCTTTTCACGAGCTGTTTCTTTCGAGCTTTTTTCACATGGGGTGGCAACTGTAGCAGTAGTAACATTGCCATCAAATTTCATAGATCTGACATCTTCTGGATCCTCACAGATCTCCATTATATTCTTCTCGGGGACGGTCTTTATCAAGCTCATTTTTTTACATGGGATAGATGCCCCACTTTGTTGACGCTCCCTCTTCACCCCTTGCTTGGTCACCTGAACTTTCGGCTCAGTAACACATGAGAGAGTTAATTCTTTCACGTCTCGTTCATAATAACTCGATATGAGTCTATGAGACAACTCTCCCAAAAGATTTCCTGAAATAGACTTCACTGTGGAACTGCACACAGTAGGTTGAAAATATAACATATTGATTAGCAGAAATTTACATAAAGCAATCAAACAAACAGGTCGGGTACTTTGAACCCAGCATTGATGGTGAAGCGAATAAGAAAATGGAAATGTTGAAAGACATAGATGGAACATATTTCTCTGGGATCACAAGTGACAGTTGATACCTTTCAGAATCACATCCAAAGATGCTGGACTTCTCGTGCCATAACTTTCCCGATAACAAAATATCTTTCCTTCGCACAATCTTGATGAGCCAAAGAATCGAAAAAGAAGGTTACAGGATAATACATTGGTTGATAGAGATTTCAAGAGCTGAATCAATTAGTAAAGTTGAAACAAATCATGTTATATTTGGTTTTATTGGATTAGTTAACAAAGCAGCCACTAATTAAGGAAAATGTCACTGTTTTATTGGATTAGTTAACAAAGCAGCCACTAATTAAGGAAAATGTCACTGTATACCTTCCTAGGGATGACCGCCCCTTCTGGTGGCCTTGGGATGTGAGGGTGATGAGGTGGCAGTTTATAAAAGACAGCTCTGTGGAGATCAAAAGACAAACAGACTGTCGATATAAGACGATGATGATGATGACGTATTGTCCCAATCAGGTTAGGAACATCAAAATAGGATCAGATGTGTAACTTACATGACTTTATTTGATTTTATAATATCCATGTCCTCAACTGGCGAGCAGATTTCAGGCTTCTGAACAGGTTCAGCAGATATATACATGTACCCATTCATCCCTCCGCTGTTCATATGACATTGCTAAGCAATAAGTCGGAAGAAGAAAGTAACATGAACTGAAATTCAGGAAATACGAAGGTGGTATGTATAACTCATATTTGTAGGGTTTTTTAACTTTTTATCACCATCACCATCAGTAATTAGTACCCACAGATGGGTGATAATACTACCTAACTGAGGCTGTCCTTCAATAGCCAATAAAGCACCCTATATCAAATTTTTCCTTCAGCTTCTACTAGCAACCATTTAGACATAACGAGATTCTAAACCTTAATCTATTGAAGATATGAACGTATTAAATCTGCAGTACAAGATTTTCTAGCTATCCGAACCTGAAACCCGGATTGATTCTCCGTTTGACCTTGGCCATTGATAATTTTGGGTGATCCTTCATATTCTTACAAAATGAAAAAACACTGTTCACCAGAGGATGTGAAATGTGGAAAAATAGCCCATCCGAACCCACTCTGTTTCTCCTCTTTTCTTCTTCCTAGAGCAAGAAACTCTGTCATTCCAAAACCTCAGAGAATAGATGGTAACTTCTAAAATAGAATCTGCTCAACAAACATTCACAAAACTTTACTTACTGTTAAGGAATGCTCCACCTTTGCAATCTCCGCCAGAAGGCGAGATTCTTTTATAAATGGCAATTTACAAACAGCCTGTACACCCGTTAACATAAAAAAACATAAAAATGGCTACTCAATAACATATGCATGTTTAGTATCAATCCCTGATAATAACATTAATTACATCATGGAACCGAAAACACATGCAAGCTACCACAGCAAAGAACACAAACAAAAATAATTAGTTTAAGAGTAAGCTACTTGGCTCTGTCATATTACGACACTGGAACAAGCAAAATTTACCTGCCATGCAAAGCGTTTCCCATTCATGTCGAGCTCAAAATCTGCAACAGAAGTTGCTTTTTTCTAGTTAGGAGAAAAATTTGTTACTGTGAAAAAACTAACACAGGCTGTTGGCAATAATATCTTACCTTCTGGGTAAAAATCCAAAATAGGTGATGTTGAATCTGTCATCAATTTCCTGTAAAGCATGGGGAGCGCATGCGAGCTGCAGGTGTGAATAATTTGGATCAGCCATCATATTGAGAGATCATATTACCAAGGAAAAAGATAATCTTAAAGGCATACCTTGCTGCTGGCAAAACAGCCATCAACTGATTCAAAGGCTTGAAGGGCTCCCCGAGCGTAAAGTGGATCTCTAATCGTTCCAAACCATGAAAATCAGAAGCAAATGGAGCATAGTGGTATGGATAAAACCTGGGGTATACAGTTTTGTAGTCAATTTTGACCGACTCATGGTAGAGAGGAAAAAAATCATGGACAAAATCACAAAACTATAAAGATGATCAAGATTCAAAACAACCTTGTTCATCATAAAGGCCCATCCTAACCATTTGGGTGGGGTATTTAATACGCTCAAAAAACTAACAATCATCGTGAAGTTCAACATAAGAAGTGAGAACCAAGAAACAAGAAGTTTTCTAAAATTATAAAGTGAAGATATCTGCCCTCACCATTGCCAGGAGCAAACTCCTTGGTAGTAGTAATGCATGACCCAACAGATCCCCTCAATATATTTCAGTACCTGCAGATTGAATTATTTATTTACTGAATATGACCCATGCTACCAGAAACCAATGTGAGAAGAAAACAAGTAATAAACTGAATATGACCCATGCTACCAGAAACCTTTACCGGGAACTCATAATATTACAACCAGTGGGAAAGAAGAACCTTGGAATAATTCAAATTAATGCGGTGTTCAAGAATTCAAATTTACTTACTGCATGTGTTCGAAACTTCTCCATCTCATCTGGAGTATCAGCTTCAAATTTCTCAGCATAGTATCTCTTCTTCCAGCCCTCTTCTCCCAGTTTAACCTATCATATCCAAATACCATGCCCAAGACAGTAAATCACTACTGGCAACACAAGATTGCAAGAACAATGTAAAAGAAAGCTGCTGCATTAGTTGATATACAGTATACTTTTTTTTTTTTTTGACAAGGTTCTCAATCTTCATACTACTTTTTAAAATATCATCTTTATACATTTAGATTACTGAGACGAAGAAGCATTAGCATCATTGAAAGAAAAAGGAATGCAGGTGAGAACCACTTAGGGTAAAGAGATGAAAAGTCTAAAATAAACCATGATTAGCAACTTAAAATTTCAGTAAGAATGAAAAGGTAAAGAGAACAGACATTGTCAACAAATGCGCTTATGCCACTAGATGCTGGAGCAGCTGAAGCAGTGATGTGGGTCCGAGCCTCTTCTACACCGGACTAAATAAAAAACGTGGCTATCAGTTTTTAATTGTCACGCTGATTATCTTGTAGGATGAATGATGAATCTAACAATGTCAGTTATACATAAGATGAAAAAGAAACTTGCTTTAATTTCACTTGAAAAAGAAACAGTGTCTTAACAAGAAGAAAAGAGTGTATATGGAAACAACCAAGGCTAAAGAATTGAAACATCTAAGTTGGTGGAACCTTGATTAAACTTTAATAAGAATAAAAGAGAAGGGGTGAGAAATCAAACATTGTCAACTACTGCCAGTGTGCCGTTAGATGCTGTAGTAATGATGGGGGGTGGAACCTCCTCTGCACCAGACTGAATCAAGCGAGTAGTTACCAATTTTATAATGTCAGATCGAGTTCATACCATGACTGACAAATCTATAGAGCATCAGATAAACGTTAAAGGGAAAACTCCACTTGAAGCCCAAACATTCACCAAATACTCACATTTCCTAATGTAGCAGAAACTGTCTTTGAGCTCTGCTCAAGGAATTCCCAGAAAGCTTTAGGATTCTTCTTTTGCTCAGGAAGCCTATGTGTGCCTTTAAAGCCACCGCGGTTTACACCCGGAATATCCTTAAAGAATTGACGTTTTTCTTTTTCTACCTGATCATCACAGCCAAGTTATTTCTGGACCAACTTCAGTACAATGGAACAAAAAGTACAGTTAAGATTTTGTTTCTAGATCAGTGCTAAGAGACTCATGAAAGGCGAGGTAAAAGACCAAAGATTCACTAAAGAAATAATACAAAAGAAAATACGGAACACTCGATAGAATTTGGCATAGCACAACTGTACATGCATGATGACAAGTTATCACTTATAACCAATATTCTCTCAAGGGTAGTCATGGACTGAATGTCATTGTTCAGAATAGAAATGGTTCAATATTTGTAGCAGAATAGAACAAAAGAAAATATCAACTGCATGGGTAAGTTAATATGTTTTATGCGCCAATTCTTGTATTTAAAAAATATAAGAAAATATAGAACCTGGCTACGTTT
Source organism: Papaver armeniacum (assembly GCA_023531295.1). NCBI lineage: Eukaryota > Viridiplantae > Streptophyta > Magnoliopsida > Ranunculales > Papaveraceae > Papaver > Papaver armeniacum. The sequence goes on from JAJJWW010007318.1 coordinate 130,977, forward strand.
TCTGAAGATGGCATTTTCATTCAGCCCAGCCATTTGCAAGAAGTGCTCAACGCGTTTCAAGTTAACCTACAAATAAAATTGTTTAATGTGTATAATGGGAAAGGAAGAGAATTGCCAATCCCAAACTAGAACACCAGAAAGATTACATATGTCTTTATGTACGGTACAATGCAGAAGTATGCGATGGCTAACCCAAAGATGATAAAGATTATCTACTATGGATCTGGAGCACATGAGAGCAACTGCACTCAAGAGGTGGCTCAAAAAATGGCAAAGATAATGTGCAAGCACATGAAAGCAATGATACTCGGAATGTAGAATTCTTAAGCATAAACAAACCCGAAAAGAAGCATGAGTATCAAAATATGAAAAGGTGACGCTAAGCTACCCAAAGTTCAACTAAAAAAATACTAAGGGGCGAGGTTGAGCCCACATCCAGTGACCAGGGAAGTAGTATCAGGTTTAAGTAAGATATTAGCTCACAAACCCAAAATGTAGCACAAAAATATATTTAGATCTGAAAGCCACAAAATACGGTCTTTGATGTGAATAACCTGTTAGGTTTCAAGAATGCAGAACCTAATCACATAAGCTTGGATGAACAGTAAGAGAGAGGATGGTCTTACCATTCTTGAACCCCTATCTTCATTACTAAAAGTTTATGATGGTGGTTCCTAGTTTCCTAATTTCATTTGTCTGTGTAACCCTATAGCTCAATTCATAATAAAATATGATATTACGTCCAAAACAGATTTTACAGGACTACAAAATTTGAGCAAGTGAACGGCAAGAACATAACCAGACACTAGTCAACATCGTATAGCCATGTTAATGGAAACATAAGAAGAAAATTGTTCTCTTAACAGTCTGCATGCCTTTCAAGAATCAGAAAAACCGAAATTTTAAAGGTTGTGATCTGGCACATCAGTATATCACTGACATGTTTCAATAAATTCGGCCAAGAAGCAACTAACATGACAGAATAGATAAAAGTGATGCTAGAGAAAGGAAAAAGAGAAGGTTGAAAAACAATATGGTTCTGCACTCTTCTGCTTCAAATCAATATGCGGTATATGCACCTCATAAGAATTGGTAAGGTGGCCACCCATATTGACAAATTCCTTTTTGTACACATCCATTAGTAGATCAAGCGCTCCCTGCGTCATTAGAGAAGTGTTATATTTCACAACACAATACAATCATCTATTCACTAATCAGACTTTAGAATCAGCTGTTTGTGATGAGATGAGCATTTGTGCAAGTTGTGATTGGGGTCTGGCTCTATTCCCAAATAGAGTTCAATTTGTAATACACTTAAGCATCACACTATATTCACGAAAAATGGTAGTCTATTACAAAAAAAATGAGCACAATCCAAGACGAACCTCTGAGATATCCAACGATGGCACATGGGGTAGAAAATCATTTCCGACAAACACACACATGAAGACGAAATCATCAATCAGACGCTCTATATCTTGCTTCACTGCTGAACCTGGTATTTTCATGTCATGTACCAGGTAGTCCCTGAGCACCCACACGTTGAGAAACTGGCACAGAAAAATATTACGTTATTACCACAGGAAATGATAGATATTTTGATTTTCAGTGGATGTAAATTCCTGTAAAACATGTAAATGTTCACATAAAATATCTATGTTCCATGTGGAAACTAACTGATAGATGATAGATGAGGTAAGCACAATATCCATATGGCTGTCAAGGAACACGATTAACTCCCGAAAATTACAATCAAACTGCTCATGCCAGCAACTTTGATTTCTCAGTCTTAGTAAGCTAATCAGTACCTTCATTGTTTAATTACAGAACATACAGTTATGATATCTCGTAACAAGATAGTGGTGCCAATGAGTAAGAAAATGGTTGGACCAAAAGAACTCAACCTGTACAACTCGTTAAATTGTTCAAATAAAGTCAAATGAGGGATTGAGATAAAATTGAAAGTTAATTTAGTGTCTTGTACAACATGACTTTGATGGTAATTATTCTACAACTTAAGGCAGGCAGAGTTCCCGCTCTGATTATAGAGAGTAAAATGTATTACACGATTAAGGCGTTCAACTTATGACAGACTACTGGCACCACCACTAGCAATTGGCACTGCCATCTTCACCAATGGAAATTGCCAGTTCAGCATCACCACTCCAGTCCCTACCACATAATACCTCTATTATTACTGTGTCATAACTACTCCAACACCACCATCATCCTCATCACTTCTGTTTCAACCACTCAATCATTACAAGTACACTCGTATATTTCTGCCGAATGTTTTTTTTATACAAAGTTAATGCTTTCCCACGGTAAATTTTCTTGTTTCTGTTTTTATTTTTGTTGTGTTTTTTTTTTCTGTGTTGTATTTCTTCTGTAGTAGCAGTAGAAAATAGAATTGCTTCACCTAGAAGGAAGTACCAATACCTCTACCATTGTGTCATAACTACTTCAACACCACCATCATCCTCATCACTACTACTTGTTTCTGCCGAATGGGGTTTTTAACAAAGTTACTGCTTTCCTCCGATAAATTTTTGTCGTTTTCATTTATGTAGGGTTTTTTTCTATGTTGTATTTTTTCTGTAGTAGCTGTAGAAATCAGAATTGCTTCGCCTAGAAATAAGTACCTACTGTTGGTCTCCAAGTCTCCATCTTAGCATTAGAAATACCTCTCCATAGTCATTAAAATATAGTAACTAATTGGCTTGCTAATGCAGTCATACATAGACTACATATAATGTGTACCTACTAAATCAAGATACCTACTTGAGTTGATGACTGAATAAAAAATTCTTTATATTCAGTAATTCGTTTGAACAACAAAACGTACCACAAAGCACTGATTCGAGATGTTATCATTTGCGTCCTTGCCTTCAAGCTTCGACTTCGCCTCTGCTCCCCGCTTCGATTTGTTCTGGTCCATACGAACATCCTGTGCAAGAACATAAATCAATTCAGCAAATGAATTTTTTGACGCTCCAACACCAAAAGGAAAAAACAATTAAAATAATTCGTACTTCCAGGCACAAATACCTCTCTGAGAACTGCAAAATGTATTTCATGGGTAGCCAAACCAAGCATGATTAAGTCAGCATCCTGAAAGAAGGAGTAGTGCAAAAATCTATCATGACACTAACTAAGAGACAGCACAGGGGCAGCTAGACAATATATCTCAAACACAAGAACAAAAGAAGCTACTTTGCTTACCAGCCCATACAAACAATGCCGCGTGTTTGGATCATATCCTGGTAGGTTTCTTTGCAAGCGGATGTATGACATTATCTTGTGTTCCCCTTCACCTGGCACACTAGCATCGGAAAGAATGACCTTCAAAATACCAGTATACCCAGATTCAGATTCAAAATAAGGATATTGCCGGAGATGGGAAGGGAACAAAAATATAAAAATGGCAAAAATATGCATATTAACTTACCTTGATTCCCCGCCACCCTGGATCTGAATTAAGCCTCAGATGTATATAGTATTGAAGAGCAGATGTCAATGAAGCCATGAACTCTGTTCCAGGTGTGATTACATTTGAATCAAGTGTCTTAGCTTGCTCCAATGTAGGCAACATTTTTTCGTACTCGTGTTTCAGCTTCTCCTCAGCAGCCTAACAAAACTCAGTTATGAACAACTCTCAAAATAGCTGCGCAGGACTTCTAAGTGGTAAAAAGTAATCACTACTCACTAGTATGTCACTAGTAGAATAAATAAATTTAGAAAAGGTGGACTGGATTGTGCCGTAAAAGAGCTAGAAAACTGAATCCAACATAGACTGATTATGCCACTTTGTTTCAGCCAGAGTCTGTAGATTCATTTCTTATTCACCAAAATTTAAAATTTAAAATAAAAACCCACTCACAGCATCTGCCGCATCCTTTGAAGACCTAAATCGCCTTGCCCTCTGTTGATTCATTTTGGCTCGAGGTGCAACACCGTCTATTCCAACAGGAAGCCAACAGAAACAAAGAAAAAGCTTATGTAAGAAAGTGTGCAAAAAATTCAAAGATACTTATAAACAGTTCACATATTGTGTAACTCACCAATTGCCATATAGAGAATCTTGCGAGGTCGAACAAGCGAGAAAATTCGATCAATATATCGAAATACGTCTTTAAATACTTCATCATAAGTATCAGGAGCCGGCTATACATACAGAAAAGTTAAACATTAAAATTCAAACTAGAGCAACAAATAAACTGAGAAACAGGAAGAGATGATAAAAATTATAATACCCTGCCTTCAGGATGGAAACAAGGATGAATAATTCCATTCATATCAAGATACAGGTTATCAAACTCAACACCATTAGGGTTACGTTTACTAGTATCAAGTGGAATTTTTTCACCATTAACAACACCAGGTACTTCTTCAAGAACTTCAACAACTGATAATGGGTATTTCGTCACTAACCATCTGTAAAATGCTGGTATCCCCATTTTTTACCCTCTAATCCGGTTTAGGGTTTAGGGTTTTACTTAGAACACACAGAAGTTGGCGGTGAACGAAAGAAAAAGAAAAAAAGAGAGACTGCAGAAACACAGTAGTAATAAATAGCAACAGAGAGTCGGACTAACAAACATCCGGTTCATCTAGAACCGCATCCATACCCGGTATCCGAACCGGAAATTGTTTCTGGGGTTTCCATTTTTTTTGGGTTTCTATATAGTCTTCTATACACCAACTCTCATTCTCTCTGCATCTAAATCTCAGAGCGATGGAGTTTTTAGATGAAGAGAGTAGACCTTCTAGATTTATGTTTCAATCCAAGGCATCAACAAAAAAAGAACCTGAAAACTTTAAAGTAAACAAAACCCTTGCAGTTTCATGTATCATCGTCTCTATAATTCTTATTATCACATCAATCTTTGTTTTTGAATCTGAAACCCTAAAATTCATTGTATTTTGGTTTTCTCTTTCACTAATAGTTGGTCCGTTTGCTCCTAATTCAATCACTGCTGGTGATATTCGTGTTGGTCAAGGTCAAATCCTTGAACCACTAAATGAAGAGGATGAGGCAGATCAAATCGGGGATAAGAGAAGAGGTAGGAAACAACACCAAACAGTTAAGAAAAATGACGATCTCAGGGATGTTAATGCCAAGAGTTCTGAGAAATTGAAGATGAATACGAATACTGCTGATGTGGTTTATGAAGAGAAAGAATGGGTGGAAGAGGATTTTGAGATATTGAAGAAACAGATTTTGAAACATCCAGTTGGAGAACCCAAACGATGGGAATTGATTACTGAAGCTTTTCAAGGTAGGCATGGATTGGAAAGTGTGATTAAAATGGGGAAATCACTATCAGAAAGGAAAATAGGTAATGGTGATTCATTTTCTCAGTTTTTGAAACAGAGAAAACCATTAGATAAGAGATTGGTGGAAGAATCAAATGGGGATTTCGAATTGATTAATGATGACAAGAAAGAAAATTCAAATTGGACTTCTGCTGAAGATGTTGCTCTTCTTAATGCTTTGAAAGCATTTCCAAAGGATGTCCCAATGAGATGGGAGAAGATTGCAGTTGCTGTTCCAGGTAAATCTAAAGCTGTATGTATGAAAAGGGCAAAGGAGTTGAAAAACGATTTTCGTAGTTCCAAAACCTCTGGGGATTAGAATTTAAGTTTGTTTGCGGTTATTGGCTTTTTTGTTTTGGAAGCATTTCAAGAGGTATGGTCTATATTTTGATAATGAGGAGAATCGAGATTACGTTTTAATTTTATTAGGGTATAATATGTTTTCAATTGTTCATGTTGTTTTATTTACCTAGACAAGGAACTTTAATCTTTAATCTAATGGGTAACAATTGTAAAACCCATTTCAGTACACTAAACAAAGTTACTATAGATTTCTTGAGGAATCACTGCAAATGAATGCAAGTAAAATAAAGTTATTTATGTTTAGTTCTTTGAGTTTATGTTTGGACAATATTGGGGCACTTGTCTTTATCATTTATTTTTTCATTCATGAGGTAGATTTTCATTGTTGTATACCTATGAACTGTTCTATATTTGTATGGACTGACTTAGTCTAATTTGGTTTGGATTTCCAAACATTAACATCTACAGATTTGGAAAGTGGATATGAAGTTAATTTATGACGTAAGATATTGAACACAACTAGACGACAGTGTTAGCCCATGTACACTATTTCTAATGTTATGCATCTTTGTTTTATTTTATGGATATTTGGGTATTTAGGTGGTTCAGACGATATTTTGACTTATTTTATGGATTAATGCAAGTGTTTTCTAAGGATAGTAACATATGATAGTTGTTCCATAGATCCCACAAGAACAAATCTCACCAAAGGTGCTGACTGACATTATGAGATATAGTTGTTTATGGCTGTGAGTGTGGGTGTTATGGTTGTTCCCAGTGTCCTACTTCTTTTGCACCAACATCTGTGTTGGTAACCTTTTTAATACCTTTGGTTTTACCTGAGGCTTAGAGTGGGATTCTGATCTGCTTTGAGACGAAGAGATATTATGAGAGTTACTACATTTTTCTGCACACTATCCTTGAAAAAACTTCATACACCTGCACTCTCATCTCTGATTTACAGGTTCTAGCAAAACAACTCTGAACTTATGTTTTAAAAGTTGTCAGCAGGGCCACTACTAGCGCGTTTGGATACAAATCCGCTTCTGACTTCTGCTTCTCCAGAAGTAGAAGTCAGAAGCAGAAGTCAGAAGCAAAACAATTTTGCTTCACAAAAAGCTGACTTTTCTGCTTCTAGAAGTCGTTTTGAAATATTATTGCCAAACTGATTTCTGACTTTTTGACTTCCAGAAGTCGAAAAGTCAGAAGTCAGTTTGGTTATGATTGGTTATGATGTTCCATGTAGAAGCAAAGACTCCTTACTGCTGTCTGAAATTATGAATATTTGATGAATGCAATTTAAGATTTTGCTATATATATGCTATGTGAATACGTCAAAATCAAATATAGAATGAAGATGGGTTGGTTCTACATTTGCGTATATTTACAGCATTCTGTTGTGAGTGCAGGCTCTCTTCTCCTTTAAGAGCAAACATTATGGGGAGCTAAGGCCGGTTCCTATGGGGGTGGCTAACCCACCCATTTGCCATGCCAGCTGGCCTGGCAAACTGGCTGCGCCATTATGGAAAAAAAGATAAGCGATCGAGTCTCCACCTAGCAGTCGAGACTACACCGCTAGCGGTCTCGTTTAGATTGCCAGGTCTAGTTTACACCGCTAGCGATTTAATCTCGACCGTCCACGGTCGGTGCTCTATCGCCTATAAATACCCCTATTCCCTTCATTTTTTATTCACAGAAAAAATTTATTCCCTTCTCTAGAGAGCAGACCAGAGCGATTTTTTAAAAATGAGTAGTTCCAAAACAAATAGACAAAGGAAAAGAAACAAGAAAGAAAAAGAACAAATAGACAAAGGAAAAGAAACAAGAAAGAAAAAGGAAAATCTGTTGCAGATAGTGATATCGTATGGGTTCAGGATAAAGAGCACGAGTTCGCTAATGTTAGGCAACTAGTTGGATCTGGTGTAACATCTACGCATTTATGTAACCATCCCGAGTGAGTTTTGTTACCTAAATTAAGAGGTGGGTGGTCTGAGCTAACTGAAGTGTTTGGGTTACTCCCGGAAGCTGTTCAAGAATCCTTGAGAAGATATCCTTGGCAGCGTTTATATTTCATGAAAGGCAAAAACCACATGACTCAAATTGTGCGAGTTATTTGTGAACGTTGGTGGAACACTGCAAATACGTTCTTTTTCAAGGATTTCGAGTGTGGTAAGTTATATTTTTTCCATTCAAAAGTTTAATTTTTAGTTCAGAAACAAATTTTAATTTTTAGAGATTCAATTTTTTATTTTGATACAAATTTTAGTTCCACATATAAACTTTAATTTTATGACCATGTTGTTTTTATGGTTCACACCGTTAGATTTGTATATGTTGACTGGAATAAAAAGTGAGGGTGAAATAGTACAATTTAACCAATTAAAGTGGATATCAGAAGGAAGATGGAAACAATTACTCCCCTTGTACTCAAATGATACTGAAGGAAAGCCAGAATCCAGACAGTTACACTCATATGGATTAAGAGTGTCTGGGTTGACGGCTTTTTTGAGCCGTTACAATGCCAAAGGGATAAACAGAACTGAAGATTATCCTGAGCTTGAACGTATTTTTGTATTATGGATGTTAGGCCAAGTTTTTTTCTCCAATGGTAGCTCAGTGTCATTAATTGGTTTTCTGGAATCTTTAGAAGATTTAAATAAAGCGCCAAATTATGATTGGGGTTCTGCAATTTTAGCTGAGCTATACATATGTCTCGGTGATTGCTCAACTAAGAAGACATATAGCTTAAATGGATTTTGGGTCGTATTGGAGGTAAGAACTATTTATTATCGAGTTGTCAAACTAGTGGTGAATGTACTAACACATAAATTTTCGTCAATGTTATTTTTCAGTATTTGTGGTTGTTGATGGTGGTTTTTAGACAAGGGGTAAAATCGTAAAACCCCATGACCTAGTGTTACCCGCAACACATTAACTAAGAGCATTTAACTCAAGTGTAAACAATTAATAGGGGTATTTTTTCAAAATACCAGATTAGGGTTTTCAACACAGAACCCTAAAACCAAGCCGCATACTGCGCACCATGGCAACAATGCCAAACCAAGCCGCACCCTGCGCACCATGGCAACAATGCCAAACCAAGCCGCATACTGCGCACCATGGCAACAATGCCAAACCAAGCCGCACCCTGCGCACCATGGTAACAATGCCAAACTAAGCCGCACCCTGCGCACCATGGCAACAATGCCAAACCAAGCCGCACCATGCGCACCATGGCAACAATGCCAAACCAAGCCGCACCCTGCGCACCATGGCAACAATGCCAAACCAAGCCGCATACTGCGCACCATGGCAACAATGCCAAACCAAGCCGCACCCTGCGCACCATGGCAACAAGGCCATATTTACAAGCCGCTATGCCTTTGGCCCACGCCAAATATAGCGCCCTAGGCTTGCAAGACTTGCAACTAGGTCAACATGGTCGTACGTGCCATTGGCACATGCCAACACGGATCGCAGGCCATATTTCCAAGCCGCTATGCCTTTGGCCCACGCCAAATATAACGCCCTAGGCTTGCAAGACTTGCAACTAGGTCAACATGGCCGTACGTGCCATTGGCACATGCCAACACGTATCGCAGGCCATACTTCCAAGCCGCTATGCCTTTGGCCCACGCCAAATATAGCGCCCTAGGCTTGCAAGACTTGCAACTAGGTCAACATGGCCGTACGTGCCATTGGCACATGCCAACACGTATCGCAGGCCATATTTCCAAGACGCTATGCCTTTGGCCCACGCCAAATATAGCACCCTAGGCTTGCAAGACTTGCAACTAGGTCAACATGGCCGTACGTGCCATTAGCACATGCCAACACGTATCGCAGGCCATATTTCCAAGCCGCTATGCCTTTGGCCCACGCCAAATATAGCGCCCTAGGCTTGCAAGACTTGCAACTAGGTCAACATGGCCGTACGTGCCATTGGCACATGCCAACACGTATCGCAGCCATACTTCCAAGCCGCTATGCCTTTGGCCCACGCCAAATATAGTGCCCTAGGCTTGCAAGACTTGCAACTAGGTCAACATGGCCGTACGTGCCATTGGCACATGCCAACACGTATCGCAGCCATATTTCCAAGCCGCTATGCCTTTGGCCCACGCCAAATATAGCGCCCTAGGCTTGCAAGACTTGCAACTAGGTCAACATGGCCGTACGTGCCATTGGCACATGCCAACACGTATCGCAGCCATATTTCCAAGCCGCTATGCCTTTGGCCCACGCCAAATATAGCGCCCTAGGCTTGCAAGACTTGCAACTAGGTCAACATGGCCGTACGTGCCATTGGCACATGCCAACACGTATCGCAGCCATACTTCCAAGCCGCTATGCCTTTGGCCCACGCCAAATATAGCGCCCTAGGCTTGCAAGACTTGCAACTAGGTCAACATGGCCGTACGTGCCATTGGCACATGCCAACACGTATCGCAGCCATATTTCCAAGCCGCTATGCCTTTGGCCCACGCCAAATATAGCGCCCTAGGCTTGCAAGACTTGCAACTAGGTCAACATGGCCGTACGTGCCATTGGCACATGCCAACACGTATCGCATGCCATATTTCCAAGCCGCTATGCCTTTGGCCCACGCCAAATATAGCGCCTAGGTTTGCAAGACTTGCAACTAGGTCAACATGGCCGTACGTGCCATTGGCACATGCCAACACGTATCGCAGGCCATACTTCCAAGCCGCTATGCCTTTGGCCCACGCCAAATATAGCGCCCTAGGCTTGCAAGACTTGCAACTAGGTCAACATGGCCGTACGTGCCATTGGCACATGCCAACACGTATCGCAGCCATATTTCCAAGCCGCTATGCCTTTGGCCCACGCCAAATATAGCGCCCTAGGCTTGCAAGACTTGCAACTAGGTCAACATGGCCGTACGTGCCATTGGCACATGCCAACACGTATCGCAGCCATATTTCCAAGCCTCTATGCCTTTGGCCCACGCCAAATATAGCGCCCTAGGCTTGCAAGACTTGCAACTAGGTCAACATGGCCGTACGTGCCATTGGCACATGCCAACACGTATCGCAGGCCATACTTCCAAGCCGCTATGCCTTTGGCCCACGCCAAATATAGCGCCCTAAGCTTGCAAGACTTGCAACTAGGTCAACATGGCCGTACGTGCCATTGGCACATGCCAACACGTATCGCAGGCCATATTTCCAAGCCGCTATGCCTTTGGTCCACGCCAAATATAGCGCCCTAGGCTTGCAAGACTTGCAACTAGGTCAACATGGCCGTACGTGCCATTGGCACATGCCAACACGTATCGCAGGCCATATTTCCAAGCCGCTATGCCTTTGGCCCACGCCAAATATAGCGCCCTAGGCTTGCAAGACTTGCAACTAGGTCAACATGGCCGTACGTGCCATTGGCACATGCCAACACGTATCGCAGGCCATATTTCCAAGCCGCTATGCCTTTGACCCACGCCAAATATAGCGCCCTAGGCTTGCAAGACTTGCAACTAGGTCAACATGGCCGTACATGTCATTGGCACATGCCAAACACACACGCTGGTAGCCTAACTTGCAAACCGTGCAACCTACCAACAAGGCATTCCGCACATGCCATTGGCACATGCCAAACACACACGCTGGTAGCCTAACTTGCAAACCGTGCAACCTACCAACAAGGCATTCCGCACATGCCATTGGCACATGCCAAACACACACGCTGGTAGCCTAACTTGCAAACCGTGCAACCTACCACCAAGGCATTCCGCACATGCCGTTGGCACATGCCACACACGCCACTAGCAGCTCTGGCATTACCACTTACGCTCGAGGTGCAACTCGCAACGAAGGCATTCCGCACATGCCATTGGCACATGCCACATGCGTCCCTAGCAGCACCACTTGCACGCAAGATGCAACCAACACTCGAGACATCAACACAAACCGGGGATGCTTTCTAGGGTTTTGGTTTGGCGGTCACAAAGATGCGGCGTACACTACGCTCACATTAAGAAAGCGTGAAAAGGAATAAAGCGGTCAAATAAAAGAGGAAATAATGGTGAAAACGTTTTCACCCATTAACACCATGCGGTTACCACCTCCTCCCATTATTTCACCCTTTACTCTCTTCCTTCATGAGGTCAGGGTACGTTTCAAATCTCGACTTGTATAAATAGGTCTTACCTATTTCCACCAGACAACAAGTCTCGGTCAGGAGAAAAATACTACACTCTCAGAAAGGCAACTTTGCAAGCTCTCCCAAAAAGTTTTCATCTCTTGCAAGCTTCCTAAGCTTCCACTTTCTGATACAAGTCGAGATACTACTCTCCTCAACACCTTTCTTTGCTTCCCTCCCCAAATCAACCCTTCTCCTCCACTTTGTGACCGAAGCAAGTCCTGGAACGGCCATTTCTTGGTTTAGGTCGGACTTGTATGATTGATCTCTCGAATCTATAAAGTGCTCACGTGCAGCACATTTGTTTAGGGTTTGAACCAGTTTCTCACTCACCTACCGAATTTACCGAAATTGGCTCAAACGATTTTTACCCATAAACAATTGGCGACCACAGCGGGAGGATTGATCTATCGGCTACAATACCAACTCCAACTCCCGATTTCGTTTTCCGAACATCAAATCCCAACATGGTGGAACTCAGATCTGGAGCGGCTGCCGAGAACATCAGCGCAGAACGCATCCCTGATGTTGGTGTCTCTCCCCATAACGTAGTTACTTCACCAGTGACAACAAAGAACATCGAATGCACTCCCTTAAGTGTAACACCGCCTATCACCAGGGCCAGAGCCGCTGCCTCCTCTAGTGTCTCTGCACAACCCTCTAATCACGGCAACGAGAATATCTCTTCAAATGTCACGCCCCCAGTCACGCAGCTAGGGCCGCCACCACGACCCCGAATGCTTCTTCCAAAGATGGCGCCTCCGACAACTAAGGTTCCAATTACCCCGCCGACGGGACGAGAGACCGGAGGGACTAGAGGAAGTCGCCCTTACGTCACCATCGCCGATTTGATGGAACGACAGGAGACGCTCGCCAGAGCCCAGACAGACATGGTTTCAACACAAAAAGAGGTGCTCACCTTTCTCAAAACCCTGACAGAGCGACTACCCCGTGAGTCGCATCCTCCAGAGACGCCTAGAAGCATCTCCGACAACCATGACGCCGGCACCTCGGCAGGGCACGCCTCCACGGATGAAGAAACTCGCACTAGAGTCCCGTTGGAGAGAAATCAACCACCCAACTTCGTCATGAGAGAAGATTTGGAACAACTCCTACGCGACCGAATCAAGCATGATGAGTTCGATGTACATCATCACCAACCCCCTTACCCATCCGAAATACAGAGAATCCCTCTCCCAAGGGGGTACTCTTCCCCTCAATTTACCATGTACGATGGTACCGGGAATGCACGCGAACATGTTTCTCGTTTCCTGGAATCCTTGGGCGAACATGAATACAATCACGTTCTTCGTTTAAGGGAATTTTCAAAATCACTTACCGGAAGGGCGTATACATGGTACAACAAAGATCCCACCGAACAAAGATTCCCAACGGGAGTAGCATGGTCACCGCGTTTTACAGGAAGTATTTCTTCGTGTCTGAACAAGTTACCTTTTGAGACCTCGGGAGAATGTACCAGTGGGATAACGAACATCCGAATGATTTCATCAAAAGGTTCAGGGTTCAAGCACTCATTGTCACGACCCAAACGTGACCGAGCAACAATTGGTAAACGCATGCATCAACGGTATGGTCCCAATCTACCGCGCCCTGCTAGAAAACTTGCGTTTCCAAACATTCTCCGAACTCCATTAGGCCGCCAGACGATCCGCAACAACAACACCAGCATTACTGGAAAGGACTAGGCCAACTCGAACTGAAGACGCACGTGAAACTCGCGGGAGTAGACGCCTCATCAGCAAACAATTTAATGCCGGCTCATCCTCCGTGAACATAGTGAACGAAAGAGGAAAAAGGAAAGCCGCAACTACGAGCCACCAGCCGAAACGTGAAGCGCCGGCGCAACGGGAACCCTCGCAACGGAAGAGCGCCACTAAAACCCCTGTGCAAAGCATCGTGAGGCCGGAGGAAATATCCTTGATTTCCCATTCCCCATCGAGGAGGTGATTGACCTCCTAGAAGCCTCGGGTTCAAGATGATGTCATCGGATTGCCACCGATCGACGTCCACCAACCGAGGCCGAGATGGCAAACCCCAAATACTTGTCATTACCACGGTTCGTTCACCACCCGACTAGCGATTGCAATGGACTAAAGCATATTTTCAAAGAAAGGATGGAAGCGGGAGAACTCCAACTAGGAGACGAAAGAGTGCATCGAGACCCACTCCCAATAAGAAACTGTGGTTCCTCTGGGGACTCCGTGTACGAGACTGTACAATCCATGATGCGACATGTATGTGAAATTCTCTATCTTTCCAAGGTTCAGCGCCAAGATATTTTCGCAGCTCTCAATCGTGTTGTATCCGCAAACGGCTTTTTCTCCTCGGAATCCACGCCAAGGGCCCAAGCTTCCCGAACAAAGCGTAAGCGAGAGAACCGGGACTGCTGACCACGTCCGTTTAAGAGGTAACGAATTTGACGACACACTCATCGACATGGCCTCCTACCACAACATCATTACTTTCAAGACATCAAGGCAAAGCAGGATTTACAAAACAAGACGCTACCTATTCCCCGTCCGTGATTAAGGACTTGAGAGGAGAAGCTTTGAACGCGCATGGCTACATCAACTTAGAGATCGAGATGGGAGACGCTATAACACATAGCAAATTCCATATTGTCAAAGAACTAGATCACGACATGATATTGGGACGTTTATGGGTGCTTGACAACAACTCAAAATTGGATGTGCGCCCTCCGCCAACGTCCACGCCCGAAGGAAATTCCAACAAGTCATCCCACTGGTTATCGCATCAACAAACTACTAAAGAAACCCAGACATCCGGAGAAGACTCGTTGGCGCTAGCTCATGGTTTTCAAATGCAAGTAAGTCTGACCAAGCAACCTTTTCGCAAACCAGTCTTTCCTTCCCCCTTTCCGTCATGGGGACTCGGCGCGACATCGCACGAACGCCTGTCAAGAAATGTGAATGGGAGGCTGGACCATTTGAACACTTTGCAAGAAGCTTGGAAACTTCTATTGAAGCCAACGAAGCCAAGACTCAAACGGTCGCACGACGTCTGAACCCATTTTCAATTGGAGATGTAGTGGTCAAAGGAAGCACGTTTCAAGTTGGGAAGATGACGGTAAAAATGGATTTGCAGTGAAGTGAAGGAGAAGACGAGCCGTATCCGGTTGCGGATACCCTTTTGGGAGGATATTGCAAGCTCATCAATGCAGTCACACCGAAGGCGTGATAATCCACTCGCGATGGCTCAAGGAATCCAATCCATAAAAAAAAGGGGTCGTACTTCCCATTTACTCCTTTTCTTTTTCAGTATTCCCTTTAACAATTCCTCTTAGTAGTTGTACTTCCCCAAGATGAATACACCGTTTGTATTTCTCCCTGGGGATTCCCTTCCCGTCAAAAAAAAATAAAATAAAAATATATACATCTCTTTCCAAGCAAGTCCTCCAGATATCAGAGAAATACATCAGATAAACCCAGAAAACCACTGCAGAGCCATCTCTTCCAAAAATATATATGAAGCAAAATGTTTACTGATGAAGAAGAAAGGAAAGATGTGTTTACAAAAAAAAAAAAACATCAGGGAACTAAGCAGCTAGCAGAAAAGCAAAAGGAGGAACTAGCCCTCGAAGGATGGAGCGCAAGTCCCTTTGGGCAAAGCTATCTTCAAGCATTTCCCAAAGAATCCTTCGGGCAACAAAGGTTCCATTCAGCGGTTTTAGCAAGCGGCAACCTCAACATCCCATCCCGAAGCAGCCACACAACGGCAGCATGTCCTCCCGACAACTATTCCAAAGATACGCCACCATGACCCCTCCAGATCATCAATAACACCTTTGACATCAACTTCAAAGGTCAGATCGCTTCTATCACGTACTCCTTCGAAAGTTTTCTCATCGACACTTCGAAGGAAGTTTTTTGATTCATTCGCATCAAAATCAAGAATCATGGCGTTCTCCTCCGCGTCCACTGAACCCAAGAGAGTCCGAACATGCACCTGTTCTTCGTGAGGATAGATGGAAGGGAGGTCCTTAATAATTTCATTAGCTTCACGGAACAGAGATTCAACCCCAACCAATACCTCTTCAAGAGAAGAAGATCGATCTCCACCGATTCTGAAGTCCTTTTCCAAAAAATTAAAAGCACGACCGTCTCTGGAAGATCCCATCATACACTGCAAGAAATGGAAAGATAATCAAGTTCCATCCTGTTTACACACATATAAAAAGAGGATAGCGTGAACAAAAGAGAAGAAGAAAACGCACCGGCAAAGCAAAGGAAAAAGGGAATCAACAGGAAGAACCCCTTCTCAAACAAGGGAGACGATACATTCGCGTTGGGTATGAATGCGGAACCTTAAAAAAGGAAAGGGAGCAATGAAAGACATAATGCTTCCAGATTTTTTGGAATGGATGATGCCCTAATGGAAGCCGCACGTGAAGGAAAGCAAAATAAGGAAACTTTGCTGTCTGAAGAAACGTTTGCTCCCTCTTTATTTACACAAGTCACGCTTGCAAGCACGGTTTCCAAGCTGCACCGGCCCCGCCAATTGCGCCGACCTGCAAGCACGCACGGCTTATACACTTTGCGCCGGTCCCACCAGCTAGCACACTCAGTTTCCCAACTCACGCCAACTTCCCAACGTCGCCCAAGCTGCACCAGGCACACCAATTGTGCCGGCCTCCCGATTTGTGCAAAACTACCAGAGGCAAGGATTCCAAATCCTATTTATAAAAGGTCAGACAAGCCTCCTTCAATTTTCTTTACGGTTTGCTGATTATAGTTTGTCACCATCTTATGCTTACCTCGCAAGAAAGCCCCTGTTCCGAGCTAAGCAGGGGACTTAATGTTGATGGTGGTTTTTAGATAAGGGGTAAAATCGTAAAACCCCATGACCTAGTGTTACCCGCAACACATTAACTAAGAGCATTTAACTCAAGTGTAAACAATTAATAGGGGTATTTTTTCAAAATACCAGATTAGGGTTTTCAACACAGAACCCTAAAACCAAGCCGCATACTGCGCACCATGGCAACAATGACAAACCAAGCCGCACCCTGCGCACCATGGCAACAATGCCAAACCAATCCGCATACTGCGCACCATGGCAACAATGCCAAACCAAGCCGCAACATGCCAAACCAAGCCGCACCATGGAAACAATGCCAAACCAAGCCGCACCATCGCGCACCATGGCAACAATGCCAAAAAGCCGCAAGCACCATGGCAACAATGCCAAACCAAGCCGTCGCGCACCATGGCAACAAGGCCATATTTACAAGCCACTATGCCTTTGGCCCACGCCAAATATAGCGCCCTAGGCTTGCAAGACTTGCATCGAGGTCAACATGGCCGTACGTGCCATTGGCACATGCCAACACGTATCGCAGGCCATATTTCCAAGACGCTATGCCTTTGGCCCACGCCAAATATAGCGCCCTAGGCTTGCAAGACTTGCAACTAGGTCAACATGGCCGTACGTGCCATTGGCACATGCCAACACGTATCGCAGGCCATACTTCCAAGCCGCTATGCCTTTGGCCCACGCCAAATATAGCGCCCTAGGCTTGCAAGACTTGCAACTTGGTCAACATGGCCGTACGTGCCATTGGCACATGCCAACACGTATCGCAGCCATATTTCCAAGCCGCTATGCCTTTGGCCCACGCCAAATATAGCGCCCTAGGCTTGCAAGACTTGCAACTAGGTCAACATGGCCGTACGTGCCATTAGCACATGCCAACACGTATCGCAGGACATATTTCCAAGCCGCTATGCCTTTGGCCCACGCCAAATATAGCGCCCTAGGCTTGCAAGACTTGCAACTAGGTCAACATGGCCGTACGTGCCATTGGCACATGCCAACACGTATCGCAGCCATATTTCCAAGCCGCTATGCCTTTGGCCCACGCCAAATATAGCGCCCTAGGCTTGCAAGACTTGCAACTAGGTCAACATGGCCGTACGTGCCATTTGCACATGCCAACACGTATCGCAGGCCATATTTCCAAGCCGCTATGCCTTTGGCCCATGCCAAATATAGCGCCCTAGGCTTGCAAGACTTGCAACTAGGTCAACATGGCCGTACGTGCCATTGGCACATGCCAACACGTATCGCAGCCATATTTCCAAGCCACTATGCCTTTGGCCCACGCCAAATATAGCGCCCTAGGCTTGCAAGACTTGCAACTAGGTCAACATGGCCGTACGTGCCATTGGCACATGCCAACACGTATCGCAGCCATACTTCCAAGCCGCTATGCCTTTGGCCCACGCCAAATATAGCGCCCTAGGCTTGCAAGACTTGCAACTAGGTCAACATGGCCGTACGTGCCATTGGCACATGCCAACACGTATCGCAGGCCATATTTCCAAGCCGCTATGCCTTTGGCCCACGCCAAATATAGCGCCCTAGGCTTGCAAGACTTGCAACTAGGT
This sequence comes from Papaver armeniacum, assembly GCA_023531295.1. Taxonomy (NCBI): domain Eukaryota; kingdom Viridiplantae; phylum Streptophyta; class Magnoliopsida; order Ranunculales; family Papaveraceae; genus Papaver; species Papaver armeniacum. Next base: position 149,183 of record JAJJWW010007318.1, read on the forward strand.
CAACATGGCCGTACGTGCCATTGGCACATGCCAACACGTATCGCAGGCCATATTTCCAAGCCGCTATGCCTTTGGCCCACGCCAAATATAGCGCCATAGGCTTGCAAGACTTGCAACTAGGTCAACATGGCCGTGCGTGCCATTGGCACATGCCAACACGTATCGCAGGCCATGCCAACACGTATCGCAGGCCATACTTCCAAGCCGCTAAGCCTTTGGCCCACGCCAAATATAGCGCCCTAGGCTTGCAAGACTTGTAACTAGGTCAACATGGCCGTACGTGCTATTGGCACATGCCAACACGTATCGCAGGCCATATTTCCAAGCCGCTATGCCTTTGGCCCACGCCAAATATAGCGCCCTAGGCTTGCAAGACTTGCAACTAGGTCAACATGGCCGTACGTGCCATTGGCACATGCCAACACGTATCGCAGCCATATTTCCAAGCCGCTATGCCTTTGGCCCACGCCAAATATAGCGCCCTAGGTTTGCAAGACTTGCAACTAGGTCAACATGGCCGTACGTGCCATTGGCACATGCCAACACGTATCGCAGCCATACTTCCAAGCCGCTATGCCTTTGGCCCACGCCAAATATAGCGCCCTAGGCTTGCAAGACTTGCAACTAGGTCAACATGGCCGTACGTGCCATTGGCACATGCCAACACGTATCGCAGCCATATTTCCAAGCCGCCATGCCTTTGGCCCACGCCAAATATAGCGCCCTAGGCTTGCAAGACTTGCAACTAGGTCAACATGGCCGTACGTGCCATTGGCACATGCCAACACGTATCGCAGGCCATATTTCCAAGCCGCTATGCCTTTGGCCCACGCCAAATATAGCGCCCTAGGCTTGCAAGACTTGCAACTAGGTCAACATGGCCGTACGTGCCATTGGCACATGCCAACACGTATCGCAGGCCATATTTCCAAGCCGCTATGCCTTTGGCCCACGCCAAATATAGCGCCCTAGGCTTGCAAGACTTGCAACTAGGTCAACATGGCCATACATGTCATTGGCACATGCCAAACACACACGCTGGTAGCCTAACTTGCAAACCGTGCAACCTACCAACAAGGCATTCCGCACATGCCATTGGCATATGCCAAACACACACGCCGGTAGCCTAACTTGCAAACCGTGCAACCTACCAACAAGGCATTCCGCACATGCCATTGGCACATGCCAAACACACACGCTGGTAGCCTAACTTGCAAATGATGAGTGCCAAATATTGCATATTTATACACCTTTTTATTGGCATTTTACTCATCTTTTGTACTCAAGAATCGATATTATCCCGCATTCTCGTGTTTTCTTTGTTTTCAAGAATAAATATTTGTATTAATTAATTTTGTGTTTTTAGGTACTAAATAAAGTCCGGAGAAATCTGAGGAGCCAAAAGAGCGAAGAATTGGAGTCAAGCATCTATGGAGCAGATAGCCAAAGCCCGCGCGCGAATCAGTTACAACCCAACAAGGAAGACATGGGCTGGAGCTAACCATGACCCGGATCCGAGTCCGCTCACTTCTGAGACGTTGAGATTTCTTTCTCCCTCATCCAACGGTCGCTGCTTCCACGTGCATCGAAGATCGCCGCTCCCGTGCAACACCAGATCACACCAAAACCGTCTACCTCCCTCGGCCGTTCAGATCTCCATCAGCTCCATCCTACGCTCGCTAGGCCAGTCCCATCATCCCTTGCTACACCCGCTACACAGCAAATCTACCTAACCCTATACCCCCACTCGACCAAACCCCATTCTTCACTCCACCTTCTCTTTCTTCTTCCCTAGCTCTGCAAAACCCCCTCTCCCCGACCATCTCCTGCCACAGTCGATCCCTTCACCACCTTCACCCATACCGTTCACAGACCCATCATCACCTTCTTCCATCACCAACAACCCCATCAGTAGTACCGCACCAGTTCTATAGGTCTAGTCATCTCAATCATAGCTTCTCTCAAAACCCTAGAAGCTAGGTTTGAGATAACTAGAACTAGGTTTCACCATGATCGAAGCAAGGGAGTTGTTGAAGCCGGGTGACAGAGGGAGAACAGCGATTCAGAGTATGGGTACACAGTTTTTAATTTGTTTTATCTTTAATTTATGTTTTGAAATTAATTTAGGGTTTGGGTGTTTTTCAGTTCTTGCATGTATAAATAAGAACTTGCCTGTGTGTGTGAGGGTTACGCCTGGATTAGGCAGAGCAGTCACTAGGTTAATTTTGTTCTTTGTTATGTTATTTTGATGTTTTAATTTAGTTGTTAGGGTCTCCATGAAACCCTAATTTACAACTGTGTTCTTCATGCTCATGTATTGTCTTGAATGTTTGAATACTTTCTAGATGGAATTAATCTCGCATGATAGCACTTTTCTCTCACAAAGTGCATGCCAATGCCATGGATGCACCGTAGTTTGATTCACTCGTGTTGTTTATGCTACAACCCAAGTTTAAATTGATTATTATGTTCCTCAGATTATTTGTACTGTAATTAGACAAGTAATACTTGGGAGATATACTTTAGTTTCGATTAACCTGTCAAGCGGAGAAACACTTTAGGTTAAGGCAGACTTGACACCTTGCCTTTATCTAGCATAAGAATAAGAACAATGTCATGAGTAAAAGACACGGCGTAGGTTAGCGGTGGATTTAAGACCCTAGCAACACCTCTATCACTGTCTTATACCTTAGCTTAGGATCATACCATCACAACTCAGCTAGTTTGACAACCAAAACATCTTTGTTACATTCTCGTTGCCTTTTGTTACTCTGTCACCTTTGAATTTCAGTTGAACAAGCCTTAGATCATATAAGAGCACCCCTTGTCCTTGTGGGATCGACCCGTACTTGCCGCGTCTCCAATAGACGCCTTGCACTTGCGGTATAACCCGTAGGCCGTAAATTATTTACCCATCTTCCAGGCCTACCAAGTTTTTGGCGCCGTTGCTAAGGGGACTTGGCGCATGCCTTGCTGATTTTTGGCTAGCTTCACCGTGTTTCATCCTACCCCGTACATATTCACATTTTGCTGTTTTTAGCCCCGTGCATCTTCATCTCAGATGTCGTAATTTAGTTTCCATTGTTCGAGTTTTTAACGCCATCTCGCATCTCGTAAACTCCATTATATAACTTAGTTAGTGTAACTTAGTTAGTCTACTTGCATTGCATTAACTCCAGTCTTGCCAAAGTGCAAGAAAAAAGACTTGATATTCATCTCCTTTGCTTAGCCTCGCACACTTTTGAGAACTAAGGCTTCTCTCCCGAGTTAATGAGATGCTTGATCTGCCGTGCTATTGTGCCGCAATGCTGAGCAAGGCCAAGGAGTGGAAGGAGCAAAACTTGGGTTTTGAAAAGTCACCGAGCAACTCCCGCACTTCGAGGTGAGTGGCTCCGCCATGTCTCGTGTGCCGACTGTTGTGTTCATGTGCACAAACACTATCCCGTCACAATTGCGCCGAACTAAACATAGGAGGTTAACCCAACTAGCACTAAACTGTGCATTTGTGAATACTTCTGTGATCTGTGACCTTGCATGCTAGCCTGTCAACCTGCTGAGCCCTGTGAGCCTTCCGCTCTCCCGTGATCTCGTGACCTTGCACTAAGCTAAGTTGCTCTGTGCGCTAGCATTCCCTTCTCTGATAAACACATTTCTACTTATTGATTGATAAGCATGCTCAGCCTTGAATGATTGAATGAATGAAAGCATGTATGATTGGATGAATGACAAACATGATATACATCGCCCGAGCTCCTCCCCCGAAGTCGTTGAGCCTCATTGCAAACCTTGTTGAGACTCGTTGACTTGTGTTGTGTGTAACCCTGAGACCTTGAGTGAGCTAGAGGTTGCAAACCTTAGTGCCATCAGCCCTGAGTTACTTTTTAACCCATTTGGCATACCCTGAGCTCTGACCTGTGCACCTTGTGGGAAACCTTGTGAGGCTGCCATCAGTTGAGCATAACTCTTTATCAGCCCTCGTAGCTCGTATTTCTAAACCGTGACAGTCCTTTGCATGTTTAATCTCGCCATCACTTGAGCATACCCCCGCACACACCCCGAGCATGAGCCATTAGAGCTGCAACCTTGAGAGCCACATGCTCCCCTCGCCAGCTTTCGAAGCTACAAATTGGGCCGCCATCTCGTGGAAGCTTTGCCAACCTGGGGCTTGACCCTACCTATGTTTGTGCAAGCATTAGGTCGCAAACACTAAGCCGCCGTGTGCTCTGTGTGTTTTGAGCACATAAACCCCGCCCTGTTCAGGTGACTCCCGTGTTGATTTCACTAAGCACCCCGAGCTTAAACCTAGGGCTCGTGCAAGCCTTCCCGCCAACCCGAGTTGTCACTGTTGGGCTAATCGAACCCAACTCCGGGCTGCAACCAAACTGAAACTGGGTTCACCCGGGCTAATACAACTGGGCCCGCACTCCGCACAACCTGAGCCCATAATCATAGCTGGGTTGATTGACCCCAAGGCCGGGCCCCCGCACAAACATCGACTCACGTAACTGGGCTCTATTTTTGCACTCGCCTCGAAGCCCACAACTGGGCTGATCATAACCCTGCTGACCCACCGTGAACCGGGCTAGCATTATAACCGGGCCGCACTTGAACTCGGGCCGTGCATTTGCAATCTAAGGTAAAACCCAAGCCCACATAAGCCACACTCGGCCGGGCTTAAACCAATCCGAACCCAACTTAAGTTGAGCTGTTGGGCTTCTTACAAGCCTGGGCTGTGCAGCTGGGTTGTGCAAATTTCACATAGCTGGGTTGCACATAACCCAACTAATCCCAATAAACCAAAGGAGCCCACAGAAACCAAAATGCCCATTTAAACCAAATCCCAAACAAACCAAATCCCAATAAACCAAATTCCCACATAAACCAAAGCCCATTTTCATGTTGATGTTTCGTACATTATCTTTTGGGTTGACCCTAACCTCTTTAGATTGTTAGTAAATTTTTGTATATAATCCAAAAGAGGGACTTGTTAAATTTTCTTTTCTTGAATCGGTTGAGTCTTCATGCGCATATATTATGCTAATCCGATATGATCTCCGTTGAGAATGTTGGATTCTAGCCTTGATTAATGAAGCTCAACCTTGCTCCCGCCCGACATACCTGTAAGTAATCTCTTCCCTTTTCTCTTATCAAAGCATAGTTCTCTTGGTATGTGATTGTTTAAATTTTTCTATATGTAGACACATTGAGGACAATGTTTGATTTAGGTTTGGGGTGCATTTGCATTTAGAGTTTTTAGTCTTTTATTTTACCTTTTATTTTAAAATTAAAAAAAAAAAAAAAAAAAAAAAAAAAAAAAAAAAATATTCAAAAATTCAAAAATTCAAAAACTTTTTGCAAATAAAAACCTCCAACTTTTAGAGATTTTAGAGTCACTAGCATGCTTCTAGCTATGCTTACATAGAGAATCTGACCGAAACAACAGAAATTGGAAGTACCGGAGAACGCAATCGGGTTTCTTAGTTGATTAGAGAGTTAAAGTTGGATTTAACCATGGGAGGGCGAATTAGGTCTTGTTTAGATATTCGAGTAGTAGAATTGTGATCACCCATAGTGGAGACTACCCATTTTACATCAAGTGAGGCACCAACCTTCAATTTTTTGCAACTTTCTAGAAAAGTCGTTAGAGTGTGTGTCACCTTACGTAAATTCGGGTAGGAATGGTGAGCTACCCAACTTCGCACCAATTTCAAAGACTACTTTTGATCTCTTGAGTGCTAGTTTTTGTCAATCATGAGGGTGACGTCTAAAGATGAAAACTCCTTCTAAATATCGATTTAGTTAGCATCACTCCTCTCTCAATCAGCAAGACTCATAGAAACACATCATCACAAGAACCGGAGCAAAGATCGTAATATGGAAAGAAAAATTGATATAGTCCAAGGTTTTTGTGCAACAAAGAAAAGAAAATAGGATGAGAATTAATAAAATTTATAAAATCAAGACAATACAAGTTGTGGAAAAATTGAGTGTTAAAGTCCTTTGTCCATGGAGTTAGTTGTTTCATTATTTGTATTTTTATTTTCACTTATTGTTAAAAAAAAAAAAAAAAAAAAAAAAAAAAAAAAAAAAAATATTGTAGTTTATTTTTGCTACCACCATGGTAAAGAAGAGTTCAAAAAGAAAAATCCAAACAACGAGGAATTTGAGTAGAAAAGTTAAAAAATTGTCAAGTTTGTGAAGTTTAGAAGTTCGTCATCAACATTTGAAGACCGAAGACCGAAGATTGAAGACGTTTCTATGGTTTCTTATGAGAGAGTGATATTAATTGCCGATGGGGTGAGAAGTGAGTGAGTACTCCCACCCCTTACTAATGGTTGATTTTCCTTTCTTAGAGATCATTAGAAAAAGAGTCTTTTTGTCCACACCTTTGTGGAGTCTCCAGATTTTACTTAGGAAGGTTATCCTTCTTACCTACAACGTGTGCGGGATTTCTCTTTATTCCCGCCTCGCACACATGAGAGACTAAAAAGCGATCTTTTGAGTGCAATTATCATAAAACCCTAATGGTGAGGCAGAAGTCGAGGCTTATGATCACAATCGAATCCGAATTCTTTCATATGGTATGGTTACTTTCGCTCAAAGACTTAAGGATGAGAATGCGTTCTTCGATAGTTCTAACTTCTGTTACTAGCATGCAGAAACTCTATGTCCTCATAGCTTCTTGGAGGCTTGAGACTCTTTTACACTGAAGTTGGAGAAGGTTTTGTGGGTACACCTCTTGTAAACCCTCACGAGACTACAACTCGTCCACTAGGGACACCTAGGGGTTTAAAGGCTTAGTGCATACGCTAAATGCATTCGAGAGACCTGCGGTAGGGGTATAGTTAGGATTTCTTATTTTCTGTTTCACTTGAGGACAAGTAAAATTCGTGTTTGGGGGTATTTGATGAGTGCCAAATATTGCATATTTATACACCTTTTATTGGCATTTTACTCATCTTTTGTACTCAAGAATCGATATTATCCTGCATTCGTGTTTTCTTTGTTTTCAAGAATAAATATTTGTATTAATTAATTTTGTGTTTTTAGGTACTAAATAAAGTCCTGGGAGGGAGAAATCGAGGAGCCAAAAGAGCGAAGAATTGAGTCAAGCATCTATGGAGCAGATAGCCAAAGCTCCGCGCACAATCATTTGTATTAATTAATTTTGTTGCAACCCAACAAGGAAGACATGGGCTGGAGCTAACCATGACCCGGATCCGAGTCCGCTCACTTCGAGACGTTGAGATTTCTTTCTCCTCATCCAACGGTCGCCGCTTCCACGTGCATCGAAGATCGCTGCTCCCGTGCAACACCAGATCACACCAAAACCGTCACCTCCCTCGGCCGTTCGGATCTTATCGGCTCCATCCTACGCTCGCTAGGCCCGGTCCCATCATCCTTGCTACACCCGCTACACAGCAAATCTACCTAACCCTATACCCCCACTCGACCAAACCCCATTCTTCACTCCACCTTCTCTTTCTTCTTCCCTAGCTCTGCAAAACCCCCTCTCCCCGACCATCTCCTGCCACAGCCGATCCCTTCACCACCTTCACCCATACCGTTCACAGACCCATCATCACCTTCTTCCATCACCAACAACCCCATCAGTAGTACCGCACCAGTTCTCTAGGTCTAGTCATCTCAATCATAGCTTCTCTCAAAACCCTAGAAGCTAGGTTTGAGATAACTAGAACTAGGGTTTCACCACAAATAAGCAAGGGAGTTGTTGAAGCCGAATTGACAGGGAGAATAAAGCGATTGAGTATGGGTACACAGATTTTTAATTTGTTTTATCTTTAATTTATGTTTTGAAATTAATTTAGGGTTTGGGTGTTTTTGGGTTCTTGCATGTATAAATAAGAACTTGATGTGTGTGTGAGGGTTACGCCCGGATTAGGCAAAGTGTCACTAGGTTAATTTTGTTCTTTGTTATGTTATTTTGATGTTTTAATTTAGTTGTTAGGGTCTCCATGAAACCCTAATTTACAACCGTGTTCTTCATGCTCATGTATTGTCTTGAATGTTTGAATACTTTCTAGATGGAATTAATCTCGGTATGATAGCACTTTGCTCTCACAAAGTGCATGCCAATGCCATGGATGCACCGTAGTTTGATTCACTCGTGTTGTTTATGCTACAACCCAAGTTTAAATTGATTATTATGTTCCTCGGATTATTTGTATTGTAATTAGACAAGTAATACTTGGGAGATATACTTTAGTTGCGATTAACTTTTGTCAAGCGGAGAAACACTTTAGGTTAAGGCAGACTTGACACCTTGCCTTTATCTAGCATAAGAATAAGAACAATGTCATGAGTAAAAGACACGGGCGTAGGTTAGCGGTGGATTTAAGACCCTAGCAACACCTCTATCACTGTCTTATACCTTAGCTTAGGATCATACCATCACAACTCAGCCGTTTCGGCAACCAAAACATCTTTGTTACATTCTGTTGCCTTTTGTTACTCTGTCACCTTTGAATTTCAGTTGAACAAGCCTTAGATCATATAAGAGCACCCCTTGTCCTTGTGGGATCGACCCGTACTTGCCGCGTCTCCAATAGACGCCGTGCACTTGCGGTATAACCCGTAGGCCGTAAATTATTTACCCATCTTCCAGGCCTACCAGCAAACCGTGTAACCTACCACCAAGGCATTCCGCACATGCCGTTGGCACATGCCACACACGCCACTAGCAAACTACGGCATTACCACTTACGCCGAGGTGCAACTCGCAACGAAGGCATTCCGCACATGCCATTGGCACATGCCACATGCGTCCCTAGCAGCACCACTTGCACGCAAGATGCAACCAACACTCGAGACATCAACACAAACCGGGGGATGCTTTCTAGGGTTTTGGTTTGGCGGTCACAAAGATGCGAGCGTACACTACGCTCACATTAAGAAAGCGTGAAAAGGAATAAAGCGGTCAAATAAAAGAGGAAATAATGGTGAAAACGTTTTCACCCATTAACACCATGCGGTTACCACCTCCTCCCATTATTTCACCCTTTACTCTCTTCCTTCATGAGGTCGAGTACGTTTCAAATCTCGACTTGTATAAATAGGTCTTACCTATTTCCACCGGACAACAAGTCTCGGTCGGAGAAAAATACTACACTCTCGTAAAGGCAACTTTGCAAGCTCTCCCAAAAGTTTTCATCTCTTGCAAGCTTCCTAAGCTTCCACTTTCGATACAAGTCGAGATACTACTCTCCTCAACACCTTTCTTTGCTTCCTCCCCAAATCAACCCTTCTCCTCCACTTTGTGACCGAAGCAAGTCCGGGAACGGCCATTTCTTGGTTTAGGTAGGACTTGTACAGATTGATCTCTCGAATCTATAAAGTGCTCACGTGCAAGACATTTGTTTAGGGTTTGAACCAGTTTCTCACTCACCTACCGAATTTATCGAAATTGGCGAAACGATTTTTACCCATAAACAAGTGGTATACTTTATGTCGCGAACCTGATCTTCACGATAAACGATTAATTTTTCCAGTCGTGTACAAGTACAAAGCTGATAATTGGATTGGTCAGATTAATGATGGTCAAAATGTTGCTACTATGCAAAGGATGCAACAAGTGTGCAGAACTAGTGTCAACATTAAGCCAGTGTCGTATACAGTAATTGATGAGTTCCATGAACCAACGGCACAAGCCATGCTTTAGTTAAGCCTTAGGCGACTTGTGTTTTACAGTCCAGTTAGTGGTCAGGGTATTTGGTACTACATAGAAAGACATTTGTTTCATCTACAAGGAAGAAAGGTAAAAGCAATCAACCCGTTTCCAACTTCAATAATTTCACATGATGATTGGATAAAGTTGATAAATAATGGACAACCTTGGGAAGAAAGCCGATGATTTGATCCAATAACCAGAAGATGACTATGATTACTACAGTTGGTTTCAAAAGGTATGCTAGCTAAATATTGTTGTTCATCCACAAAACTTAGGTAGTGTTGACTTTCCAGCAATTGGCAATTTGCCACTTACAGATCTTCCATCCCAACCCCCACCAACGGGCGAAGCATATACGTACCCTAGCAGTCAAATGGGGTCGTCAAATATGCCTCCATTATCTTGGGAAGTCCAGACTTTATCACCAAGTGGAGATGTTGTTACAGTTCCACTTACTAGTGAAGGTACGCAGCAGAGCTATCCATACGATGGTGTGGTGGCAACAAAAGAAGAGTATCAGAACGAGTTGAACAATTTTGCGCTTTTTACCAATCAATTCCGCGATTTTCACTTGAGACATATGCAGGATTTGAGGGAGAGTATGAGTTATGAATTGCCTGAGACTCCGTTAGGGTCAAGTTCTCAAATACCCAATGAGAGCAATACAAGAAGTCGTGCAAGTGGAAGTCGTGGAGGTCGTAGAAGTCGTCATCACACTCCAACTATGATGGAAGAGACTCAGCTACCACCAACAACAACAAACTTGGATACGGATTTCCAGTCTCCTATTGGTTTCATGCCCCAAGGTCCTGTAATTACTCCTGGTGGTGGCGTAAATATGGATGCATTTAGGCAATCCGTAATTTATACCCCAGCAAATTCAGCATTTCACCGATTTCAAGCACCTCCAATGGCTCCGGTACCATTTCAAGGTTATGAATCACCTGATGCTAATCAACCACCATCTCAGAATCCAAATAATGAGTTTTCACAAGATCAAACAGGCTTAGGGGATTATATATTTGGTAATCGTTAGTTTTAGATTGTTAATCGTTAATATGAATCGTGGTTTGTTTAAATCGTTAATGTAATTGCACTTTTGTTTGATAAATAATAATCTTCATTTAAAGTTTTCTACATAAGTTAAAATTGAGAACTTATAATTGATAAGCTAGATTAAATTGGGGCAACACTTTTAAGATTTCATAACAACTTGCATATCGGAACTTCTCTCCGTTGTCACAGAGCCACTTTGCACGACATCTTTGATCAATCTCCAGCAGGTTTTCACCACTTCTCATGTTTCGAGCCTCTTCCCTTATCATACCAATATACTTGTTAACATTCTTGGAAATTATGGAGAACCGAGCACTCAACACCATCGAATTGCGATTGTTGAGGTTCGTTGTTTCTTCTTCAAAAACGCGTCCCCAAAACGGAATTAACCGTAATGCGCCATCAACGATTGGATGATTAGTGAAGAAAACATAATTCCTGCAGATGCATTCATCTTCTAATGTGCTAAAATTGCGCCGTTGTGCTCTTCTTATTTCATTTTGCACACTAGCTCGAAGTGCAACTCTTTGATTTTCGGCCGCATGTTGCTCTTCTATGAATTGAGCCATAGACATGTTTTGATCCATTGGAAAATCTAAGAAAATAGGAAGAAGGTGTGAGTTAAAATGGTAAAGGAATGTGGTATTTATAGGGGGAAAGATTTATGGCCGTTGGATCAGATTCTACTTAGCAGTGTAAACTAGACGGACCGGTCTTATAAGATCCGCTAGCGGTGTACATAACACCTAACGGTGTAGTCTTGACCGAGCGAGACTCGACCGCTCGGTGGAAACTGGATCTGGCCTGGATAAGTGGCAAGCTCCATAGTGGGTGCAAAAATGGCAAACTCTCAAGTTTGCCACACCCATAGGAACCGGCCTACGTCTATGCTACAAACTCGAAAATGTTAAGTCTTCGCGGCATAGATTTTTCTATGAGATGTTGCACTTCTTTAGCATCACATAAAAAAAGTTATATTGTCCGATGAATTTTTCAACATTTGGCCACCATAGTAATTGGATTTGGCTACATTGTAGAGACCTAGTCAAGGAAAAGAGCATAGTCGTTGCTCTAAGGAACATGCGTTTCTTCATTAGAAGAGGGGTAGAGATTTATTTGGTTCTCCGCAGGTTGAAGTGTTTCTTCATTAGAAGCGGGGTAGAGATTCATTTGGTTCTCTGCAGGATGAAGTTGATAGGCTTGAATACCTTATTGTTTGTATTTGACAACCTTGAGGAAGTAAAATCTCTTTTTGAAGAAAATTCTGTTGAGAGAGAGGACTATATAAATAAGCTTCCATCACTCTAGCTAGAAAGTGGCGTGCTAGAGCTAAAGGGCACTAGCTGGGAAAATGAGGAAAGAAACTAAAAATAATCCATTAGAATGGCTCTTGAAAGTAGAATGCTAACAATATTAACACTTTGGTCATTGATGGTGTTACTTTGATGAACCTAAAAGCGCTCGTTTCTCTCTCCTTAATATGACAACAGAGACCACAAAAACCTAAACGCATCGCTGATCGGAGTAGATCTTCTCCAGATCATCTCACAAATTTTCTCCTCTCGTTTCTATCTCTTTTTTCTTTTTTTTAGCTTTTCTTTTTTCCCTGGTCGTAGCTTTTCCTTTTTTGTAGATTTACAGATTAGTTTGTTAGAGTTTGATCTTCCTACTCTTTTTTAGTTATTTGCTTTTGCTTTAATCGGTCGTTACTAAAGTTTATCTCCTATTGTCGTTGTGAGATTTGTTTAGACTTCATACCTAGTTTTTTGTTGTGGGTCTTTGAATTCGTTGTGAAGCTAAAGTGTTGGAAATCGGTTCTCTCTAAGAAAATAAGAAAAAAAAACACAACTCTAGCGGTATTATCAACAACACCAGTAACAGAAACAAGATATCCGACAAAAAGTCCGACCATGTCAATAATGGAAGCAGCAACATCAGACACTAAGACACCAGCAGTAAAATTAGACATCAAGACTCCGATTAAGATGCCGGATCGATTCATATTTTTTCTTACTGATTCAAACCGATCAAGTAAATCTCTGTTACTTTGTTGATTTAGTTAATCACAAGTTGTTAATAAAAACCTGAGAAATGGTTGGATCATGTGATGATCCCTACACTTTTGCAATATGCATGTATGTGTAGTTTGTTTTTGTTTCGGACAAAACAGATAAAGCTATTTAACCTAGTCCTAGTCATGTTATCGTGTTCTTGGTGCTATGGAATGGTAGAATTGGTATTAAAGATGGAATCCTATAATCCGTATTTGTGGAGTGAATATGATGTTGTTAATGCATGCGTGACGTTTTTTTAATCCATGTGATCTGTGACGACTCTTGTAACCTTCCCGATGTTATTAATAAATAGTTGAAGCTTGCCTCTTTTCCGGAAAACAAAAAAAGTTCATTGATGTGGCTACGTGTCATGATAAGCATATGATAAGTGAGGATGCAAAGAGAAGAAAACTTGATGTTGGAAAAGCTTTTTGAAGAAGCGAAAGGAAAAAAAATAATCATACTTGTGATTTTTGCTTCTAATAAATTTCCAAGTCCATATCACCAAATCATGGAATTTTCGAAGGTTGCATGGGTGTCATCAAGCATGAATTGATAGTTGTGATAAAAAGATTTTAACAGTTTGGATAACTAGATTGGAGGCTTAATTGCACCAGTGTAGTTCTTATCCCTAGGCGTGATGAAAAAAACAGTTTTAGGTTTATAAGTCTTGGTGGTGGAATTTATAAAAATTTACAAATGCTTGGATGACAAAGTTGAAGATTGCTCTTCCTTTTATCATCTCTGATTCCTTGGTATTTTTGAAGGCAAATTACTTGAGGCATTCTCATTTTCCTCTAAGCTCATTGATGCACGGGAAAGGAAATTTTGTTGGTACTGTAATTTTAACAATATTAGTTAGAGTTTCCTAAACAATATTAAAAAGCTTTTTAACAATATTAGTTAGAGTTTCCTAAACAAAATTTTGGTGAGATTTGGTTTTCATAATGTTTGGAGGATTTTTATTTCCATTCTTTCTTTATGGGAAAGTAAAATATACTTCCTCCGTCACAAGAAAAGTAATGTTTGTAGTGTTTTTTTTAGTATCACTGACAAAGCGGGGTACAACAACCACACCCAATATTTCGCTTAGCAATCTGTATGGACTAACTCCAATATACTTTTAAGAGAATCAACTAGACTCAATCTTATTAACAGTATATCAAAAGTTATGATATCTCGATCTCTCGATTTAATTCTTACTCAAGCAAATAGAAATCTGCGAGTCTAATTAAATACAAGAGAGATAACTTGGATGGTACCAAAGACCAATATCTAAGTGCCAATCAATGTAAATCAACAACCAAAGGTTGGAAATTCTAATTGATTGATCTAACGCACAACCTGTGATATTTCAATTATATAACAAAATATAATGCGGAATAGAAATAACACAGACACCCGAATTTTGTTAACGAGGAAACCGCAAATGCAGAATAACCCCGGGACCTAGTCCGGATTGAACACACACTGTATTAAGCCGCTACAGATACTAGCCTACTACAAACTAACTTCGGTCTGAACCCCAATCAATCTCACACTGATCCAAGGTACAATTGCACTCCTTACATCTCTGATCCCAGTAGGATACTATGCACTTGATTCCCTTAGCTGATCTCACCCAAAACTAAGAGTTGCTACGACCCAAAGTCGAAGACTTTAATAAACAAATCAGATCACACGTAAAAGTTTACGGTAATAGATAAATCTGTCTCTCTCACGTAAATACCTACGAGTTTTGTTTCGTCTTTTGATAAATCAAGGTGAACAGGAACCAATTGATAACCCGGACTTATATTCCCGAAGAACAGCCTAGTATTATCAATCACCTCACAATAATCTTAATCGACGCGGCAAAAGAAGATATTGTGGAATCACAAACGATGAGACGAATGTGTTTGTGATTACTTTTATATCCTGCCTATCGGAGATATCAATCTCAAGCCAATCGTTACGATTGTACTCAATACAATAGAAACAGCAAGATCAGATCACACAACTACAAGAAAGTAGTATCGGTATGGCTTCACAATCCCAATGAAGTCTTCAAGTCGTTAACCTACAGGATCTCGGTAGAAACCTAAGGTTAAAGGAGAATCGACTCTAGCTTATACAACTAGTATCACACAGGAGGTATGGGGGGATTAGGTTTCCCAGTTGCCAGAGTTCTCCTTTATATAGTCTTTCAAATCAAGGTTTGCAATCAACGTTAGCTTAGTAACAAAGCATTCAATATTCACCATTAGATGAAAACCTGATTAGATTCAAACTAATATCTTTCAACCGTTAGATAGAAAACTTAGCTTGTTACACACAAATGAAACGCACGTTTTTAGGTTTGTGTAACCGTACCCAAACATGTACATTTGTTGGTTCAATAGTAGTTAACCAAATGGTTAGCCATATGAGCACTTTCATATTAACCATATTCTTCTTCACCATAACTAGTTCAAATGACTCAAATGAACTAGTTAGAGAGTTGTTCAATTGCTTAGATCTTATAGAAGTATACAAGACACAATCAAAGCAAAAACGATTTGATTCACTCGAATCGATTTATGAACTTTATATCCACTGTTTGCAAACTTGCAATCCTTAGTTAATATAAGTATAAGTTCACGAACAATCATTTTTAGATAATAACCAACCTTAAGTACGCGGACTTACGTACCCGGAATAAGTTTGTAACAAGTTTACAAACTCCAGCAGATTTTCTCGGGAAGAGAACCTCCGACAGTACGCGGACTGGGTTCGTGGACTCTTGTTCCGGTTTCCTGAGCAGCAAAGTACACAGACTTCGGTTCAAGGAATAAGGACTTATACATGTATGTGTTTCCACACAATGATTATATCCAACAATGGTTATATAATCTAAACTCTCATTTCAATCATTGAAACATTCTTAGAGGACGTTATATAGTTGTTATTCACAAACTATTTTTCGTCAAAACCATTTTCAAGTGATTGAAACATAACATGACTTTCGTCACTAGGTAAATATGAACTTGGTCATAGCGAAAGCTTACCAACACATATTTTGAGAAATAGATAAGCGAGATAAACTCGGCTCGAAATAGCAAATGTGTATAATCAAAGTCTATATAGTAAAACGACTTTTGTCTCAAGATAGGAGATAGAGTAGATAGACTTTTGAGTGATAGATAAGTTTAAGTCTCCACATACCTTTTAGTCGATGAAGTTCCACCAGTTCCTTGAGTAGTTCTTCGTCTTGTATGATGATCGTCATGGAGTTCTTGAGCTCAACTATACTTTCTATCCTAGTCCGAGACTTAGCTATAGTAGACTAGAAATCAAGACTTATAGTTTTGATCACTAACATTGACAAACATGCTTGAGATAGCAACGCATGCGAGTTCGACCGAGCAGGGCTCTAACAATCTCCCCCTTTGTCAATTTTAGTGACAAAACTATCAATACATATGGAATACAAAAATAAATAAATAACTTTTGTAGCTCTTCTTCCACATGCCTAATCTTTAACATTACTCGAAATCTTCGTCACTTCCAAGTACTCCAATGATCCCAAAGGTTGCAAGTTTAGCATCATCGTTGTTGAAAATCCGTAGCTATAACAATGAGAAAACAAGAATTCTCAATCATTCTTATACAATGTCATAGTATTATTACACAACATCAAAGTTCAATTGTATCACAACTTCAACAACAATACTATGGTGATGTATCACTCCCCCTTAGTCAATAATCCATCTCACATGGAAACCACTCCCCCTTACATAATGATCTGAAAACCATATGTATTTGTAGTGTGAACTACACATTAATTCTCCCCTTTTTGTCAATAAAATTGGCAAAGGTACGAAAACGGGATCCTAATGAAATTTCCAAAGAGACATTTCATGACCAAAGGTAAGCACATATCAACTTATTTAGATGCAATCATATAGCCGAAGCTAAATGCTTTCATCAAGGAATTTATAAAGATACAAGATAACCCCTATAATATTCCACAGCCGCACCCCCCACAAAGATTTGGCAATTAAGCACAAGTTCAATTAAGAACTCTCCCTCATAATATGTCATTCCCGAAAGAACAACAAGAGCGACCTTACTTTCACGAGAATAGAAGGATTTATTTGGACATAACAAATCACATACGAATATGAATTTGAATCCAAATAATACTCAACTAAATTAACCACAAGAAAACCCATGATTAATCTAATCGGAAATGCTCAACATAAGAGAACTTACGGAGCCTCACTGTATATACATAAAATATGGATCAGGGAAGATCAATACTGCAGAATAAACAAGGATTCATTCTATTTTCCATCACTATTTGCACAATGACATACAATAGACATAATCCTTGTAACCAAAATTTCATCCTATCTTCCATCATAAAGACATAATAGGCTTCAAACTTTTGTGATGTCAAAAGTTCATTCATTCTTTTATCAATACAAGCATATCGACATATGAAAGACTTAACTTTTGACAAAGTATGGGACAGTCACAGGTTCACGGACGTAAACAACATATCCCATAACAATTTGCAATATGTAAAATCATAAAGATTAAAATTGCAAAAATCATCTTCCAAATAACTTAGAATTTAAATAAATAAATTTAAAACATTGCAAGATGAAAACGTTTGGCAATAGCTATGTGTAAACACAATAATTGCTATTCCAAACTCTAGTAATTCTTCTCAAAAATAAGAATAAATTCTCATAAGAAGTTTCCTAGGCATCAAGACAAACTCGTAATGCACATATAAGATGATTTGTCATTAGAGGATAAAATCAATCTTTTTCACTCGGATTTACACCAAGAATAGCTACCAAAGGTGTATAAAAAGATTTTCTTAACAAAGAAGAACATACAAAGTCATTAACGACCATGCACCATAGTTCACATAAGATGATTGTGAGCATTCTATAATATTTTCTATTTGGCACCAAAGTCATTCTTGAACTTCCTTCTTTGTGATTCACCAAAAACATTCTTGTAAAAGCTACAAATGAGCTTAGAAGAGTACTCCAAGAATCCAAGTTCCCAAGTCCAAGAGAAGTGGAACAAGTGCGATGAAACGGAGCAAAACACTAAAAACAAGAGATAGGACAAATACCAATCTTAAGTCATTCAAATTCAGTAATTCTCATCTTCATTTTGAAGAGAATTCAAAGAGGAAGATAATGCAAAAAGAATGAGGTCATTCCGAGTTCGGACGAAGAAGTTACGACCAAAACAAGTTTACCGAAAATCGACGTAAAGTATGCATACTTGGTTTGCAAACGAATTTTCATGACTGGGAAGTATGCAACCGGGTATGCGTACTTAAACCCCTGGATTTTGATTTAAATTTTTTTTTTTTGCTAAATCACCAATTTTTTATTATATCAAGAAACTAAAATGTTTTACAAAATAAGGAAAACCAAAATTACAGTAATAGAATTACAAAAATTTTAAGCATCTAACACATTCTATAATATTTTCTATTTGGCATTTCTATTGTGATCAAATGAGCTGGTCTTCCAAAGATGATGTTCAACTTCTCCCCTCTCGCAACTGTGCTCCCTTCTTAGCTAGACATCGATGAAAAATTAGTTTCCTTATAGCAATGTTTATAGGATAGTTGACTTAAGTTGTTTTTAGCTTTGATCCATCTTGTTTTAAAGCACCATGGAATTGTTCCTTCTTGAAAGTCTGTTATCACTGATTTTGAGTCTGCTCTTATAATAACGCTGTCACATTGCAGTTTTATTGCCCATTCAATAGCCCATATTACTGAAAAAGATTTAGCTATATAGCTAGAAGCAATACACAAACCTCCTGAAATGGTTCCAATAACAATGCCATCATGATCTCTGGCAATAATACCAAATCCTGCCAAACCTGGATCCCCTATTGCAGTTCCATTACAAAGAAAACAAAGACAACCCTCTTGGAGGTAACAACCAGACACATTCTCTAATAGTTGTGAACTTACTTCCCTGTTTCCTAACTTAAAGAATTCAAGAATGTGTGAGTCATACTCATGATTCCATATTGTTGCTTTCATTCTATATCCTCCATAATGAACTAAGCTTAAAATTTTACTCTTAAAAGCATTTTCATTTGGATTAGCATTATCAAAAATGATTATATTCTTAAGGAACCATAGTTCTTTCATAGTAGCAAAGGCTGTTGTTAACCATATTTGCTTGACAATAGGACTATGATTATTTGCAAGATGGAGCACATTTTCAAAAGAGGAAGGATTGGAGAAGATAAAGATGTTACCTAGCCATTGCCAGATCTTCATACTGAAAATGCAGGACCACAAAAGATGGAGCATACTGTCTTGTTCTTGTTTGAAAACACAACCCATAGACACCATTGAATATCCTTGTTGAATTTTGGTGATCATCAACAAAAACTCCTTGTTTGTATTTTCCAGATGTTACTTGAAATACCAGGATGAATGAAATATTTCCATACACTACAAGGCCAATGAAGTATTGATTCCCTATGTCTTACTTTGTTAACTGTTGCTGATGTAGAGAAACTTCCCTTCATATCACCACTCCAAACCATTTCATCTTGAGTACCAGTTATAGTTGGCAATGGATAGTGAATTAAATTTTGTAAATCAATGGGAATAATCCATTCATTATCCTGTATTAAATCTTTAACCTTCATCTGCAAATTGGAATTGACATAGTCAGTAAAACCAATTCTATCATTTATAGGGCATTCACCATTCCAGAGATCAAACCAAACTGAAATGTGCTCTCCATTGCCAATAAGCCATCTGGTATCACTTTTAAGAGATTGCCAAGCTCATTTTAATCCAGGACACACAGAAAAAAGTTTTCATTGCTCAGTCCATTGTCCATTTTTGTCTTTAAACTTGGGTGCAAGAAATAATGACCAATCTTCCTTAGAGCTGGTGAGTTTCCATATCATTTTCATTAATAATGCTTTATTAACATCTGATAATCTTCTAATTCCCAAGCCTCCTTCAGCAAAAGGTGTACAGACCCTTCTCCAAGAAATAGTTTTAGATTTCTTAACTTCAGCATCTCCTGACCATAGAAAATTCCTCATAACTTTTTTCACATTCCTTAATAATTGAAGATGGCCATTTATATACAGCCATATTGTATATAGGAATGCACTAAGTACATGTTTAATCAGAATCAATCTGTCATGAAAAGACAGAAGTTTTCCCTTCAAGACTGCCAAATATTCTTGCATCTTTTCAACCATTGGCCATAATATAGCAGTTTTGATTCTCCCTGGATGAATAGTGACTCCCAAATATTTATCTGAGAATGATGTTAATTCCATTTGTAACATGCTTGCAATCTGAGCTTTTCTAGCATTAGGACAACCATCAATAAAACACTTGCTTTTAACTTTATTAATGCTTTGACCAGAGAAGTTTTGGTAATCATCAAGTAGATGTAAGAGATTGAGTATGCTTTTCTTTGAACCATTGCTAAAAAGAAAAATGTCATCAGCAAAAAGCAAGTGTGTAGGAGCAATACCATTTCTTGTCACCATTGGCTGTAACTTTTTTGTTTCCACCAGCTTTGTCAGATTTTTGCTTAGCACTTCCTCCATTAAAACAAACAAAATTGGAGATAAAGGATCCCCTTGTTTGAGTCCTCTTTGCATTGAGAAGAAGCCATTTGGTCCACCATTGACCATGACAGATATTTTGGCAGATGATAAAAGCACTTTCAACCACTGACACCAATCCTCAGAAAAGCCATATTTGAGAAGAACTTTAAATAAAAATCCCAGCTTACTGAATCATATGCTTGAGAAATATCAAGTTTCAAACTCAAATTTCCTCATCTTCTTTTTTTTCTTCATCTAATTGACTAATTCAGAAGCTAAGATAATTTGCTCATGAATGCTTCTCCCCTTTATATATGCAACTTGTTGTGGAGATACTAATTTATGCATAAGACTGGCCATCCTTAGAGATATGATTTTAGTGAACACCTTAAAGCTGAAATTACTAAGGCCAATTGGCCTGAATTGATTGGGTTTTTTTGCTCCCTGAATTTTAGGCAGAACAGTCAAGAAGTTAGAATTTAAACCTTTAGGAATGTATTTTCTGCTCCAACAGTATTGACTTCTTTGATGAAGTCATGTTGAATAATTTCCCAGCACGCTTTGTAAAACATTCTTGAAAAGCTATCAGGCCCAGGTGCACTATCTCCATCCATTCCAAAAACTGCTGCTTTGATCTCCTCTGCTTCAGGGGTAACTTCATAATGAGTTTAGGTATGACATCAAGAATAGAGTCATTAATGACCACATTTTAAACTTTAAACATTTGTTCAAAAAAGTTCACTAATATGTCAGTAATTCTTGCTTGATCAGATACCAAATTCCCATTTTCTTCCTCCAGTTCACATATGGCATTTCTTGTTTGCCTAATCTTAATATTTGAATCGAAGAAATTAGAATTTGAAGATCCTTCCATTACCCACTTTATTCTGGATTTTTGTTTCTGCATTGTACTATATTGCACTTCTCTTGAGTTAAGTTCATTTTGAGCAATAACTAGATCATGCAGTGCTTGCTCATCATGAGGATTAGAATCTGAATTCATCATCTTTTCTTTTACATTTTTTTCCGCCTCTTGAATTTTGACTTTAACATCACCAAAAACTCCGCCAGTTCCATTCTTTGAGAATCTGTTTGGGATTTTTAAGTTTTTTCATAAAGATGAAAGCAGCATCACCATGTACTTCTTGTTCCCAACTATCTTGAACCACCTTCATGAATGTCGGATGCTCTAGCCACATTTTCTGAAACCTTAAAGGAACATTTTTTGGCCTTGGAACACTTGCACATCCACCTAATAATGGAGCATGATCAGAAGCAATTCTGAGACCCACATTGTATCCCCAATCACTATGTATTTGCAACCATTTCATATTGAACACAACTCTATCAAGATTGCATAAAATGCTCTTGCTACCTTGCTGACAATTAGACAAAGAAAAATCCAGACCAATCTTAGGAGCTTGCATTAATTCACATGCATTTAAACAATCATTGAAGTCAATCATATCTCTTATTGAAGGAGACCTACCACCCACCTTTTCTTCCATAGATATAATTGCATTAAAATCACCCAAAACAGCCCAAGGTTTCTTAAATTCACTAATAGCTAACATTTCATCCCATAAATATCTTCTTTGGACCACATTAACATGAGCATGTACACCAAATACTAGTACTTCACCTACAACCACTGTAATCACTTGACTTGTAATAAAAACAACCTGAGGAGTAGCTATTGACCTACTCCAGAATAACCATATATTGCTCTTGTGATCATTAGTTTCATTGTGAATTACCATATATTGCATACCAGGTAAATTTAGTTTACTATACAAAAAGAAGGAGAACACTTAATTTTTGGTTCAACAATCCACACAAGTGATGGATTAAATTGGTTAACTAAAGAATGTAATTTTTGTTGAGCCCTAAGTCTTTTAAGGCCCCTTATGTTCCAAAAGAGAACTTTCATGGTTTGAGATGGAGGTTTTTTTGGACCTCCCTTACCATTATTTTTTTCTAAAAGTATACTTATGAGAAACTGGATGAACTATTTTTCCACCAGAGTTATTACCAGGAATAACATTCTTAACAACCTCATTAATATTCTTTGAACCATGACTAGTCTGTTCATTTGAGCTATTACTCAACTTAGTGTTATCAGCATTTGACTTGGAGTTCTTTTTTTCTGCAGAAGTTTGAATTACTGATGACCAAGAAGTAAAAGGAACATATTCAAGAGTTACATGTCCTGTGCCAGCATCAATAAATTTAACAACACTACTTTCAAGCACAATAACTTCAGCAATTTGAAGTAATTGTTGAGGAGGTATCTCAACAGTGGATGGTTCTTTATTTATTTCCTCCTCTTCCTTATTGTCATCAGAATTCAAAACATTAAATCTTCCTCCTACTAAACCAGAGTTGATAGAGCTTTAGTTGTGCTTTGTAGCTGAAGTTGTAATATTGGTGACTGGAGAATCTTGCACCTTTGAATGTTCTTTGGTAAGTTGAATTGGAAGTACTAGCTTGTAACTTTGATGGAGAACTGATGAGCACGAAAGTGCGACGCATTTTCACCCATAAATACATTAGCTGGGACTCATTTTATCACAAATAAACTTGTTTGTAGGTATTTTTGTGAAATAAGCTCTTATGGAGAAAGTTGCTCGAAAAGTGGTTTTGTACCCCGAAGGACACATGTTATTTGGACTCTCAGTTTTGGATAAGGGGCACCCAATTACTAAGGGGCACCCTAATTGCTATTCGCACTCCCAGATTGGATAAGGGGACACCCATCTTCTTCATTTAAATTAAAATTTGGCGGGAAAACATGTGCAGTCAACATAATTTGGATTCGAATTTTGAAGCTGTTTTAAAGAGATTCAATCACGAAACTTTGTTGCGTTGGACTATATTTGACTAAACGGGGCTAGTACAAGTGATTTTACCGAGTATATTGGGCTGGATAATCGGTTCTCAATAAAACAGGAGAGCTATTTCGATGTTTCGTTAATCAATTTTGGAAGATTCGGTTGGAGATTTTTAGGGATTCGACGAGTACTCTTTTGGTTACCATGTACACAAGATGTTCACGTGTTTTGGAGAAGAAATATTCTGTTATTATGGTGTTTGTTTTAAAGAGGAAAGAAAACAAGTCTCGGGATGTGTCCATTTGTATTTTTGGCGGTTTGGTTTGTGGTTTGACTGAGTATTACTCGAACATGAACGTGTTGAAGATAAATAAGAAGATTTGAAAGCAACATGAGCGCGTGAAAGAGCAAGAAATATAAATTATTTCTGTTTTTGGGAGCAGAGAATAAGAAGTGATTATTGAAGATTTTATAGAGTTAGTGTCGAGTATTCTCGATTCTGAAGAGTATATAAAGGGTTCTTAGTCTTATGAGAAGGATATGGAGAGTTAGGGGAGGCTAGAAAGTGAGTTTGAAAGCTGCAGAGAAGATTTCTCTCTGTCTTCGTGAAGAAAACACGAAGAACATAAGGCCGTGAAAGACTGTCGTTAATAAACCGTGGTCTTTCTTCGGTTTTGCAATGATCTTTCCTAAGAATAAGATTAAACAAAGTATTCTGACACTTCTCATTTATCGTACATTGTAACAGGTGAGTTTGTGACGCTCATTAGCCGTTGCAAATTCCCGATTTATGTTATTTTTCTCATTTTCTTCATTGTAAACACCATTTGATCCAATAAAAAATATTTTGAGAGTGTCTACATCATGAGTAGCTAAACCCCTACACTGGGTCGACGGAGGAAGCCGAATTTCATACGTGGGTAATTTTAATTAATTCTTTATATGACTTTTGCACTAATTGAAATAAAATTATGATTTGAAAAAATTAGTTATCATTTTATTAGATGGGTCATGCTTGCTTAGATGTTTGATGTCCCATGCTTACGATTTGTAACTAATATTTGGAGAATCTACCTTGGAAAAAATAAGAGTCCTTGTTGTTTTATTTATTGAGCTATAATTGTTGAAGAATAAACAATTGAACCTATTGATATGAATTCGGTGGAATCCTAGACCCAGTAACTCTCTCTTTTATTATTTTCGTTAAACCTTTTAATTTAATCTCAACAACGTTTGAGTGAACGACAACCCTTTTACTACTACAACGACAAATTAAAAAAACTCATTAATTTTGGCGCCGCCGACGCGGATTTGTTTTTAGATTAATTTTTAGGTTTATTTTTATTTTTATTTTGTACAGTATTTTCTTTTCATTTTTTTTCCTTTTTATGCGTTTCTTTTTGTATTTCTTTTCAGGGACTTTTGAGGATGATGACTTCTTCTGAGGAGACGTCACCTACGATGACGCTGGCGGAATATAAGCGTAGAAAGTCAAATTTTCAGGAAACCTCATCTGAGATGACGCTTGCTGAATATATGCGTAGGCAATGGTATGGAGTTTCTGCTCCACATGAGGTAAGTGAAGAATCACATCAAACTATATATGAGAAGTATTACAAACACACACCGCCTAGTCTGGAACAAAGATTGAGAGTTCTTGAATGTCAAAGATTATTTGCTGATGATGATGATGATCAGTCTTGTAGTGACTCTCTGTTCCAAACAGAACATATAGATGACCCTGTGGATGATTGTGTGGATGATTCGCCTAATTCCATAGATGAATCTACCTCACAAGATCATTCACCCGACTTAGAGGTTGTTTCAAGACCCCTAGACTTCCAAAAGTTGCCTAATTTAGGGTTAGAATTGTGTGCTTCTAAAGTGTTGTTGGATTACTTTGCATCTAAGTACCCAGAGGATTTGCCTATTTCTAATACCGTGCATGAGCCAGTTGAAAATTTCCCAGTCTCAATAGAATCCCCATATTTTGTTCTTTACGCACTTCCATGTGCAGTAAAAACTTGGTTTAGGGGTAAATCTTGGTTTCTGACAGTTTCAATGTCCCCATGTTTTCATAACATACTTGTGAAGCTGTCATTTGTAAATACTGTATTTTGGGTTGACCCCCAAATTTTCAGGCTGTTAATTTTTGGAGATCCGTTTTTGTACATTCCAGTAGGTATAATTATTTATTTATTTATGTTTATTTATTTTTGTTTATTCTATTTTTGAATTTCCCATCTTAATTTTTACGTTGGATGACTCAATTACATTGAGGATAATGTAATATTTAAGTGTGGGGGAGTGGTTATTAACTTTTTATTTTTATTTTTCAGGATTTTTATTTGCATATTATGACTAGCTGTGTAGCGGGTCTAAAAAATAAAAAAATATTTATATTATGACCAGCTGTTTAGCGGGTCTAAAAAAAAAAAAAAAAAAAATTGTGTCGCGTCTAATATATGGCATTTGTCATGACCAGCTGTGTAGCGGGTCTAAATCTCTCTTATTATATGACCAGCTGTGTAGCGGGTCAATTTTCTGTTTTGCTCGAGGACTAGCAAAATGTAAGTGTGGGGGAATTTGATGAGCACGAAAGTGCGACGCATTTTCACCCATAAATACATTAGCTGGGACTCATTTTATCACTAATAAACTTGTTTGTAGGTGTTTTTGTGAAATAAGCTCTTATGGAGAAAGTTGCTCGAAAAGTGGTTTTGTACCCCGAAGGACACATGTTATTCGGACTCTCAGTTTTGGATAAGGGGCACCCAATTACTAAGGGGCACCCTAATTGCTATTCGCACTCCCGGATTGGATAAGGGGACACCCATCTTCTTCATTTAAATTAAAATTTGGCGGGAAAACATGTGCAGTCAACAGAATTTGGATTCGAATTTTGAAGCTGTTTTAAAGAGATTCAATCACGAAACTTTGTTGCGTTGGACTATATTTGACTAAACAGGGCTAGTACAAGTGATTTTACCGAGTATATTGGGCTGGATAATCGGTTCTCAATAAAACAGGGAGAGCTATTTCGATGTTTCTGTTAATCAATTTTGGAAGATTCGGTTGGAGATTTTTAAGGGATTCGACGAGTACTCTTTTGGTTACCATGTACACAAGATGTTCACGTGTTTTGGAGAAGAAATATTCTGTTATTATGGTGTTTGTTTTAAAGCAGGAAAGAAAACAAGTCTCGGGATGTGTCTGCTGTATTTTTGGCAGTTTGGTTTGTGGTTTGACTGAGTATTACTCGAACATGAACGTGTTGAAGATAAATAAGAAGATTTGAAAGCAACAGGAGCGCATGAAAGAGCAAGAAATATAAATTATTTCTGTTTTTGGGAGCAGAGAATAAGAAGTGATTATTGAAGATTTTATAGAGTTACTGTCGAGTATTCTCGATTCTGAAGAGTATATAAAGGGTTCTTAGTCTTATGAGAAGGATATGGAGAGTTCGGGGAGGCTAGAAATTGAGTTTGAAAGCTGCAGAGAAGATTTCTCTGCTGCTGCTGTGAAGAAAACACAAGGAACATAAGGCTGTGAAAGACTGTCGTTAATAAACCGTGGTCTTTCTTCGATTTTGCAAATGATCTTTTACGGCAACGATTAAACAAAGTATTTACAAAGCACTTCTCATTTATCGTACATTGTAACAGTGAGTTTGTGACGCTCATTAGCTGTTGCAAATTCCCGATTTATGTTATTTTTCTCCTTTTCTTCATTGTAAACACCATTTGAGCCAATAAAAAATATTTTGAGAGTGTCTACATCATGAGTAGCTAAACCCCTACACTGGGTCGACGGAGGAAGCCGAATTTCATACGTGGGTAAATTTAATTAATTCTTTATATGACTTTTGCACTAATTGAAATAGAATTATGATTTGAAAAAATTAGTTATCATTTTATTAGATGGGTCATGCTTGCTTAGATGTTTGATGTCCCATGCTTACGATTTATAACTAATGTTTGGAGAATCTACCTTGGCAAAAATAAGAGTCCTTGTTGTTTTATTTATTGAGCTATAATTGTTGAAGAATAAACAATTGAACCTATTGATATGAATTCGGTGGAATCCTAGACCCAGTAACTCTCTCTTTTATTATTTTCGTTAAACCTTTTAATTTAATCTCAACAACGTCCGAGTGAACGACAACCCTTTTACTACTACAACGACAAATTAAAAAAACTCATTAAGAACTTTCTACCTCTGATCTATCACATATATCAAAAGGGATTTGAGGCACTTCTACACTTCCTTTATTCCTATGTGAAACACTGCCTTCAACATTACTTTTGTTTTTTTGAATTCTACAATCAACAGTTACATGACCAATAATTTTACAATGATGACAGTATTTTGGGAGAATTGGAATTGAAATATCCTGAAAAAATCCACCATACTTTGTACCAATCCAGATTTTATTAGGAATTGGCTGAGCGAAATCCATCTCAACCAAAACATTTGCATAATACCCAGATTCACACCTTTCAGTAGCAGCATCAATTTTAATAGGTGTTCCAATCTCTTTGCAAATTTTGAATAATATTGTCTCCTTCCAGAATTATAAACCCAAACCAGGAAGACAAACCCAAACTTGAGCTTTAGAAGTACGCTGATTAGATGGTCTAAAATTTGAACTCCAATTTCTTACCTATAGAACCTGATTTAGAACTTCCCATTGACCAGCCTTGATAGTTCTACGATCAAAATCATTATCCAGCATAATAGTAAAGAATCCTCTTCCCAATGGTATGAGTTTACATTCCCCAGTTAACTTCCATTGTTGTCTTAAGATAACAGCAGCGTCAAAAAATTTGATGTACTGTAAGTTTAATCTTCCTATAAGCGAAAATTTTCATGGATTTAAAGCTTCTTCAAACAAATCATCAGGCAGTTCTATTGAAGGAACTTTTAATGAAGACATTTCTGAATTAGGTTGTGATTTATCTAAATGAGAATCATCAGAACAGGTGGATTTCAGACCAGAATCCATGAATCCACCTGAATTAATGATTGTTAATCATGAAGATTTAATAAAACTAGAATGAAAATCGAAGAAAACACCTGAAATTAATGAATCTAACCTCGAAAATCAAAGAGAGTAATATGAAATTTTTACTGAGTTGGTCGCCCGATTTGCAGAGCGTGACTCAGCCTGATTTGCGTTAGACGAGTTATAATGTGTATGTTTACCGTCTCCACAAGTCAATCTACGGGTTTTAAACAAGCTCCACGCGCTTGGTATGAGAAACTCTCTAATGTGATGTTCTCTCTAGGGTTTGTTGCTTCTGTTGCAGATACTTCTCTATTCGTTCTCAAGCACGGAAAGCACTTGGTTATGTGGATGACATTCTTCTAACTGGTAATGATTTTAAATGATGTTATGCATACCTGGTAGGTGTACCATGAAGTCCAAACATCCCAAACTACTATTTTCAAACCTAAACGTATAAGAACCTTAAGCATAGATCAAGTTAGGTAGAAATGAACGATAAGCAAGGTACATGGATATTTACTCTAAGCAAACACAAAACTTGGTCAAGTTTATAGACATACCTTTTTAGAAGAATCCGATCGAATTCTACAAAGATTACCAAACATTCAAAACCATACCCAACTTAATATGTGTGCCCCAATTCTTGTGCTTCCCTCACCGTATACATAACAGGGCATTTCTTGGTGAGGATGTACTTTCAACACAATCAAGCTGTGTTGAGGTGAACAATATCTTGCTCGCCATGGCACCAAGAGAACCCAACATCTTGTAGTGTTGAGAAACACCCAAGGAATTTTTTTATAAGTCTATCAAAGAACTTCAAGAGAACCCAAAAAAATTTGTGTTTCTGATTTCTTATTTTCCAACTTATAAAAAATAGTTTATGTAGATAGTTTTTAGTACTGCGAAGGGAAACTCTTTTGATAAAAAGAGACGTCCTAGCTTCTTCATAAAAGAAGACAATATACTACTATCTTGATAGTAAGTATCAGGAATTGAGCAATGAATCGATTCATGCTTTGAAGTGATATACTCAGATGACTGAGATTTAAATTCCTCTTGTAATTCGTTTAGTTTGTTACAATTAATTGAATTACGCAGAGGAGGAGCATTGCTCTCACTGATTAGTAAATCAATGTCGACTTCAACATGAATATTATTCCTCATAACTTGATTTAGATTGTCAAGAGATTTTTTTTCTTTCTGGAGGTATAACTCAACATCAAGAGATAAGCTTTCAAGTTTCTTTTCAAGCCCTGAAAACACTTCAAGGGATTTTAAACCTGGTGGAGGTTTAGATAGAATTTCTTTTACAAATTTTATTAAATCAGTCATAGAAGAAACTTCTGCAATCCCTGGATCTGGTGGTGCATTTATTGAGATAACACTACTGTCCATATAATCAGATCGCTACAAACACAGACTTATAAGGTCTTTAATGTGTTTTCCTGCTCTGATACCAGTTGAAAAAGCGGGGGTACAACAACCACACCCAATATTTCTCTTAGCAATCTGTATGGACTAACTCCAATATACTTTTAAGAGAATCAACTAGACTCAATCTTATTAACAGTATATCAGAGGTTATGATATCTTGATCTCTCGATTTAATTCTTACTCAAGCAAATAGAAATCTGCGAGTCTAATTAAATACAAGAGAGTTAACTTGGATGGTACCAAAGACCAATATCCAAGTTTCAATCAATATAAATCAACAACCAAAGGTTGTATATTCTAATTGATTGATCTAACGCACAACTGTGATATTTCAATTATATAACAAAATATAATGCGGAATAGAAATAAGGACACCTAATTTTGTTAACGAGGAAACGCAAATGCAGAAAACCCCGGGACCTAGTCCAGATTGAACACACACTGTATTAAGCCGCTACAGACACTAGCCTACTACAAACTAACTTCGGTCTGGACTGTAGTTGAACCCCAATCAATCTCACACTGATCCAAGGTACAGTTATGCTCCCGCGCCTCTGATCCCAACAGGATACTACGTACTTGATTCCCTTAGCTGATCTCACCCACAACTAAGAGTTGCTACGACCCAAAGTCGAAGACTTTAATAAAAAAATCTGTATCACACAAAAAAGTATATAAAATAGATAGATTAGTCTCCCACGAATAAACCTATGAGTTTTGTTCTGTGTTTTGATAAATCAAGGTGAACAGGAACCAATCAATAACCCGGACTTATATTCCCGAAGAACAGCCTAGTATTATTGATCACCTCACAATAATCTTAATCGACGCAGTGAAAAAATATATTGTGGAATCACAAACGATGAGACGAAGTGTTTGTGATTTCTTTTCTATCTTGCCTATCGGAGATATAAATCTCAAGCCAATTATTTCAATTGTACGCAGACTAGGTACGCGGACTTAGGTACCCGGAATAAGTTTGTAACAAGTTTACAAACTCTAGCAGATTTTCTCGGGAAGAGAACCTCCGACAGTACGCGGACTGGGTTCGCGGACTCTTGTTCCGGTTTCCTAAGCAGCAAAGTACACAGACTTCGGTTCAAGGAATAAGGACTTATACATGTATGCGTTTCCACACAATGCTTATATACAACAATGGTTATATAATCTAAACTCTCATTTCAATCATTGAAACATTCTTAGAGGACGTTATATAGTTGTTATTCACAAACTATTTTTCGTCAAAGCCATTTTCAAGTAATTGAAACATAACATGACTTTCGTCACTAGGTAAAGATGAACTTGGTCAAAGCGAAAGCTTACCAACACATATTTCGAGAAATATATAAACGAGATAAACTCGGCTCGAAATAGAAAATGTGTATAATCAAAGTCTATATAGAAAAACGACTTTTGTCTCAAGATAGGAGATAGAGTAGATAGACTTTTGAGTGATAGATAAGTTCAACTCTCCACATACCTTTTAGTCGATGAAGTTCCACCAGTTCCTTGAGTAGTTCTTCGTCTTGTATGATGATCGCCATGGAGTTCTTGAGCTCAACTACACTTTCTATCCTAGTCCGAGACTTAGCTATAGTAGACTAGAAATCAAGACTTATAGTTTTGATCACTAACATTGACAAACATGCTTGAGATAGCAACGCATGCGAGTTCGACTGAGCAGTGTTCTAACAATCACTTTACCTGGGACGGAGGTGGTATTAACTAAATATTATAATATATAAGGTTAGAAATTTCATGCTTATTAAAGACATATTCAAGATATATGCCTTGTGGATTTATAGTCGTATATGTGTAGACATATACTGAAAGCTTCAAATTTTAGTTGTCTTCGCCAAAGAGTATGTCGATATATTGTGTTTCATGTGTTGGGAATAATGCCCTAAAACAATTAATGTGACATTTTTCAAGTAGTTTAATAAATGATTATTGCATAATCTTTGAGATATATTGTTATATGAATTACTATGTGATTAACTTATATGCAGGAATATGAGTTATCTGTCAATGTGATGAGATCATATTGATGGGTCTACTAGAAACTCTTTTACTACGTCAGTAAACAAAGAGTACTTCTTTATTGTTATTTCATAAAGTTCTTAATTCTGAGAATTTATGTATACCTTACATGTTCGTCATCTCCATCTTGTCTCGTTAAGCAGTGAGGTCATAGAGTGATCCAATATTCTGAACGAGATGGATAGTTATGATGACATAGTAGGATTACATGGTTCAATATGAAGTCCATGAATTATGACATCCCCTCATATTACAAAGGCGTGTAATTATTATTCTAAATCGGCGGTGATCGCTCAAATTGTTTGAGCGATTATTAGATTAATAATGGTTGTCCATCACATGTAATAGTCGAGGATATAAGACATAAATAATCGTAATGACACTGACAAGCAAGAGTTGCTATGCCATGGATTATTTATGGATGTCGTGTACAATGGAGGGACTGTTATGTGGTCAGTAACAAGGCTAAAGGGTTTATTAATAAATATAGCATGAGTTAGAGGGTTCAATCACAAATTTATAGTGGACTGATTTGTGATTAGTAGTCAAGCAAAACTAATACGTGAGACGTGTGGGGTTTTGACCTATTATTAAGCTAACAAATGCGTAACCCTAAAAGACCTAACGGTTTTATCTTAGTGGGAGAGTGGACTAAAAATCTGCTATATAAAGATATGGTGGATTATTTATTGGTTACGCCCACACTTAACAGAGAAATTATCTTCTCTTCCTTTTGATAACTCGGTTAAGTATTTTAGGTATAAGAAAACCCAAGCAGTAAAAGTATTTTCCATTATTAGTATACTATTCTTGTTTGAAGTTTTGGTGAAGAAAACACAGGAGCAAGAAGTCAAGGTTGGAATCTTTGGGTCTTCTCAATTACTGCTAAGAAGGTAAGTTATTCAACCATGTTCTTTGTTTCATATGTATAATCAAAGTAGATGGATCTTCTGGTTTTAGGAAAAAGTTTTTGTATCAAGTCTTCCGCTGTGTCTTTGATATGCTTGTTTCCTAACAGTGGTATCAGCGCCACTTCTACTATGATTGTATGTATGTATTATAATTAATCATAATTAATTTTTTTTTAATAATGATTGATTGATTTGTATATGTGATTTATTATAATTACAAATTAATATAGAAGAAGATGAGATCTGTTTATATGTTATATTTGTTTGAATCACATGTTGTTGTGCAAATCTATATGAGATATGATGGTTGATTTTAATTTGATCATAACTATGATTTTTGTATATAGTAAAATCTAGTTTATTCACGTTTCTTTTTATTATCAAAAATATAGTTTAATTTTAACTAATTAAATATATTAGGATTCAAAACTAGTCATAAAAACCCAAGGTGACCAAACTTGTGGTACAAAAACCCCACTCAAATGTTGGGATCCATTAAAACTCCATCTTAAACAAAATTGATACAAAAACCCCAAATTTTTAAAAATTGATACAAAAACCCCAAATTTCAAAATTGGTTTCATCAAATTTTATGATGAAACCAAAATTTGGTTTCATCAAATTCTTTGGGGTTTCATCAAATTTTATGATGAAACCAAATTTTGGTTTCATCAACCGCGAGTTATTTTTGTTTTGTTGGGGTTTTTGTGTTACTTTTGTTTTGATGGGTTTTTTGTGGATGGATAGTGACACCTTTGGGGTTATAACTCGCGGACCGATTAGGATTTGATTTGATCTATTTTTAGAAAATAAATAAAAGAAAAAAAACGGGTTTTCATTGAAATCGTGTTTTTTGAAAAGTGGTTTCAGAATTTTTTCAATATTTGACCGAGTGAAAATAGGTCTTAAATATTACTTGATCTTAGATATTTGATTTATGTGAATAAGAAGGTTTCGGACCTTATTATTTGGAACACAAATCGTTTACTTGAAAGGATTAAGCAAGTGGGCCTAATGTTGACTAGGTCCAGTAACCAAATCTGTAGTAGTGTGAACTGAGTTGAACCAGATTTGGATCAGAACAGTTCTGATCTAGTTTTAAACTAATCCAGAATGGTTCTGAACCAGGATTATGAATTAGTTTTTAAGGGTCTGTTTGGTTCTGAAGTCAGTTTAGTTCTATAGTGTTGTTTGGTTTTGGATTTAGGTTGGTGCTAAAGATCTGTTTGGTTATAAGGTCTGTTGGATGTAAAGTTCTGTTTAGCTATATATGTGTAACATCAAATATGATGTCTAACTATATACTAACACTGTTTAATTAATTATGTACACGCTCTGTTTTTTTTCTGTATGTTGATTTTTGATCATCATAAGAGCATATTGAATGTATATGAAATTAATTAATACCCCTGTTTTGCTTACATTTTCTCTTTTGTGCACATGACGTCAATTAAGAAGTTTATTGCTAACATGTGAATCAAATGTATGTGTGATGTATGATTGATTTTGCATATTTTTCTGTTAAGAGATATTAAGTGGGAGAGGGTATATAGATACCCATAGCTTTCCATTAACAATCCATGGATATGACTGCTTATCTAATTCCCTCAGGAATTGCTATGTTAGTCAAATATCGGCATGGATTACCATTCGGTCAATACTTGGACAGACAAGCTAGTGTAGATTTCCCTTAGGAAACTATTCTATCTTGTGTTGTATTCTAAGTTAAGTTAATGGGATGACACTTAACTGATATATGAATAATAATGCTTCCCATAGGAACTGGTGGTTATCATATATTCAGAAGCTAAATTTGATTGGATTATTTGATTAATTTTACATGAGATGTTAGATAAATTGAATCAAGTTGAATGAGATTCTCTTAATGAATATATATGTATGCTTATTCCTTAGAATGAGTAGATGTATGCATTGATTATGAATCCAAGTTTGTTATGACATGAAAGTATTGTAATGAACAAAAGATTTTTTTTTTTTTTTTTTGAATTCAGTAAATGCTTGTATCTCCTTTGTATGTTTTTATTGCTACTTGAATAGATGTCGAATATGAACGTTTTGCCTAATTTGTTAAGAGAGAATCAGTTGACCGGACCTAACTATGTGGACTGGAAAAGAAACTTGGACATTTGTTTGATTGCTCACGATTATAAGTTCGCTATTGTTGGGGAAAGACCTCAAGTTCTACTTGAGAATGCTTCTCAAGAAGAGAAGGATGCCTTTGCTAAGTGGACAAAGGCTAATGATATGGCCAAGTGCTATATCATGGGGTCTATGAGCAATGTTTTGCAATACACTTATGAAGGTTATCAGTTTGCTGCTGACATTTTAGAAAGCCTCAAGGACATGTTTGCGGAACACAGTCGTCCTGCAAAAACTGAAGCTGTCAAGAAACTTATGAACACCCATATGGTTGATGGAACTCCAGTTCGAGATCATGTATTGTACATGATGTCCCTTTTCAATGAACTGGATGTTTTGGGATCAACCATGAACACTGAAATGAAAGTAGACATGGTGCTCAATTCTCTGCCTCCGTCGTTTGCAAATTTTAAGCTTAATTTTAATATGAACAAGATGGAAATGGCTCTCCCTGAGCTACTCCAACAGTTGCAAACGGCTGAGGGGATAATTAAGGAGCAAAGGCCTACTGGAACACTTCATATTGGGGAGTCTTCTTCTGGTCCATCTGGGGCTAAGGGAAAGAAGAAGAAGTTCAAGAAGAATGCTAATAAGAAGCCAGCAGCAACTAATGCTCTTGGAGTCAAGAAAGGAAAAGGTGATAAGCCTAAAGGGAAATGTTTCCACTGCCAAAGAACCTTTGGGCATTGGAAGCGGAACTGCAAGGATTATCTAGAAAAGAAAAAGGCTGCAGGTAATTTCGAATCCTTAGTTGTCGAAGCAAATGTTGCTACTAACATACCAAATTCTTGGTGTGTTGATTCTGGGGCCACTAATCATGTATGCAATTCTTTGCAGGGGTTCCAGATAACCAGGCACCTAAGTGAAGGGGAAATCTATCTAAACCTTGGTTCGGAAGCAAGAGTTGCTGCCAAAGCTATCGGAGAAGTCCGACTGTTTTCTAGTTTTAATTCTAGTAGTAGGAATAAAAGTTTGGTACTTAAAAATTGTTTATTTGTACCAGACCTTAGGAGGAACTTAATTTCTGTTTCTTGTCTAGTTAAAGACGGTTTGAAAGTTAAATTTGATTCCACCAAGGTTTTGATAATTAAAGGCAGTTTAGTTATTTTTTCTGGTTTACTATCAGATGGATTATATCTTTTATCTCCTACTATACCTTGCATTTATAATAAGGAAATAATTGCATCTTCTTCCTCAAATAAGAGGAAGTCTCCTAGTGTTAATTCTACATATCTATGGCATCTTAGACTTGGTCATATTAACCTTAACAGGATCAAGAGATTGGTACAAAGTGGACCTCTTAGTTCACTAGATATTGAACCATGGTCTCTCTGTGAGTCATGTTTGGAAGGTAAAATGACTAAGAGATCTTTTTCTGGTAAAGGAATTAGAGCTAATGAGATATTAGAATTAATACACACAGATGTATGCGGTCCCATGAATGTTAAGGCAAGAGGTGGTTTTGAGTATTTCATTACATTTACTGATGATTGCTCGAGATTTGGCCATATCTACCTTATGCAACATAAATCTGAATCTTTTGAAAAGTTCAAAGAGTATCGAATGGAAGTGGAAAATCAAACAGGTAAAAAGATAAAAGCTATCCGATCAGATCGTGGTGGTGAATATCTTTCTAATTTGTTTGGAGAATACTTAGTGGAAAATGGGATTGTGTCCCAACTCACTGCACCCGGTACTCCGCAACAGAACGGTGTAGCTGAGAGGAGAAATAGAACCTTGCTAGAAATGGTGAGATCTATGATGAGTTATACAACCTTACCGATTTCTTTTTGGGGATACGCCTTAGAAACTGCAGCATATATTTTGAATTTAGTTCCGAGCAAGGCTGTTACTGTGACACCCAAGGAATTATGGACTGGCCACAAGCCAAGTCTACAACATATTAGGATATGGGGGTGTCCAGCACATGTCTTTGAAAAGTAAGTCTAGCAAGTTGGAATCAAGGTCAGAAGTATGTTTGTTTGTAGGATATCCAAAGGGCACGAGAGCTGGTTTATTTTATAATCTGAGGGAACAAAAGGTATTTGTTAGCGCAAATGCAATTTTTCTGGAAGAAGATTATATGATGGATTACAAGCCTCGTAGTAAAGTAATTCTTGAGGAATTATCCGAAATTGAATCGACGGTAACTAGTGGTGTACAAAGTTCACAAAGTCCATTCATAGTGAACGACGTGGCTTCCGTTTTGTCGATACCAATTTCAGGGGTACCTCACTTGAATAATCCTCACACTAATCATAATGCAGTTGGTACACAACAAATTGGTGATAATACACCAGGTCCAAGTACGTCAACAACACCAATAGTACAGCAAGAACCTGAACGTCAAGTTCAAACTGAACTAGCACAACATGTCCCTTCTAATCATGTAGATGCACCAGTTGTTCGTCGTAGTGGGAGAATCAGAAAGCCTAACCCAAAGTTTTTACATTTGGGAGAAACTTTTGAAGCTATCCCGAGATCAACTGATTCGGATCCAACTACATACGATGAAGCAATGCGTGATAAAGATTCACCAAAATGGCAAGTGGGTATGGAAGATGAGATTGTTTCAATGCATTCCAACGGAGTCTTTGATATTGTAGATCCACCATCTAATATTAAACCCATTGGATGCAAGTGGGTTTACAAGAGGAAAAGAGGCCCTGATGGAAATGTTGAAACTTTTAAAGCGAGATTGGTGGCAAAAGGGTATACTCAAAAACAAGGAGTTGATTATGAGGATACTTTTTCGCCAGTTGCCATGTTCAAATCCATCGGATACTTTTAGCTATTCTGCACATTATGACTATGAGATTTGGCAAATGGATGTCAAGACCTGCATTTCTTAATGGCAATCTTGAAGAAGAAATTTATATGGTCCAGCCAGAAGGTTTCATACAACCTGGTCAAGAGCACATGGTTTGCAAATTGCGAAAGTCCATTTATGGACTTAAGCAGGCTTCTCGGAGCTGGAACATCAGATTTGATGAGGCTATTAAATCAATTGGCTTTGTTCAAAATCCTGAAGAACCATGTGTATACATGAAATTGAATGGAGTTGTGGTAACATTTTTGGTATTGTACGTAGATGACATCTGCTCATTGGGAATGATCTGAGTGCATTGTCATCAACTAAGATTTGGCTATCAAATCATTTCAGTATGAAAGATCTAGGGGAAGCCAGCTATGTTCTAGGAATTAAGATTTTAAGGAATCGAAAAACTAGGACATTAGGTTTATCCCAAGCTACTTATATTGACAAAATTTTGGTGCGTTTTGCTATGCAAGAATCAAAGAAGGGATTTAGTCCCTATAGACATGGAGTTCCTCTTTCTAGAAATCAATGTCCAAAAACATCTCGAAGAAGAGGAACGGATGAAGACTGTCCCTATGCTTCTGCTTGTGGGTAGTCTCATGTATGCCATGCTATGCACTCGACCGGATATTTGTCATGCGGTAGGCATGGTTAGCCAGTATCAATCTAATCCCGGTCAAGACCATTGGATCGCGGTCAAGCACATTTTAAAATATCTCGGGAGAACTAGAGATTATGTGCTCGTGTACGGTGGTGAGGACTTAGTACCGATTGGTTATACGATTACGATTTTCAATCGGATGTTGACGAAAGGAAGTCAACTTCGGGATGTGTATTTACTCTTGGAGGAGGAGCGGTGAGTTGGAGAAGTGTGAAGCGAAATGCATTGCGATTCTACCACAGGGCGAGTACGTGGCGGCTCACGGAAGCCGCCAAGGAAGGTGTTTGGTTTAAAAGATTCCTAATGTAACTTACCGTAGTACCGGAAGCAAAGCAACCACTTGTTCTTTCTTTGTGACAACAGTGGTGCTGTTGCAAATAGTAAGGATCCAAGAGATCACCAAAAGGCGAAACACATAGAGAGGAAATATCACATAATCAGGGATATAGTCAAAAGAGGTGACATCGTTGTCACCAAAATTCAGTGCAAGGAATCTAGCGAGATCCTTTTACTAAGGCTTTACCTCAAAAGGTTTTTGATTCACATGTTCTTTGGAATGGGCGTTAGAGCCACTATTGATTGATTGTTTTTTAGTGCAAGTGGGAGATTGTTGGGAATAATGCCCTAAAACAATTAATGTGACATTTTTCAAGTAGTTTAATAAATGATTATTGCATAATCTTTGAGATATATTGTTATATGAATTACTATGTGATTAACTTATATGCAGGAATATGAGTTATCTCATCAATGTGATGAGATCATATTGATGGGTCTACTAGAAACTCTTTTACTACGTCAGTAAACAAAGAGTACTTCTTTATTGTTATTTCATAAAGTTCTTAATTCTGAGAATTTATGTATACCTTACATGTTCGTCATCTCCATCTTGTCTCGTTAAGCAGTGAGGTCATAGAGTGATCCAATATTCTGAACGAGATGGATAGTTATGATGACATAGTAGGATTACATGGTTCAATATGAAGTCCATGAATTATGACATCCCCTCATATTACAGTGCAGTAATTATTATTCTAAACTGGCCAGTGATCGCTCAAATTGTTTGAGCGATTATTAGATTAATAATGGTTGTCCATCACATGTAATAGTCGAGGATATAAGACATAAATAATCGTAATGACACTGACAAGCAAGAGTTGCTATGCCATGGATTATTTATGAATGTCAGGTACAATGGAGGGACTGTTATGTGGCTGTAACAAGGCTAAAGGGTTTATTAATAAATATAGCATGAGTTAGAGGGTTCAATCACAAATTTATAGTGGACTGATTTGTGATTAGTAGTCGGCAAAACTAATACGCGAGACGTGTGGGGTTTTGACCTATTATTAAGCTAACAAATGCGTAACCCTAAAAGACCTAACGGTTTTATCTTAGTGGGAGAGTGGACTAAAAATCTGCTATATAAAGATATGGTGGATTATTTATTGGTTACGCCCACACTTAACAGAGAAATTATCTTCTCTTCCTTTTGATAACTCGGTTAAGTATTTTAGGTATAAGAAAACCCAAGCAGTAAAAGTATTTTCCATTATTAGTATACTATTCTTGTTTGAAGTTTTGCTGAAGAAAACATAGGAGCAAGAAGTCAAGGTTGGAATCTTTGGGTCTTCTCAATTACTGCTAAGAAGGTAAGTTATTCAACCATGTTCTTTGTTTCATATGTATAATCAAAGTAGATGGATCTTCTGGTTTTAGGAAAAAGTTTTTGTATCAAGTCTTCCGCTGTGTCTTTGATATGCTTGTTTCCTAACATCATGTTGATGTGATAGAATTGTGGTTGTAGAAGATTATATGATACTTGCTTTGACGAATTGTATTTTCCACTTTCCAAGGGGTGTCGGGGTCCAAACTTATTGATCACTTGTCTTAGTGTGTCAAAAATATATCACTTTATCACTTAATAGAATATTAACGAAGCATAAGGTAAGGAAGAGTTCGTTCCACAGGAAGCTATTGTTGTTATTAGTTTCAATCTTAAGTAACCAAAAGGAGGGATTTTTCAGAACTTACAGAAATAACAAAAGCTAAATCAAAAGAAAATTAAATAGTAGAAGATAATCAAGAGTTGAGAATATTGGTCAAGGGGTTCATATTTAATCTCAACATGTACTTGAATAAATGATTAGAATTGCAAATTAATTTCTTATCATCAAAACCCTGGAGTACCTTAGGCGCAAGAATACTCTGTTAATTTCCTAAGTTCATCAACAAACACATTAAAGCTGTGGATGTGAATTTTACCTAAAGAATTACCTAACGCATTTCTCTAATCAAGTCCAATTACCTAATACCATTAACAGAGGTTTACTCAATAAATACTTTTAGAGATTTTTAAAGACTTTAACGGAATTCATTATTGGTTGTCTACTTCTAAAATCTCTATCAAAGTTTGTGTTATTGGTTATATATTGTTAAAAGGTCTTCTAAAGTTTGTGTTACTCGTTGTAAATTTGAAAATTCAAAGACTTTGTGTATTTGCCTATTTCAAGACTTTGAGTGACTTTTGGGTATAAATTTGCCTTGATGAAAGTCTTGCAAAATATGTAAGATTTTGGAAGACTTCCCAAAAAATTAAAAATATTTCATATTCTCTTTTATTTTATCTCATAAATATACTACCCATATCATAGATGCATATATGCCTAAAAAAATATATCATAGATGCATATAAATTATATGATATGGTTAAACACTTTTTTATTTTATTTACCTCGTACAAATATGTAATAATAATTACATTTATTATTACTACTAGTATTATGCTCGTGCGTTGCACGGGATCATATTGATTGACCTATGTGTATATTACAAAATCTATATGCAATAATTAATTGCTTGTGCATGATCAAGTCGTTTATTACAATTGAAACAGAAGCATAAGGGTAGAAACTCTCATTTGATGGTTCATTTAATTACAGACACCACCAAAAGCCACTAAGAAAATCATCGGATGCTTCAAAATGCAAATTGGTTATTATATAATAATAATATGGTTCATTTAATTACAGACACCACCAAAAGTAGACACCGCAAATCGAAATAAGTAAACCTCGTGTAATATAACTCTCCAAAAATTCAACAAAAAAAAAAAAAAATCCTAGTAGACGAATGTTTATTCTCCAACCACTTTTACTGTCCCCTCATCAGCAGAACAGTCTACATGCCCCAACATGATTTGATCCCATGATTACCTATAATGTCATTGTGTTCGCATCAAATAAATCGACCGCAATAATTTTTACCTGGAAAATAATAGACCTAACAGATTCAAATGTATATCATTACGTCGTAGCAGCTATGGGTTTTTGCAAGTGTTCCGTTATTTCATAGTTTGCATTTAAAGACAGAAATAAATACGTGGTAGACTTGGTAAAGAACCAATTGTGAAGATTAAGCACACAACCCATAGGAAGCCTTTGTGAAAAGACGAGGGTACCCAAATATACCTCAATCTAAAACTTTTCCACCTATAAGTCATTTCTCCGAAAGTGACTGTTTATGGACTGAGTCGAGACAATACAACTAATCGGTTCACACTTCGTGTGATCGTCTATGGATACGAGATCGACACAATACGACAACAAGATAACTTGTGTGATTGACTATGGATACAAGATTGAGACAATACAACAACGAAGTATGTTTACTTGATAATAGGTTCGGACTTAACCAAACACAATAGGATTGCTATCAAGTAAATATGAATTAAAGTTTGTGTATTTTACTTCTAATTATAATAAAAACAATTATAATTGCGGAAATAGAAAAGTACAAGACACAGCAAGATTTTGTTAACGAGGAAACCACAAATGCAGAAAAATCCCGCGACCTTGTCTAGAATTGAATACTCTCAGGATTAAGCCGCTATACAAAATCTAAACCAACTTCGTATAGTTGAGACCAAGCAACTAAACCTATAGTTCACCTAGTTCCGTCTGTATCCCTGCGCCTCCAACTTGCAATAAGTCACGCACTTGGAACAATTCCTTTGGTTTGTATTCCAAACAGTATAGGAACAACAAATTTGTTCGGTAATAACTCTTTTCAAACAACGTGATATGAGTTTGACAAAAGGATCTTCTGTTTATCCCAATAAACTCCTTTGTCAGGTCCTTAGATCTATCTATCAACAATTACCAAAGTAATTGTTAAGACTATGCAATCAATACTTCGAATCATAAAGAAACGTATTGATGCCGATCTACTCAACTAATCAATCAAGATTATCACAAAGATAAACCGATTATAGTTGGATCCCCAGCCGATCAAGTTTTGTGCAAACCAAAGATTATGAACCCAAATCAGAAATCTTCTTCGTCTTCAAATCTTCTTAGATCTTCAATAAACACCTGCACACAATCAACTTGAATCTCTTGTGATCAATCACACACATAACGAAGTCTGTTAACAATGGATTATCACAAGACGTTTTTAGATCTACAAACAGTCTAAAGATCCCCGTCGAAACTTCGATCTAGTTTAAGTGAATCTTATATCAGAAGAGAAGATTCTCAAGCATAAACAAACTAGGTGCAATCAAACTTCAACAACCGTTAGTCAATCAAATCAATCGAAAACTAATAATAAACTGCAATTATCTAGTTTCCCACCAAAGGTACTCGTAGAGCTTCCCAATCCCAAAGAAGTCTTTAAAACGAGCGGTCGTAAGAGATTTCGCCTAATTAGGGTACTTTCATCTACGAATAGACGGCTCCACCAGTAACAACACAACTAGGTAGTTTTGCTGGCTCTGAGGATTAGTTTGCTTTAAATGCAAACTTAAATATTTATAGACCAAGGAATTTCCGAAACCGAAAATATTCTCAAGATATGCAATATATTTCCAAATTCGGTTTCCATAATTCCTGGAAATGCTTTGTCCAAATATTGACCGAAATCTCAGTAGAAAATCACCAATTAGTAAATGCGCATTACCAATTTTTATTTTCTAAAGATATGTATTTTAATTGCTGGAAATTAAAAGCATATAAAACTAAAAACCTTAATTAAAATATTCTCAATTTATTTCGATCCGGGATTCTCCTTTAGCTATTAAGGAATATCTTTGAACAATAAAAGATAAGAGTTACTGTACCTGTTCAAAGTATGTCGACATCTTTACTTTGTAAATCCTTTTCATATTTACAATCTTGGAACCGATTTGCCACACTTCCAAACAAGTTTAGAATTGGTTCATCTGACTTCCAAGAACTATGTGATTGATTATCCTATCAAATCACCAATCATGGGTTTCACGGTTCTACCAAAACAAGTTCCGGTTCTACCTACATGTGGGTACTAGGATTGGTTACACTAGATTTCCAAAATTTGGTTGACTATGTACTAGGATCGGTTATCACATAATTATGGTATCTAACTTGTATTCGGTTGCACAAGTCATAAGATCGGTTACCAATATCTAAGACTTATTGTACCTCTTACAAGGATCGATTCCCCTTTGCTTGTGATCGGTTGCACCTCTTACTAGGATCGGTTCCCCAATGTCTAGAGTTGGTGATACCAATTACAACAAATCGATCATACCATCTCAGGTGATTACTTAAGATCGGTTTCACTAATAAAAGTCATACCAATACAAAAGTCATGCCTTGTGAATAGTTTTACCAAGATACATAAACAAATTATAAGCGGTTATACTAAACACACATATTGGTAATCTAAAGATTTGCAATGAATAACAATACCAATAAGCCTAGCGATTTCCATTTTGATTTATAAAACAAGTTTATGAATTTTACTTCCTTTAAACGAATGTAAAACATTGTTTCCTAGGACGAAATCTTCACCCATACCCATACATAATCACAATAGCATTCATACGATTATGTCAATGTCTTATATACGAAGTTCAAAAGATAGACGTTATACTTCGTATTGTAATTCCTTAATACCATGTCTAACTAGAGTATAATCATTCACAGCTTTCAGAATTATGTTTTCAATATGCACGACTTGAAAGATATGTTAGGAATGAAACAATTCAACTATAATATTACTAACCTCAAGAGGAAGGATGATGTCGTCGTTGTAAATCTTTACTTCTTCACATTCTTCAAGTCTTCACGTAATACTTGTAAGTCTCATATCCTAATAACTTTCTAGTAAACCTATACGAAGTTGACTCTAGTAAATAATCAAGCGACTCTTTAAATGAGTTTTGGTTCACTAAAATATGACAACCAAACTTGACATACCAACGCTTGGTGGGTTCAACAGAGCAATGCTCTAACATGATAGACACAATTTTGTGTCTAAATTGTCCTCAATTTTCTGTATTGTTGGTACTCGATTTTGTACTTATTATGGTGTGTTTTGTGTGTCTGTAGGTATTTTTTTGGAAATAAACATTGTTGGAAAAATCGTCTCGAAAAACTACTACGGAGAACACCCACTATTCGGACTCTCGGTTTGGATAAGAGGCACCCAACTGATAAGGGGTACCCCATGGTTATTTGCACCCAAGGGCGTCACCTGCTATTCGCACCCCCATCTCTGTTAGGGGGAGGTCGTCCCCTTCATTCAAACTTCAGTTTTGGCGGGAAAAGTTCTGTGGATTCTTGCGAGTTCCTAGACAAGATTTGGGGGGAGATTTAATGGGAGTTTTGGTTGGATTTAAATTGCTAATTACCTGTTACGACAAACCAGGAGTGGTAGAGTGTTTTGAATCGGTAAAA
Source organism: Papaver armeniacum (assembly GCA_023531295.1). Classification (NCBI taxonomy): domain Eukaryota; kingdom Viridiplantae; phylum Streptophyta; class Magnoliopsida; order Ranunculales; family Papaveraceae; genus Papaver; species Papaver armeniacum. The sequence continues at coordinate 194,159 of JAJJWW010007318.1, forward strand.
AAAGGAATGGTTACATGTAAACACACGAAAATATGGTGCATATATTCCGTGATATTCTGTAAGGATTTGTGGAGCATTTTTCTCGTGCATGTTGATTGTGTTGATACTGTTTCACTAAAACAGGCAAGCTATATGGACTAGTTTTTCACCCGTGCTACGCATGGGTTTATTTTTCTTGTGACATTTTCTTAGAATAGATTATTAAAAACAAATAATACCATTGTAAACTAATAAAAATCCTAAAACTAATGCAACATATACAAACTTTAAAAAAGATCAATACAATAGAAAAAATAATTAAATAGCATGGGCTTGTGGTGTAATATCTCAAAGACTACGTCACTTAGTGTTGTTGCAAAAATAGACTAAAAGTTACACTGCTCCAATCAGCGGCAGATCCAGAAGAAAAATTCAAAGGCGCACAATCCATTCTTGACGATGCAACTAAAATTCTCATACATCGATAAATAACTAAACTAATATCATGTGGGTCGTTCAAACTTAAAATTCATAGGGATAAATCAGGATTATATTTAAACGTAGTCCTTAGTTTTACTTTAAAGTAGCTTTTTAAACTGCGGAAGTGAATATGTACGGAATAAGTTTAAAATAGTTGCGAATAATCACACTATACAGGTATTGTGGTAAAAAAATATGGGGTCACAAAGTTAATTTCAGTAAAATTATCATAGAATTTTACTTTTTCAAAATACTTAAGGGGGTCGGTGACCCCACTGGCTCCAATCCTTTTTCAAGTTTATAAATATATCAATAATTTGTTCTTTAATATATCCATAATTATTTTTATCTATGCCTTCAAAATGGCGATACATCATGTAACTTTGTAAAGAATCTCGTCAGCCGCTTAATTTGTAATGTCATTTTTTTGGTATCAGGTAAAATAGATTTCGAACGGTGACCTTCTTTGGTAATTTAATTACCTTCTGGATTTCTTCTTCACTATTACACAAACCTAAAAATATTTTCACATGAAATTCAGCAAACATGGAATAAATTAGAATTAAACATACCATGTGCGTAAATTCCATATATATATGATCAAGTGTATATGAACCCTTGAATTCCCATAAACTATAACCGTGTGTGTTTTAAACCTATAAATATACCATGGTCATGTCGATTTGTTACCACAATCGTTGTATGTGTACTCGTGAGAGCGTGTTTTTCATTTCGACGCAATAGAATATTATATAACAAATTAAGTGATTATATATAAGTTTATCTATGCATGCATATCCCCAAATAATCAGGATAACCCTTGAGTAAACATGTACTAAAAATGTGTAATAGCTAGTACCACTAAATTATAGAATGAAGCCATATATTATAGTATGAATTATCTTATAGTCGGGATTATAGGACATGAATGGGTGAATTAAATATACATATATACCCGAGAATTTTATGATGAGTTATTCATGGAAGTTTCTTTGTTTTTGTGAAGTAATTATTTATAGAAGTTAGTTTATGTGCACCAATAATACTTTAAATTTATTATATATATGTAATATAAGTAGCACACTAATTTTAATTAGGGAACCGCTAGACTCCCGAGGGAAATCCCAACTGGACATGTAATGGACAACACTCTCAAACATTAAGATCTGTGCGTGCAAAGTGGCCCCACGCTTGTCTCTCGTCGGAATTACCAGTCAGGACTCCCACTCGGTACTTCTTCTATCATTTCCGCTTTAATTAAGATATTACGAGATAAAGGGGATTTTAGATAAAAATAAACCGGATTAATTTTTTCGTATCTCATTTGATGCTCTTATGTTGAAGGCGCAAGTTTAAGCCCGGACTCCAGTTGTCTCACTACTGGCCATCTATAGAATCTACCCGTTGATGCAAAATTGTGAAGTACATATGTTATTCGATACCAACCTTGAACCGAATCCCGCTCAAGGTTCACTCATGGTGTTAATATTAGCCGTTCCCGCATGCGCTGAGAAACATGCCGAACATGAAACTTGGAAGCGAAGAAATGGTACCGAGAACTAAGGAAGGTAACAACATAACCTAAATATCCCCATACATGCGGGCACTCGAAGTTTCGGTGAGCCACGCCCATAGCCTTTAAAAGCGGAGTCTCCAATGTCAAAATGTGCGATTGATGACTCCCGAAAGATGACACAACTTGCATTTCTTCATCCATTCCACCTATAGCAACCACGCCCGAGAAAACATGAACTAAACATTAGGTTAATTAAACCATCTCATCAAAGAGCCGAACAGATGAGAAAATATAACAAACCCGAAAAAGTGAGTTGGTGTAAAGGAATTTGGCTAAATTTGATCCAATATGCCGAAGCTCGTATTCCATTTACCAAATATAGCTAGCATTGTTTTGTGTCTTAGTTCGCCTTCGCCCACCAAGTCCAAAGGGGCCAAATATCCCGTTCTATTCTTGGGTCAAGACTACTAAAGCAAATACAATCGATGTTCCTCATATGCAAGATATTTCACGCTATGGATAATGTAAAATTGTGCCAGAGGATAACAGTATGGTGACAACAAATGGAAAGTAGTACCACTCGACCAAATACATAAAACACCTGTTAAGTGCATATTTTGCATATATTTAGTATCGAATCCATGCTAGTAATTGCTTAGTTTCTTGCAAATTATTGTATATTACGTTTCTTTTTCTCTATTTGTGTTTTATTAGGTGAATCATCCAAAAGAAGTGAATTTGCACTTTATTGTGCAATAAAAGAAGCTAGCTACAAATGGAGAAAGGCCAAAGACCAAGTGGAACTCGTTGAAGTCTAAGAATTCTTGCTATCATCTCGAAGAGGACGAAAAGACGAAGCCAACGGCGAAAGAATGGAGTCATTCCGACATCGTATGAAGAAATTACAAGCATTCGAAGGCTGGTCAAAGCCGCGCAATTTACGGACCTCTGGTAATCTGTTAAAGGCACGCACCTTATTACTCGGGCTGCCACTGCTTTTCGTTTGATATCTGTTAAAGCCACCCACTCACGTGACTAGCGAGATGGTTCGTCGTGTTCACGAGTTCAGCCGTGTCGAGGTTACCAGAGTAAATGGGTTTGAGAAACGAACATGAAAAGAAGAGTAATGGTTGTCTTTGATTCATGGAGGAGAGTTTTGGTAGAACGAAGAGCTTGGCCGTAGTGTGTGAATGTTGCTTCCATTAATGGGGTTCGATAGCAAAGTCTCTGGGAGAAGCTCGAGTCTATATGGGAGCCGAGAAGAGATATTCTCGAGCTCGAAGAACCGAGATGAAGAAGGCTGATATGGGTCAACCGAACGGGGAAAAGCGTAGCATTTGGCAGTGATGGCATGCAGCGATGGTAGTTGATGGAGTTCAGCTCGAGAAGTTCAAGGCAATGGTGACTGGCAGTGCTTGGCAGCAGCGAGAGTTGTTGGATATTTTCAATAACATAGAAAATAAAATGGTTTTCGTTTTTGGTTAGCCGCTACGACTGGGGAGTGTCCTGTGTTGAATAAACACAATGGATGTTAGTTGGAGATCAAGAGGCACCTCTAATGGGTGTGATGGTTCACAAAATACACAACCATTCCCATTAGACACCTTATGTGTCTTTTGGAAATGAAGAGGCATCTCCAATAGGCATGAGTCCCCTATAAGTAGTGATGATTGTTTTCATTCATATGATGAAGAACATCTTAACTCTCTCTGTTTTCTTTCTTACAAGCATCATCAGTAACAAAACCAGTGTGTTCCTGGTTGGATCAAGGTCGTACAAGCTTTGAATCCAACATCCGTTGTGGGGCTTCAAGTATCCTGACGGCAATATTCATTGACCTGTTTGTACTCGCCAAGACAATTGGGAAATGGTCGAATAATTGTCGAAAAGAATCTTTCATAAGAGCCTTGAACCCTAGTACAACATTCTTTTCTTCACCCTGTTTTTAGTGTCAATTTTCCAACAGTTTTCGACAATTATTTCCTAACAATAGAGGGTGGAAAGTTCGGTTGTTACTTCTTCACAAGGAATCTTTATAATGAGACGTGAAGTGGTCAGGAGTGTATAAAGAAGGAAACCGCATTTTTTGGATTTTTTCCGAAACTTAAAGACAATCCAGGCAAGAAATGCATTTTGGAACAATGGTATAAATTTCTGAAAATCGCATATCAATGATTTCCCTTATCATCTCTCGGTCATATTATGATTTCATACATGCATCCATTCTACTTTTGGAAGGCATGTGCATAAAATCATTCGGCCATTGGTATTGTTTACTGTGCTTCTCTCATGCATGTTAGATTATGCTTCTCATTTGATTGTCACTGTTATATATATGCATGCTTCTAGATAGATTGGCCATGATGACATGAATTACTATCATCCAGTTAATAGTTGCAGAAGAAGTGGTAATGTGACCATTCATTTCATTTTGAATTTTATTTTATTAACTGCTTTTTGAGAATTCATTATGAGTCTGTATGTAATTGGATTTGTAAGAAGACGGGTCCTTTCCAATGGAAGAGATTTTAGTTGGAAGGAGTCCTAACCGTCTTTGTGTAGGGAATTCTTTGGTAACATGATTGAGTGAGACGCTAATCGACTAACCATGTCAAAGCGTCGTTTCATGATCGGATGTGATGCTTATCCAATGGATGCCAAAGCAAAATTTAAATTCCAACTGTTGGGGATTTTAGGTTAAAAAAAAATAAAAAAATAAAAAAAGGTCACTTGGGGTCGTCTGCAACCAAAAGAGGAGAAACAATGATGGATTGATATATTGGTATATCGATCGGTGGAGCGTCATTCTCACTTGAAATTTGAGATAAGTATCCAACTTCTTTTGTGATTCATGCATTTAAGGATTGACCAATAATTTGGTTAGTAAGTTTTCTGATTGGTGGTGATCAGAACAAATGCATATGATTGTTGCCATAATTTGGTTAGAAAATATGTTGGTCGATATGTTGAAAGTTTCATGAAATTTCTTCTCATGATTTCCCATTAGTATATCAGGCTCTGCCTTGACTCTAATTAATTATATGATCCTGAAATTCATTGAGTTCTGTAATACTGTTGTGATTCATATTCATGGGATGTGGACTTATAAATGATTAGATGTACTCTTAGAGTCTAATCATGTTGGGTAAATTAATCTTACTAAGATCACACAGTGGTCGTTCCCTATGAATGTTGAAGTTTGAGAATTCCATTTGGAATTCCATGAGTAACTGGTTATTGGTGTGTTACTTTTTCTGAATTTTCTGGAGATTATATTGTTCCTATCTTGAATAATTAATATATTGTTCATGCTTAGTTATTTATGGAGATTGAAAAAAAAATGATTGAGAATTTCATGCCAAGTCCAAGAGATTGGATTTGAAGATTTCCTTGGATATTAGCGTTGTGCATGTTTGATACTGATCAAACAAGTGATATATCTGACATAATTTTGGTCGCGTGACATTAGAAAAGTATTGTCATGAATGCTCTAAGATTAGAGAACCAAAATAGAGATCACCAATTATTGTTGAGACTACAATTTTTGGTACGGGTATAATTCTTGCGGTAGGAATTATAAATTTAGAAGTCTGAAATCATAATTCTTTCATTAAGAATTATATGGTTCCAAAATTTGGAAATTGGCATGTCTTAAATGACATCGAAAGGAAAATTCCGGCTAATATGTAACGTATTGGAAGATTGGGAGGCCGACCAAATGTCCAACGATGAAGTGTTACGATATTACCGACGATAAATTATGAACATTTGCATCATAATGTAAAATGTTAAATAGAAATTGTCTATGTCTTTGGGTATAAATTTGTAGAAGATTGGGCATGAGTAGAGGAGTTACTCATCGTGATAACGTGCTTGTTGAAATAGCAAGTAAATTGCCTACAAATTTTCTATGCCTCTAGTGAATGCAAGTCTATAATGACTTAATGACTTCTTGTGAATTAACCATCAATGTTAATTATGATTCCTAGAGAAGTTACAATTATTTTGTAAAATCAAATAAGAACATTTTAATAATGTTGTCAAAATTAATTGCATAAGTAGTAGATGCAATTAATAAATAACGAGGAAGAATGGCTTGGAAACTAACTTGTAGAGATCCCATTTTGGAAGAAGTCATTTCAAGTGGTCTTGATTAATTGTGAGAATCAAGATATGAATCTATAATATCTCTAATGAGAGTTATAATGAAAAGTCAAGATATGCGCAAGTCTTAGACATTGAACGGTAAGTCAACTACTCAAGAAATGAGTAATTGCGATTTAGCCATTGAAACGGAGAAAACTTGGTAGACCTATTTATGAAGAGTCTTCCAAACGAAATGTTTTCAATGAAGTATAAGGAGATGGGACTCGTGTCCGTGAAAGAAGTTCGATCACCAATAACGGAAACCCAACTTATGTTATATTTTGAAAAAGATAAACTTAAGTTCAATGTGGTACTAACAAGTTATTGTTAGTGGTTATGGTACACTAAACTAAAATTTCCCATTGTCCTTCTAGTGTAGTGATTCTCGCATGATCTTAGGGATGGATGAAAATCCTTAATAAGTCTAACTCTTATCACAAGGTGTCTCGCGAAACACCTTCGAGACTTACCTATTTGAGTATTTGGAAATCAGGCTGTTTCCTATGAGAATAAGACCGTTCTTTAAAAGGACTCATGAATCCAGGAGAAAGCACGGGGCCATTAATGTGCGAGCTAAGGAACACACTACTTCTTGAAATCAATATGTGTGGAGGTTCCGGCTTTATCACAAGGGGTACTTGGTTCAAGAATTAAGTTCACCATAGGACCTCGATGAAGCTTTGAATATCTTACACTAAGTGGATGTTCAAACCCAAAAGGTACCTATCATTTATGTATTGGTTTCCACGATGATGCTTTGTCTCAACTTACCTTGAACTACGCCGGCTTGATCCCACTGCACGTAGGCGGGTCACTAGAGTGATGCAACCACTCTGTTTTATAAGTTTTACTTTATTTTCATGTTTTTTGGTTATTGAAAATAGGGGGAGATTGTTGGATATTTTCAATAACATAGAAAATAAAATGGTTTTCGTTTTTGGTTAGCCGCTACGGATCGGGGAGTGTCCTGTGTTGAATAAACACAATGGATGTTAGTTGGAGATCAAGAGGCACCTCTAATGGGTGTGATGGTTCACAAAAGACACAACCATTCCCATTAGACACCTTATGTGTCTTTTGGAAATGAAGAGGCATCTCCAATAGGCATGAGTCCCCTATAAGTAGTGATGATTGTTTTCATTCATATGATGAAGAACATCTTAACTCTCTCTGTTTTCTTTCTTACAAGCATCATCAGTAACAAAACCAGTGTGTTCCTGGTTGGATCAAGGTCGTACAAGCTTTGAATCCAACATCCGTTGTGGGGCTTCAAGTATCCTGACGGCAATATTCATTGACCTGTTTGTACTCGCCAAGACAATTGGGAAATGGTCGAATAATTGTCGAAAAGAATCTTTCATAAGAGCCTTGAACCCTAGTACAACATTCTTTTCTTCACCCTGTTTTAGTGTCAATTTTCCAACAAGAGTTAGGGGAGCTGAACTGTGGTGATGGAAGAGCTGGAAGTACGTTTCTTACATTGGCAGTTGACGAAGGAAATGGAGTTGGTGGTTTGTGGTTTGCTGGCAGACGAGAATGGAAGATGGTGATAACGCTGGCAGCAGATGCTGTTGCCATTGATGGCAGTTCGGATGGATAGTTGTAGCTACGGATACTGTTATCATATGAAGTTGGCTGCGAAACAGAGAAGAAAGATCACTTGGATGCTGTAGTACGCTGATAGAGTCTCGATCATGGCAGTGATGCTGTAAGATATGACTTGCTGCATTAAATGGTGATGAGACTGCGAGACTGTTGCTGGCAGTAATGAAGCAAAACAGGGAAGTTGTTATCGTAAGAGTTTGGCAGAGCTTCAGAGTTCGAAAAGAAAGAAAAAAGTACGAAAGTTCCAGGAGAATATACGGACGGAAAGTCCTAGCTGTGATAGAGATAGAAAAAAATACGAAAAGTTACAGAGAAACTTGCGTATGGGAAAGTTCCGGCCGTAATAAGAAGAGAAGAAATAGCCTGTCAGCCCCTTGTATCTGACAGTTATATAAGATAGCTGAACAATTATTGGGCTGGACCTTAACAGTGTGTTCTCGGGCCCATTAAGTTGTGTTTATGTACTTCTTTGCACGACCAGTTTTGAGCATGACCTAGTTAGGCTAATTTGGCGAGTTTTGGCAACCACTGCACGGATTTGGTACACGGGCACAACTACAATTTGGGACACCTATAAAAGAGATGTTTCAACAATTTCTAAAGGAGATCTTATAATATTTTGTCAAGCCATTGGAGAGGAGAACTCAGGAGAAGAAAAGCTAGGGTTTGGAGCTATTTCCTACTTACGGGAAAAATATCGTTTGGTCCTTTTTAGGTCATCTTTTAGTCCTTTGGTCAAACGCCTTTCTTGTTTGGTCCATAATTATTTAAAAATATTTAAATAGACAAAAATACCCTTCCGTGTTAAATTTTTATTTTTGTAGCAGTTCTTCCGTGCTTAAAAAACAGACTTCATTCCCAGGAATGAAGTCCATACAAAAAGCTAAAAAAACAGACTTCATTCCCAGGAATGAAGTCCATACAAAAAGCATTCATACAAAAAGCTAAAAAAACAGACTTCATTCCCAGGAATGAAGTCCATACAAAAAGCTAAAAAAACAGACTTCATTCCCAGGAATGAAGTCCATACAAAAACCCTAAAAAACAGACTTCATTCCCAGGAATGAAGTCCATACAAAAAGCCTAAAAAACAGACTCCATTCCCAGGAATGAAGTCCATACAAAAAGCTAAGAAAACAGACTTCATTCCTGGGAATGAAGTCCATACAAAAAGCTAAAAAAACAGCAGCAGATGAACTCGTCGTCGTCTTCATCGCCTCCAAAAACAGCAACAACAGTTCGTTGTATCAGTTCATTCTTTCAACAACAACAGATGAATCTTCGACAAATGGATCTTCAACAAAGAATGATGAGTTCGTCTTCATCATCAACAACCGCAACAACAAGCAAGAAACATGAGTTCGTCAGTAAAATCATCTTCATCATCGCCAACATGAGCAACAACAAACATATTTAACATTAACAGCAACAACGTATTCATCATCAACAACTAACTTCATCGTCTTCATCATTTGTTTGCTCGTGGAGACGCCATTGTTAGGGCAAGAAGAAAAAAAGAAGAAGAAAAAGGAAAGAGAAAGTAGATCGAAAATATGGAGGTGAGAGAAAATAACCGAGAATAATATCTTTTCTCTTGATAATTGACTATATATATCCTAGGGTGACGTCATTGATGACGTAATGGTCCCAAAAGGGTATTTCTGCCACTACAAGATGACATTTACATCATCCATGACATCATTCCAGGACCAAATCATAATTTCTAGGACCAAACTATAATTTAATTGTCCAAAAAGGACCAAACAGACACATGACTGGGTCAATAGGACTAGACTCATCCTAATATATTATTCCTAGGACCATATGGTATTTCCTACTTACCGTAACTATTTCTTTACTATTTTATCATATGAAACTCATGGGTTTTGTTAGTACCATGAGTAGCTAAACTTCTTAGTGATTGGGGATGAATTCTAAGTTCTAGACATGATTTGAGTTATTCTATAAATCTATTTTGAAGTTCTTCACATGATTATTGATTGTTTATACTAATTATATATTTATGATTGATTGATAGATTGTTTAAGTGGCCAACTGAATTAATTTGTTGATTCAATCAAATGCTAGTATTGAGTTAGGAGATAAGTAATAATCGAATAATTCATACAAAAGTAGAGAACACAAGACCTTGCAGAGGGATTCTGTGTAGCGATTGTGTGTATAAACAACACTAGAAAGTGGACCTTGAGCTAAGAGTCTAACTACTAGGATCAATCTATAATTCACAAAAGATAAAGCATTCGAACAAATTACACCTTGAGTGAGCTACTACTAGGTGGTTTCGACGAATAGAATCTGGTATTGGAGAGCTTCCGTACCTAGTGATATAAGGAATTTAGGGGATAGCACTGAGCTAGCTGTTGTTCCACGGTTGGTAATAATTTGTGATTAATTATATTAATGGATGAATATAATAACTTGATGACGGTTTAGTAACGAAGAAGGATTCCCTGATCATATTTTTCTTCATTGCTTGCAAACTTAATTACTTTCATTGCTTTATTATTTATTTAGCTTTTAAAATCTAAAACAAAACCCCCCATTGTGACACTTTTGACAACTAAATCTCCCTGCTCTTCGTGGGAACGAACTTGACTTCCATTATATTATTTTTAATTGAGTGGAAATAAGATATTAATTTGATTGCACCTACGACACGCATCAAATTTTGCGCGCCACGTAACAGGGAGCAGTTGGTAGCTTTAGTTGTTATTTCTTTTTGTTTATTTTTGTTTTTAGTCTTATTTTTAGTTTTTGATTTAGCTTTTGAGAATTTTGTTTCAGGTACTTAATCCCTGGCACCGAAAGATTGGGATTACCTAAGGTGCGGAATTCAAACTCGTAAGGTAACAATACTTCAAGCACGTCCACAGTTGCAACCAGAACCTTCTACAGAAGAGATGGTTAACACAGACGACGAGATAGATCCTCCACCTCCGGAGAGGAAGTTAGGAGAGTTAACATCTCCATGATTATATTCACAACCACTGTGCATTATAATCACTAACCCAGTGAGTGGAGCTGAAGTCGAATCTACTTCATCATCTACCAAAGTTCAAGGGACATCCAGGTGACAATCCAAATCGACACCTTCAGCAGTTCCAGAACACGATGACAAGTCTAAGGCATGCAACCGCAAACAGAGATATGGCTATGCTACAAGCATTTCCGTTCTCATTGATAGACTTAGCAGAAGAATGGTTGGATTGTCATCCTCCAGGGAGTGTTACAACATGGACTCAGACGAAAAAGCTATTTCTGGAGAAATATTTTCCTGCTTCCAAAGCGGCATCCGTTCGTAAGGAGATTAATTACATTCTACAGATGTCTGGGGAGTCTCTATATGAATATTGGGAGAGGTATAATGGGTTGTTGGCAATCTTCCCACACCATAATATATCCTCAATACTTATCATTCAATACTTCTACGAAGGATTACTTCCAGAACAAAGGAATTTGATTGATGCGGCTGCCGGTGGTTCACTTACTGAGAAGACAATCTCGCAGGCAACCAGTTTGATTGAGAGTATGGCTTCTAATGCTCAATAATTTTACACCAGAAACAACTCTAATGTCGAAGAGTTATTGAAATGGGAGAGTCTCGCACGGAGAGCAACGGATGAACAACATAGAGAAGGTAGTACAACGAATGGCAGCAGTGATTATTCCTACTTATGAAGAAGAGTCTGAACAGGTGAATGATGTGTTCCCTAATCAGAGGCCAAGGTATGATCCCTACTCTAATACTTATAATCCAGGTTGGAAAGATCACCCAAATTTCAGTTATGCAAATCAGCAAGCTGCAGCTCCTAATCCTTATGGGCGACAAAGTGGTTTTCAACAACCACAGTTCCGACCACATCCACAACCTCAACCTCAACAACAGATTCAGAGTTCTAATGTAGAGGAGATGATGAAAATGATGATGCAAAAGCAAGATGCAAATGCTCAGCATCAAGATATAATTCTGCAGAAGCAAGATATGTCTATAAAGGACTTGCAAACTCAAATTGGACAATTGGCTACTGGACATGAATGAACTAAAAGCACAGAATTCCGACAAAGTTGCCATCACAAACTTTTGTGAATCCAAGAGACAATGTCAATGCAGTGATTTTTGAGGAGTGGGAAGCAAAAGAAGACCCAAAACAACAAGAAAAGGTTAGTTACGACTTGGAAGAGGAAGTAGAGGTGGAAACTGTTCCGAAGGAAAAGCCAAATTCATCCGGCCAACCTAAGGATTCAGTTCCTACTTTTACCACACCACATCCTTTTCATAATCGTTTTGCCAAGTCAAAGAAGCGAGCTCTATACAAGGAGATTATGGATATTTTCAGCAAGATGCATATCAACATTCCATTTATTGAGGCCATCGAACGGTACACCTGTGTATGCCAAGGTTCTCAAGGATTTGTGTACAAGGAAGGAGAGGTTGATTGCTAACGAGATCACTCAGGTGGGAGAAAGTGCTTCACCTATGTTGCTAAAGAAGATGCCTGCAAAATGTAAAGATCCCGGTGGTTTTGGGTGCCAATTACTATTGGTGACAAACGGTTCGAGCGTGCTTTGCTTGATTTGGGAGCTTCCATAAGCGTGATGTCATCCGATGTTTATGATTCTTTGAATCTGGGACCTTTAAAGGAGACGGGGATTATCATTCAATTATCTAATAAGTCTAACATATATCCTAAGGGACTCGTGGAATACGTGTTGGTGCAAGTGAATGAACTAATCTTTCCGGTTGATTTCTTTGTTCGGATATGCGAATGGGGACAATTGTTCGCCTACTTCATTACTTCTTGGGAGACCATTTATGAAGACTGCTAAGACGAAGATTGATTGTGATACTGGGACACTCACTATGGAGTTTGACAAAGAGGTTATACGCTTCAATATTTTTGAATCTATGCGTTATCCAAGTGATATCCATTCTGCATTTTCTGTTGATGTTATTGGTTCGTTGGCACAACAGCTGTTTGATTTGATCAATGAAGATGAACTTGAATTTGTGCTACAAAATAACATTGATTTGGACATCCATGGATTTCCTAACTTGGACGTTGATATTCCAAAGGAGTTTGTTGAGACATGTGGTGCTTTAATGGCATCACAAGATGTTAAGAGGTAATATTTCATATATCTCTTTACCTCAGAAACGGATGAAGTTCCTTTACCTTCTTCACAGCAGCACCTAAATTACAACTGAAACCTTTACCTGATCACTTAAAGTACGCTTACTTGGGTGATGGGGAAGAGCTTCCAGTCATTATTGCAAAGAATCTCGCAGCTGTACAAGAAGAACGCCTTCTCATGGTTCTGAAAGAGCACAAAACGACTATTGGTTTGACAATTGCTGACATAAAAGGCATTAGTCCAACCATGTGCATGCATAAAATCCTTATGGAAGATGATATCAAGCCAGTACGTGATGCTCAGCGTAGGCTTAACCCCAATGATGGAGGTCGTGAAGAAAGAGATCCTCAAATTACTAAGTGTGGGGATGATTTACCCTATTTATGACAAAGAAATGGGTTAGTCCAAGACAAGTGATGCCTAAGAAATCGGGTGTCACCGTTGTTAGAAATCAAGATGATGAACTCGTTCCTACAAGAGTTCAAACTGGATGGCGAGTGTTGATGCGTGTCGTAGGTGCAATCAAATTAATCAATATTTCCACTCAATTAAAAATAATATAATGGAAGTCAAGTTCGTTCCCACGAGGAGCAAGAGATTCTAGTTGTAAAAATTGTCACGAAAGGGGGGTGTAAAAAGCAAAAGAAAATAAACAAAGCAATTAAAATCGAAAGTTGAAAGCAATAAGAGAGACAAGACCAAGGAATCCTTCTTTGTTACGAAATAATGAATCAAGTTATGTTCTTTTCTACTTGTTATTAGTCACAGATTATCACCAACCGTAGGATAGCATGTCCGCTTAGCTAGCCCCAAAATCCCTAATTTCACTGAGTAACAGGTCCGCTTAGTTATCAGATTCTATTCAAAAGAACCACCCTGAGGTTCGCTTACAAGATGTAATTCCCTGAATGCATTAAGATTTATGAATTTAGGTTTAGTACTAGTAGTTAAACTCGGTTCGCTTGGTTCACTTTCTAGCGTTGTTTCTACACACAATTGCTCCACGGAATCCCTCCGCAAGGTCTTGTGTTTTCTACTTATGTAAAGTGTCGAGAACGATTACGTATTCCCTAACTTCTACTAGATATAGATCAATTAACAAATTAATTTAGCGTGCACTCCAAACAATCTATCAATCAATCATGAATGAATAAACATTCCTATTAGTAAAAACAATCGATAATCATGTGAAAAATCTCAAGATAGAATTGAAAACAAAAACTCAAATCATGTTAAGAACTAGGAATTCATCCTCAATCAATAAGAAAATTAGCTACTCATGTTTTTGAAATTCACACAAATAATAATTATTAAAAGGAGAATTTTCAAGTTCACACAAATAATTAAAAAGAAGAATCTTAGAAAAGCAAGCAAAAACACAAGTGTTGTGTGTGTAGAGAGGTGTCTAGAAGTTGTAGAAAACTTCTCTATTTATAGGCTTCAATATTCTCCAAATCTTCTAAGGAGTAGAATCCTTTTCCTTTAGCAATTCAATTTCCAATTCCAAGCTTTTCTCAACTCTTCCACCTTCTCTTTCCAAATTTGAGTCCAATTCTCCATCCAATTCCAAGCCCAAGTCTTCACACCCATGAGAGAAGTCCATAGAAAATTCTGGAATTTTTGCTCGCCGGAAAACCGGGATTGTGTCCGAATCCTACGAAAAACGTCACCACGCCGCCTGAAAATTTCTCCGTCGTTGGAATATTCGACGGAATATTCCGTCGGCCCACTGTTAGGACTAACGGTCAAACGGTCAACCGTCAGTCAATCGTTAGTCACGGGTCAAGGGAGGCATCTCGCCGCCTTTGAGTTAGCTTTGAATCAGCTTCTTACTCGGCTAACTGGATCAGATCATTGAGTCAGTGATCCATCTGAGTCGCCTTGGCCTAGGCCATTGCACTAGCCTGACTTTGCTGCTGCACCATGATTGTGCTTCCAGCCATGTTGGCCCTGTGTACAACTCATTCAATCTTCCTTCCCTGCAAAAGCTCACAGCTCACATCAATTTCACCTTAAGCCAAACCTGGCAGCAACACAACAACCTGCAGCTCAGTGCATTAACCACCAGTTCCCTCTGAAGTTTCAGCTTTCAATTAGCTGCTTCAGTTCAACTTCAACCTCTCTGTAGCTTCTTCTTCTGTTTATCTCATCTCAATTCCAGAATCAACACCTGAGCTTCACTGTCACCATTACAGCTCAGCTCAAAACCCTGCTCAGCTTCAGAAATCTTCCCTCTCCTTGCTGTGAATCTGATGGCAGCATCAACTGCAACAACCACCACATCCAAGCTTCAAGCAGGTTCAGCTCCAATTCCCTTCTCTGCCATACCCAGCTTGGTCTTGCTGCTCCACACAACCCCAGTTTTAAACATAATCGCACTTGCAATTGCTCCTGCAATTCAAATCCAAACCTCCATTGTAGTAACCATGCCATCATCTCCTCAGCTTATCCTTAATTCAGAATCCATCTCCTAATTCAGTTCAGAAATCCCCACATTCCATCATCATTCCTGTAACAGAAGCATCACCACCTTCAGAAACTCATTTCACCCTGTTCTCGATTTACCATCTCTCGATTTCAGATTCATTGCCATCTTTAACTACAAACCCATCACAGCTTCAATTAACATGAGCAGCTTCATCAACATCTGAAACCCATACGAGTATTAGCCTCAGATCCCCTTTTCTTCTTCTCAGATTTCTTGGTTAAATTCAAACCCAGCTTCTTCTGCCGCTTCTTCTCTTATCCAGCTCAACTTCCTGGATATCTCGATTTCATCCAGCGGCCACCAACAGCACCAGAGAGTCGAAGCTATTCTCGTACCCATGACAAACACCATGGAAGTAGTAGATTCGATTCCATCTCACAGAGCTTCAAATCTCAGTTCAATCAACAATGAACCTTAACCCTTCCTTATCAATTTCTTTGTCTTCCAATTCGAACAACATTTGTTCTTTAATTCCTTTCCTTGATTCGATTGAGCACATCGACCCCTATCATTAATTTCAATCTCTTCTTCTCTGCTTCATTCAATTCATCTTCACCTCACATCAAATCTGCTCAAAACCCTGTAACAGCAGACCTAATCTCGATCTCAACAGTAGCAGCTTCACAATTTCTTCTCCCTGTTGTCAACATCGAGCTCAGACCCATTTTAAACAGCGGCAGCCATGGCTGTTTGTTTTCTAACTCTCAGGTGTAGGAAAAAATAAGAGAAAAAGAAAACCCTTTCTCGATTTAGGTTTAAGTTAAATGGGGCGGATTCGGGTACGGGTGTGGGTATGGGTCTATGGGTTTATGCATCCATGGACATAACCCATCCATTTTACCAGCTGATAATAGCACTACATTTCTGGATAAGGGCTACCCAGTTTGGCAGCCCCTTAACTTGAACTGTCCTTTCTTTAGTAATCCTCCAATAGAGAGTAGCCCTTAACCTTGGCTGGGCTCCAAATAGTGATCGCCCATGAAATGACAATTTTGCCCTTTTGGCTCAAATAGAGTAACTTCTTCTTCTTTTCCTCCGTGTGACTCCATAGTAGCTGTAAAACTCAAAACAAGCATAAAATACATAATTTACAAGAAAAATAGCAAAGAAAGCATAAACTACTAGATAATAAATTAGGTGTATTCTACACCTATCAAATTCCCCCACACTTAGACTTTGCTAGTCCTCGAGCAAATCAAACTAAAACTCACAACTTCAAAGCGTTCAAGCGTCCCAAGCATCCAAAGAGTTATGAGGACATAGAGTTTCGCATGCTAGTAATAAGAAGTTAGAAATACTAAAGAACATATTCTCATCCTTAAATGTTGAGTGAGAAATAACCACACCATAATGAGAGAACGCGTGTTTGAG
Source organism: Papaver armeniacum (assembly GCA_023531295.1). Lineage (NCBI taxonomy): Eukaryota > Viridiplantae > Streptophyta > Magnoliopsida > Ranunculales > Papaveraceae > Papaver > Papaver armeniacum. The sequence continues at coordinate 210,898 of JAJJWW010007318.1, forward strand.
AAACGATCAATAAGCATTTCGCCTCGACTTCGCCTCACCAAAAAGGATTTTATGATAATTGCACTCAAAAAGACGGCTTTTTTATGGGTCACACATGTGCAGGTAGGAATGAAGAGAGAATTCCCGCAACACGTTGAATGGTGGGAAGGACAACTTCCGAAATATTTTGAAAAACCCACATCTTTTAATATTTTGAAAAACCATTTTTCTGACGATCTCTAAGAAAGGAAATCAACCATATATTATTGAGGATGAGATTACTTACTCACCTTCACATCCGATCGCCAATTATGATAACACCACTCTCACGGCATCCAATAGAAACGTCTTCCGCTCCTCGTCTTGATCTTCATGGTCTTCGTCTTCGACTATTGATGATAAACCCTTGAATTTCATAAATCCTTAACAATTTGTAACTCTTTTACCTTAAAAATCCTTATCGCTTGAAACCTCCTTATAGATTTTCCTTCCCCACGGCTCATTAACAAAAATAAGAACAAATATTTCTCTTGTTTTTTCTCTCTTTTTTTTTTTTTTTTTTTTTTTTTTTTTTTTTTTTCCAATTTTTTTTTTTTTTTTCTTTTTTTTTTTTTTTTTTTTTTTTTGAAAACAAGAGAAATTAAATACAAAATAAACCACGGCCGTGGAAGAAGTATTTTACCACTTGATTCTTCACAACTTGTATCGTCTTTGAAATCATAAACTTTCAAAAATTCTCACCTTTTAATTTTCTTCGCTTTCATGAATAAGTCTTCATACTTGGATATAAAATTACCTCATTGTATTGTAAGTCTTCAACATATATGTAAAATCCGCTCATTTGTATGTTGCTTTACTTGAATTTGAAATTTGCTCTTTTTCTCGTTGCTTGTAAACCTTAAACTTTTCCAACTTTCCTTGTAGATTTTGATGTCGCTCCTTGTTGATGATGAGAGTGTTTCTATGGATCCGTTGTTGTCAAGAGAGAGAATGGTGCTAACTGCAAATCGAACTACAAGAAGGAAGCTTTCATCTATAGACGTCACCCTCATGATTGACAAAATTAGCACTCAAGAGATCAAAGAGTAGTGCTTCTATTGGTGGGAGGTTGGGTAGCTCACCATTCTACCCGGAATTAACGTATGGTGACACACACTCAAAATAAGCTCTTTAGTAGATGGAAAATTTCTGGTCGGTGCCTCTCATGATATGAATACGGGTAGTCTCCACTAATGATTGATCAGCAACTATAATAATGCCCTTCTCCCTGCACCAAATTCGCATCACCGGCATGATTAAATCCATTATTTAACACTCAAACAAGCAAGAAATCCGAATGTAGTTCTCTAACATTTCCAAATTCAATTATGTCGGTCAAAATCTCTATGTAAACATACCTAGAAGTATGCTAGTGACTCTAAAATCTCTAAAAGTTGGAGTTTTAAGTAAAACTTTTTTTTTTTTTTTAATTTTTTAATTTTTTTGTAATTTTTGTTTTAAAAACATGCTTAACCACTCCCCCACACTTAAACCTTACATTGTCCTCAATGTAATTGAATCCTCCTAGTAAAGTCAAGGTGGGAAATTTTAACATGATAAGAAACAAGAAAAAGAAATAACAAAAAGCAAAAAGATAAGAAATACAAAACCTATGGGTTGCCTCCCATTAAGCGCTTGTTTTAAAGTCGACGGCCCGACTTAGCTTTTGCAAGATTCATTAGCCCGGATCAATCTCTTTCACGGGAAAACATGATGTCACATCACTTGGGTATCGCGTTGTCTCAAAGATATTGAAGTGGATGAGTGTACCATCAAACTCCATAGTCAAGGTGCCATTTTGGACATCAATCTTTGTTCCATGCGGTGCTTAAGAATGGTCTACCCAATAGCAAAGGTGTAGACTTGGAAGAATTCTCATCATTCATGTCTAAGACATAGAAATCGGCGGAAATACAAGCTCATTAACCCGCACCAAAACATTCTCAACAATCCCTTTCGGGTAAACATTAGATCGGTTAGCAAGTTCAAGAACTACCCCGGTCTCTTTAAGAGGACCAAGATTCAAAGAATCATAAATCGAGGAAGGCATAACATTAACCGATGCTCCCAAATCTAGCAAAGCTCGAGTAAACCTTGTTTTACCAATTGTGCAAGGTATATTGAAACTAATGGGTCCTTTAATTTTGTGGGAGTTTCTTGAGAATAAACGCCGAAGCATTCTCCCCACACTCATGACTTCATTCCCTTTCAACCTTTTCTTCTTCATGCACAACTCCTTTAAGAACTTTGCACAACGAGGAATTTGACGAATAGCTTCTATGAGTGGAATATTGACTTGTACTTTCTTAAAGATCTCCCAAATATCCATGTATTCCAAGTCTTTCTTTGATTTAGCAAATCGGCTAGGGAACGGGGGTGGAGTTGTGAAAGTAGGAACCGTCTCCTCGGATTGGTTGGTTGGAGATGTTTTCTCCTTTGGTGCGGTTTCAATTTCCTCTTTCTCATCATACACCTTATCTTGTTGAGTTGGTTGCTCCACTTGTTTCCCACTCCTCAAAGTAATCGCATTAACGCTCTCTCTTGGATTAACAAATGGTTGTGAAGGAAGTTTTGTGGACGCTTGCGCTTGCAATAAGTTCACATCGGTCGCTAATTGCCCCACTTGAATTTGTAACTCCTTGATTGCCGAATCGGTCTTTTGTTGGTGTTGTTGAACCATAGTGGTGAGACCTTGCACACCTTGTATTAACGCATTGAGCTTGTCATCATTCAAAGAATCACGCTCCTTGACTTGTTGTGGTTGAAATTGTTGTTGAGGTTGGAAACGTGATTGTTGGAAACCACCTTGTTGCTCATACGGATTGGGAACCGCCGCTTTCTTATTTGCATAACTAAAGTTGGGATGATCCTTCCAACCGGGATTGTAGGTATTGGAGTATGGATCGTACCTTGGCCTTTGATTTGGATATAAAGCATTCACTTGTTCGGTCTCACCATCCGGAATAATTACCGCGGCCATCCTTTGCATCATTATCTCCATGTTACTCATCCTTTGATCAAGATGTGATGAATCACTTACTTCATGCACTCGCCTAACCATTGGTTCATCCCTTGTGTAGAATTGTTGCGAGTTCGCAGCCATACTTTCAATCAACTCGGTAGCTTGGGCCACCGTCTTGTTCATTAATGCACCACCACCCGCGGCGTCAAGAAGAGACCTATCACTTGGGTGGAGAGCTTCTATAAGTATTGAGTATCATAACGTCACTAAATTGATGGTGTGGACAGCTTGCCACCAACCTCTTGTATCGCTCCCAACATTCATACAATGATTCTCCCACTTGTTGTTTCAATCCACAAATCTCCTTGCGAATTTGAGTAGCTTTGGATGCGGGAAAATATCTCTCGAGGAAAAGTTTCTTCATCCCATTCCATGTTGTGATACTTCCGGAAGGCAAATAATATAACCATTCCTTAGCATTACCCGCCAAAGAAAACGGGAAAGCTTTCAACATTGCTCCATCCGCATTAGTCTCCGGTGGAAGCATAGCCATAACTATGGTGTAGAAGTCCATAAGATGTTTGTTTGGGTCCTCATTCACCATGCCATGGAACTTTGGTAACTCTCTAATCAACCCCGGCTTGATCTCGAAGGTTGAGTTAGTTTGGATACACCATTGTTGTGTATCAAGCTTGTGAGAAGCTAGGTCCTTTAGTGTACGTTCAGCCATTGTTTCTTCCTCTTTGTCCGAATCGTGAAATCACTTGATGAAGACGGAGGAAGTGGAGTGTTAACCGCACGAATGAAATCCTTTAGTTGAGTGCCCGATCGAAGACGTATTGGACTCGGTCCCGCCCTCTTTAAGCATTCACCAAAGGTATAGCCCTGAAATAAGATTCTCGAAAACCAAGTTAGATACGGTATAGAATCTAACAAAGCAAGAATAAAGCAAAAAGAAAAACAAAAACAACTAAAAATCGCCCGTTGCTCCCCGGCAACGGCGCCAAAATTTGATGCGTGTCGTAGGTGCAATCAAATTAATCAATATTTCCACTCAATTAAAAATAATATAATGGAAGTCAAGTTCGTTCCACGAGGAGCAAGAGATTCTAGTTGTAAAAATTGTCACGAAAGGGGGTGTAAAAAGCAAAATAAAATAAACAAAGCAATTAAAATCGAAAGTTGAAAGCAATAAGAGAGACAAGACCAAGGAATCCTTCTTCGTTACGAAACAATGAATCAAGTTATGTTCTTTTCTACTTGTTATTAGTCACAGATTATCACCAACCGTAGGATAGCATGTCCGCTTAGCTAGCCCCAAAATCCCTAATTTTACTGAGTAAATGTGTCCGCTTAGTTATCGATTCTATTCAAAAGAACCACCCCGAGGTTCGCTTACAAGATGTAATTCCTGAATGCATTAAGATTTATGAATTTAGGTTTAGTACTAGTAGTTAAACTCGGTTCGCTTGGTTCACTTTCTAGCGTTGTTTCTACACACAATTGCTCCACGGAATCCCTCCGCAAGGTCTTGTGTTTTCTACTTATGTAAAGTGTCGAGAACGATTACGTATTCCCTAACTTATACTAGATATAGATCAATTAACAAATTAATTTAGCGTGCACTCCAAACAATCTATCAATCAATCATGAATGAATAAACATTCCTATTAGTAAAAACAATCGATAATCATGTGAAAAATCTCAAGATAGAATTGAAAACAAAAACTCAAATCATGTTAAGAACTAGGAATTCATCCTCAATCAATAAGAAAATTAGCTACTCATGTTTTTGAAATTCACACAAATAATAATTATTAAAAGGAGAATTTTCAAGTTCACACAAATAATTAAAAAGAAGAATCTTAGAAAAGCAAGCAAAAACACAAGTGTTGTGTGTGTAGAGAGGTGTCTAGAAGTTGTAGAAAACTTTCTATTTATAGGCTTCAATATTCTCCAAATCTTCTAAGGAGTAGAATCCTTTTCCTTTAGCAATTCAATTTCCAATTCCAAGCTTTTCTCAACTCTTCCACCTTCTCTTTCCAAATTTGAGTCCAATTCTCCATCCAATTCCAAGCCCAAGTCTTCACACCCATGAGAGAAGTCCATAGAAAAATCTGGAATTTTTGCTCGCCGGAAAATCGGGATTGTGGCTTTAATCCGGCCGGAAACGTCACCGCCGGCCGCTTGAAAATTTCTCCGTGATGGAATATTCGACGGAATATTCCGTCGATCCACCGTTAGGACTAACGGTCAAACGGTCAACCGTCGGTCAATCGTTAGTCGCCGGGTCAAGGGAGGCATCTCAGCCGCCTTTGAGTTAGCTTTGAATCGCCTTTCTTACTCGGCTAAACCGGATCGGATCATTGAGCCGTTGATCCATCTCGAGTCACCTTGGCCTAGGCCATTGCACTAGCCTGACTTTGCTGCTGCACCATGATTGTGCTTCCAGCCATGTTGGCCCTGTGTACAACTCATTCAATCTTCCTTCCCTGCAAAAGCTCACAGCTCACATCAATTTCACCTTAAGCCAAACCTGGCAGCAACACAACAACCTGCAGCTCAGTGCATTAACCACCAGTTCCCTCTGAAGTTTCAGCTCTCAATTAGCTGCTTCAGTTCAACTTCAACCTCTCTGTAGCTTCTTCTTCTGTTTATCTCATCTCAATTCCAGAATCCACACCTGAGCTTCACTGTCACCATTACAAATACTCACTCAAAACCCCGCTTCGCCTTCGTAAATCTTCCTCTCCTTGTCGTGAATCTGATGGCGCATCAACTACAACAACCACCACATCCAAGCTTCAAGCGTGTTCAGCTCCAATTCCCTTCTCTCGCCATACCCAAGCTTGGTCTTGCCGCTCCATACAACCCCAGCTTTAAACATAATCGCACTTGCAATTGCTCCCGCAATTCAAATCCAAACCTCCATTGTAGTAACCATGCCATCGCCTCCTCGCCTTATCCTTAATCTTAATCCATCTCCTAATTCAGTTCAGAAATCCCCACATTCCATCATCATTCCCGTAATGTAAGCATCACCACCTTCGAAACTCATTCACCCTGTTCTCGATTTACCATCTCTCGATTTCGATTCATTGCCATCTTTAACTACAAACCCATCACAGCTTCAATTAACATGAGCAGCTTCATCAACATCTGAAACCCATACGAGTATTAGCCTCAGATCCCCTTTTCTTCTTCTCAGATTTCTTGGTTAAATTCAAACCCAGCTTCTTCTGCCGCTTCTTCTCCTATCCACTCAACTTCCCGGATATCTCGATTTCATCCAATGCCACCAACAAAGACCAGAGAGTCGGCTATTCTCGTACCCATGACAAACACCATGGAAGTAGTAGATTCGATTCCATCTCACGTAGCTTCAAATCTCAGTTCAATCAACAATAAACCTTAACCCTTCCTTATCAATTTCTTTGTCTTCCAATTCGAACAACATTTGTTCTTGAATTCCTTTCCTTGATTCGATTGAGCACATCGACCCCCTATCATTAATTTCAATCTCTTCTTCTCTCGCTTCATTCAATTCATCTTCACCTCACATCAAATCTCGCTCAAAACCTCAGAATAACAGACCTAATCTCGATCTCAACAAAGTGTGACTTCACAATTTCTTCTCCCCGTTGTCAACATCGAGCTCGACCATTTTTTGGCGGCGGCCATGGTCGTTTGTTTTCTAACTCTCAGTGTAGGAAAAAATAAGAGAAAAAGAAAACCCTTTCTCGATTTAGGTTTAAGTTAAATGGGCGGATTAGTGCACGGTGTGGGTATGGGTCTATGGGTTTATGCATCCATGGACATAACCCATCCATTTTACCATTGATAATAGCACTACATTTCGGGATAAGGGCTACCCAGTTTTGCGGCCCTTAACTTGAACTGTCCTTTCTTTAGTAATCCTCCAATAGAGAGTAGCCCTTAACCTTGGCTGGGCTCCAAATAGTGATCGCCCATGAAATGACAATTTTGCCCTTTTGGATCAAATAGAGTAACTTCTTCTTCTTTTCCTCCGTGTGACTCCATAGTAGCTGTAAAACTCAAAACAAGCGTAAAATACATAATTTACAAGAAAAATAGCAAAGAAAGCATAAACTACTAGATAATAAATTAGGTGTATTCTACACCTATCAAGTGTGCATAGACTACAGAAAGCTCAATTCGGCTACCCGCAAGGATCAATTTCCTTTGCCTTTCATTGATCATATGTTAGATAGGTTAGCGGGACATTCACATTATTGCTTTTTGGATGGTTATTCGGGATACAATCAAATTTTTATTGCACCGGAGGATCAAGAGAAGACTACTTTTACTTGTCCTTTCGGTACATTTGCATATAGAAGAATGCCATTTGGTCTTTGCAATGCGCCCGCCACTTTTCGTAGATGTATGGTTAGTATATTTTCTGACTACGTGGAAAACATCATTAAGGTATTTATGGATGACTTTAGTGTTTATGGTGATTCATTTGATATTTGTTTAAATAATCTTGAACTTGTGCTTAAAAGATGCATAGACACTAATTTGGTTTTAAACTGGGAGAAATGTCACTTTATGGTAAACCATGGAATTGTACTTGGTCACATCGTGTCCTCTCAAGGGCTCGAGGTAGACAAGGCAAATATAGACTTGATTAGGAACTTACAATACCCCACTTCGGGTGAGGAAAATTCGCTCGTTTCTTGGTCATGCAGGTTTTTATTGGAGGTTTATCAAAGATTTCTCCAAAATCTCAATGCCGATGTGCAAATTGTTGCAAAAGGAGGTTGCCTTTAACTTCGACCAGGAGTGCAAGGATACCTTTAATAAATTTAAGGAATTGTTGACTACTCGCACCAATTATTAAGTCACCCGATTTTGGAGTTTTCCATTCGAGTTAATGTGTGATGCAAGTGATTATGCAATGGAGTCTGTTTTGGGTCAAAAAGTAGACAAGAGGTCACATGTGATTTATTATGCATCAAGGACCCTAAACGATGCTCAAATCAACTATTCTACTACTGAGAAGGAGTTGTTGGCTATAATATTGGCATTAGAAAAATTCAGAGATTATTTGGTGGGTACCAATGTGATTGTATATTTTGATCATGCAGCACTACGGTACCTATTAAAAAAGAAGGAGGCTAAGCCAAGACTCATACGTTGGATTCTTTTGCTACAAGAATTCAATATGGAAACTAGAGATAAGAAAGGTGTTGAGAATACAGTTGATGATCATCTTAGTAGACTTGTTGTTTCCGAAGAAGAACTTCCCTTGCAGGATCGTTTTCCAGACGAACAACTTTTCTCGATTGAAGAATCAACACCTTGGTATGTTGATATAGTGAACTACTTGGTTACAAGGAAAGTACCCAGTACAATGTCTACTTTTAAAAAGCTAAAGCTTGAGAAAATAGCTAAGAAGTATGTGTGGGATGAGCCCTACTTGTGGAAATATGGTGCTGATCGATTATCCAAAGGTGCGTACCTAACTCGAATTTCAATCCATTCTATCTTTTGTCATTCTTATGCTTGTAGTGGTCACTTTGGTGCAAAACGTACCGCCCTCAAAGTCCTTGAGAGTGGCTTTTATTGGCCTACCCTATTTGAGGATGCATATGCTTTTTGCAAATCTTGTGATAGATGTCAACGAACGGGCAATCTAGGTGGTCGAAATCAAATGCCACTCAATCCTATTCTCACTATCAAGATTTTTGATGTGTGGGGCATTGATTGTAGTAGCAGGATTTCCCACACTACACCCCTTACTCGATTTTGCCTAATTAATCCATTAGAAGATGTAAGATCAAGAACATTTATTGATTGAATTCATGAAGTGTTTACACAGAAAATAGAATTACACTTAGAAGTTAAAACACTCTTAAACTTTCTCTCTCCTAATGACTTGCCTAACAATTCTAAAAAGATCCTC
>JAJJWW010007320.1:0-20517 GCA_023531295.1 Papaver armeniacum
TCAATTGATTATGTGTCAAGGATCTCAATTCAGGAAGGATCTTTTTTCAGGGACTTAATGACGAACGCGTAATTGGGGGATATGAAAAACTAATTGGGGGATATGAATTACTTCCCCAACCAAAGGTGGTCTGTTAAGGGGTGTTTTTGGGGGCGAAAATACTAAAACACCCTTAGATTAATTAAAAATATTATGAAAAGACTGTTATACCCTTTCAACTAAAACATAAAATCAAATAACCAAAATCATATATCCCCAATTACCTTTCGAACCGGCATAGGTCTGTTTTTAAAAAAAAAATTTCTTCATCTTCTTCCTCGTCGTTTATTCTTCATCGGCGATTAGTCGTTGAATCAAAAATTTCTTCGTCGATTAACATAACATAACCATGCCTCCAAGAACCAAATCAAAGCAAAACCGAGAACCAAATCGTCGCTTCAACAAACCCATGAACAAAGAATCGAGAACATTGCTCAAGAATTAGAAGAGGACGCGAACGTGTGATGAGATGATCAAACACTCATGGCTTCTCCGAGAAGGTAAGTGATTTTTGAACTCATTTATGATTGTTTTACTCGATTTGTAGCCATGGGTTTAGGTTAGAATCGCCACAATAGCTGAAATCAAGCGACGCTGGTTAGAAAACTTAGGCATTGGATCTTGGTTTGAATACCAAGGTTTAGATACTAGGCATAGAATTTGTGCTTCTAATACCATGGGTTTGCATTCCTCAATCGAATTTTTATGTTAGGGCATAGAATTTGGGTCGAATACCATACCGGTTTAACTAAAAACACACAGGAACTTGTGTGTGTAGGCATTATATCTAGGTTTCGTGAATGCCAGGTAATTTAAAACCTAAGCATCTGTTAGTTCAATTCGTAAATGCCAGGATTACACTTAAAACATACAGAACATCAACGAAATGGTGCTCAATACCTAGGCACATAATTTAGTTTCTAGACAATGCTTGGAGACAACGATATCTTAGGCATGCCTCGATATTTATGGTGTTATGACGATTAGTGTTACAAGACATTGGTTTGTTTAGGAATTGGTATGGTTGCTAAACTGGGCCATGCCTTTTCTAATGTTTGTTTTGTTTGCTTATGTTATAGGTCAAGAGCCAAAGAAGCGAAGAAAGATAAAGGTCCTATCCTCACTAAGAGAAGGAGGAAGGACGGTCTTGATACTCCTGGGTCCCCCGCCTCCACGGGGAAAGACGCGGGTCGCAAGAAATGTTTGGGGTTTGAAACAAGAGGGTCAATTTGGGAGAGTGGTGGTGAACGAGTGCACTTGCAATCCGTGAAGGTACTGGAACACATGAGGGCGATATGAGCATGATGGAGTGGAAAGTGAGGAGGAAGATGGTGAGGTTCCCAAGTCAATTAGCAAGCCAAAGCGAAGTTGGTGGGACTAGTCAACAACAAACACAAGGCAAGGACAAGGGCGTGAAAACGAGAAAGTTAAAGGTTGTCACCTTCCTCACCTTGATGACATGTTACCCGACCGCGATGATGGTAAAATTTGGGGTCAAGCTCCTAACCGAAAGTACTCTTTGGATACAAGCACTCTTGGGCCGTCTTATCTTTCAAACTTATGTAAGCATTTTTTATTTTGTGCATGTGCGTTGTTTTATCTTTTTACATCATCTCTAATCGTATTATCTCATATTTGTAGGATCATACTAAGGCTGTAGTGTGTTTGTCAAAAACCAAGCGGTGAGTGGAATTTGTCGTCGGAGCATGAAGATGTCCAAACATTAGTAAAGAACTCGTCGTACTCTTTGGTTGAAAATTACGTGAATCTAGATATCGTGACCGGAATTGCTTGTCGAAAGGTACCATGGTGAAACGATACAATGCACTTCCGCTTGGTGAGATGACCTTGATTCCTCGAAGATACTCATAACATTATAGGCTTGAATGTTATCGGCAAATCAATTTCGAAGGAGTTGAGTCTCGGGACCTAGAATGGTCGAAGTTGCACGATTTGACCAAAAAGTCAGTTTATTGGGACTTCAAAACTTCTTCGGATAGCTTTTATGTATCATCGAACGGAAGTAAGACGAAGACATTCAAGGCATGCTTAAGAAGATGTTTGAAAATACAAAGGCTAAGCTCGAAGGATGGATGGGACCTCGCATGCATTCGGATACGGCCGCCGCACATTATACATCTGGGCACTAGGCATTCCACGACACTAATGGCAACAGGGTAAGTGCAAACTATCTGGACCTTGACCGTTGGAAGGTGTCCATGGCTATTCTCGGGGCATCGCGGTCATGGCACATTTGATGGCGGAGATGAGAAGGGCTTCATTGGCTAAAACAAACCAATTTGTCGGGAATTTCACTCTACTCCCGGGTACAAATTTCTTTAATCTATTGTTGAGATGTATTTTTTACTTATGTTCACATGTATATTGTTCACATTGGATTAGGTGTGGTGTTATGAACACTTTCCAACCTTATTCAAGGGCGCCAATTCTTGAAGATCAAAGACCTTCTTGAACCCGATACCCTGTGAGCTCGTGAGGTTTGAGTTTGGGCCAGCAATCCGGCTCCTAGGTAACAAAGGTCGAGTCATCAATATGAGATTGGCTCTGGATGCTATGAGGAAGGAAGACGTTGTTTCGACACTTATAAGGAGATTAGAGGGTACCGTCCACCCCTAGAGATGTTGCATTTTACCATGGGCCGTTGTACCACCCAAAAGGATACATCATGGCCGATCCATGCCATGTGATGCGCCAACATGGATTTAAGCAATTATCCGGTCATTGGTCGACCTCGATGATAATTATCTTCTTTACTTTTTCTCGGTGCAATTCAACTCCAAACAAGTTGCATGTAGTGTACGATCCAACCTAACCAACACATTGAGGGATAGAGAGCCACGTCGTTTGGTTGATATTGGTAAGTGGGAGACCGGAAAATGGTTATGAAGTTGATGACACTACATGAGGGATTACCCGGAATGGTCACATCCTTATGTCGTGCGCCCCTCCCGTCAAGCTCCACACCAAGAAAACCCTCCTGAGAAATTCCTCCACCTCCACAACCTACGATGGCCCACCTTCAGGGGACTTTAGGAATGGTGGTAAGTTTTCTTAATTGCTTATAGTATTAAATGTGAACATAATCATATATTAACATATATGCGATTATGTGTTTGATGTGTTAATCTAGCGACGTCGGCTTGGCAAGGTTACGAAGATGTTAGGTTGCAAGCATAAGGACGGAGTGGTGCTATCTCTTCAAGAAATCAAGGAACTCGAGGAAAAGCTTCATAGAATGAAGAAACCCACCCTACTTGTCAAAGCTATGTATGGGGAAACAAGGAAGACGCCCAGGCCAAAAGAAACAAAAGACTAATTTAGTGGAAGAGAATTGATGACAATTAGTGATGGTTAACTCTTTAAGTCTTTGGTTACGTCAAAAACAATTTCAAACTTGTTTTGGTTTGTACTGTGGGTTAACTCTTTTGTTCTTTGGTTAACGTTGAACATGTTAAGATTTCTAGTTTGAAAGTTAAAATGTTGTACGTGGGTTAACTCTTTTGTTATTTTCTAAAATGTTATTTAGAAATACATGTACACATAGAAGGCATATACGAGAATGCTCAAAACACGGGCGGAACCTAGTCAGGGCATGGCAATTTTTATCCGGAACAATCAGGTTACATTATTTGGTTCTCAGATAGAAGCCCCGACATGAACCTAAGCATTGTTGTGTTTGCTAAGGTAAATGCCGGTATTGCAAATGTCCAAATACTCTTAAATATGTGACGAGGAAAACCGGCATAGTAATATTCATTTTGACAATGCCGGTATCTAAAGTTTCCAAATACTCTTACAGAGTTGACATAAAACCTAAAGATCGTTGTTTTGAATTCCCAATGCCTGCAGATTGCTTAATTCATTTCAAATTCTCTTTTCGGTTTGAAGTAATCGACTACATTGGATTAGAAACTTTAAATTAAAAAACAGTGAATGGATTGCACTTAGTTAGAGATAATCTATTTCCATCCCTTTTCAACAATTGCGAGCCTTTGAGCCTTTCCCCAACCTCTTCAAGACATCGTCAGGGAGCGGGGTGTCAAGGATCGCCTTCATTGGTTTTTCTTTCTTTCAACATATTCCTTTCCCTTCATATAACACCCATCACACCCATCGATTGGCTTGCATTGGCCTTTGTGTGGTTTTCTCTGACTCCGCTTAGTTCAACCGCTTTGTCAAACCATTGAAACTCATTGCACTTTGGTGATTCAAACACCTTAGAAACATTCTTCCATTTTCAAAGATCATCGGTTTTGCAATCCAAAACGGCGTGTCCCATCACAATTTTCTACACTTTGAATAAATAAATGGACAGTCCATGGCTAGGTGAGAAGGTGACTTGCAAATTTGACACTGCAATGATGATTCGTAAGAAAAAATTGTATTAGTTTTCAGGTCATAGTATTGAAGAGCATGTTGTTAGGAAATCCACTTACTTTGCAAATAAGAGGTAGATGATGAATCCCCCATTCTTTCGAGTAGTGCTTGCTTTCTTGAGAGAATGATTTTTTTATTTGGTGCTTGGTTTTTGTAGTTTTGCTAAAGGAATGGGTGATGTTATATAGAAATGATGCTCCAACGGCCATATTTTTCAAAAAATTAGCCGCTTTTTTTTCAAATTTTACCCATTCCGGCATAGAGGTTATTAAACAAAGAATGCCAAGATTGTAGGCATATTTGGGTCGTTTCGTAAAGATTTTACGCACACGGCATCATCGTGGTATAACATGCAGTCTGGGAACCAAACAAGATCGCTTTACTCCTCCTACGTATGGGTTCCGAAATTGAATGCCTAACGCTAGTTTTTTAAACGATACACTTGAAAATATTAGTTCGTGGGAATCTAAGTTACTTAGAGTGCCGTCACTAAAGTGGAAAAGATCCGTTATGTCCACATCTATTTAAAGGAATGGATACACCCATTGCAGTTGATACCTCGCGAATATATCTCCAATGGATTATCAATCACCAAATGACAAGTTCATCAATTCCCTCGAGAGAGAAAAACATATGAGGAAAATATTGGCAACTCCGACAGAAATCACCATCAACCACGACCATCTCCGCTACAATACTAGAAAACTAAGAAGGAAGGAAGAAACCACCAAGTCAATCGCCGCAATGGAAGAAGACATAATTAAGCGAAAAGAGAAGAAGAAGAAGAGGAAGCGAAGCTTGAACGTTATCGTCAAAAATTAGATAAACATAAAAGGAAGGCGGGGAAGAGGTTAAACGTCAAAAAAGAAGCTAAGATAAGCAGATGTTGAGGAGGAAACAGGTGGATTAGAAATTACTACATAGTATTGGATTTTCCGGAGGAGCAACGCCTTCGGATGTTTTTTGGGGCCTTGTAATGACCGGGTTCTTACAAGCATAACAAGTTTGAGTTGAAGAAACGATAATCAATACACGATCAAATAGTACGCATTCGAACAATCGCACTCATCAAATCATGTCAAAAATACACAATTTCTTGGAAGATACAATGGTGATAGGTATGAAGCTCGGGATGCATATACGAAGTGGAGAAAAGAGCCTTTTAGGCATTTCAAGCTGCCTTTGCTTGTTCAAGCTCGTTCCAATAAATCATGAACTTGTAATACGGCATCATTGGTATGTAATTACCTATGCCGGATTTGGTGGTATTATATACAAATGAAGCATTAACGGTCATATTTTTCAAAAACTAGCCGCTTTATTTGAAATTGTCACCAGACCTGCATTGATTTGGGGATTCATTCCATGCCGGTTTGCGACTGCATTCGTTTCTCATATTTCGAGCATGCAGGTAATGGACTTAAAATATATATATCTATACCAACGGTAACTTTGACTAGTAGGAGGAGGTTAAGAAGTATAACTGCTTTTTAAAAAAAAAACTAGTCGTTGGGTACTTAAAAAATAAAGATAGGTCTCTATTTTGCTATAAATAGAGACATATCTCTACCAAACTTATTCACCCATCACTTTCAATCTTCCTAAATCAGTCACCCATCACTTTGGAACACTAAAAATGGCTCCAACTCCGTTCAATAATCTAGAAGATGTTGCTATTGTCGAGCACACACCACTCTCACAAAGCACTCCAGTTGAAGAAGCGCAATGGGTGGAAGAACGAAGACCCAACCGAGGGCCTTACCTTGGGCATGATCAAAACACCAATGCTTGGTGGAAACGTGTGTTTAAGGTTTTCAAAGCACTAAACGGAAATCGTTCAAGGAGGACACTCACGCAGATAATGGAAAGGTACGCTTATTTATACAATGAATGCATCGCTGAGAAACGAATTGAAAGCGCGTAAGGACGCTATGCCAAACGTAAGACCGCATGAGTAGAGTAAGTTTGTGAATCAAGAGGGCTGTTCATCAAAAATTATTTATTTGGTTATGATTATTCAACAACGCCGACTTATTTAAATAATTGTTTTTCCAGGTGTTCTTTGGGTCGGACTCAATACGAATTAAGGTACGGTCATGAGTTTCTCGCACGAGGACTCTGCTACACTCTCTTGGAGGAAGTTGAATGGAAATTCGCCAATATAATTAAACTCGTAGAGAATTCCTAGCGCGATGTATTGAACAATTTTATGTGAACAGTTTCTATTTTATTTCAACTACATGTATGTTTTTTCGATTCAATCCCTAGAGCATTGCTACACTCTATTTTAATTATCAAGAGTCGTCACTTGTTCAAATTTGTTAGCATAATACAATACAACACAATCAGTAAAACCTGCATCCCCGATCGGTTAATCCGAATGCCACGGATTATCAAAACTAGGCATTTTAGATATGTTTACACTTTCATGACGGTTTCCAACACTCAAAAGTTAAAAAAATCATGAACTTGTAATACCGGCATAATGGGTATGTAATGAACTATGCCGGATTTTCTCGACGGTTACAATTTCATTATACTTGTTTGATAATTTATAATTTCATTCAACTTGTTTGACGGTTACAATTTCATTCAATTTGTTTGACGGTTACAATTTCAATCAACTCGTCGGTTTCAAACTACTCATTCTATATAAGTGACGTTTTTGGAAAGAAAAATATTCGATCTATTCAATCTCTCCCTATTTTTTTCATCTTCTATACCAAAGCAATGGGTCGTCACAAATCTCGTGATAAACCCAATCCAGAAATACCTGTTGATGATGCGGAACAAAGTCCTAAAGAGTCTCCTAGTCAAGCGGACGTAACAGATTTGATTCAGTAAGTGATGTATAACACAAAGTCTCCTTTTGAATGGAAGTACTTTTGGGTTTTTTCCCATAATATATAACACAAAGTCAAACATGCTAGGGTTCATGATGATTGAAAATTCTGCTTAGGGTTTTGAAATTGAATTCTAGTAAGATGAAATTCTAGTCAATTGAATTCAGTTTGAAAATCAAAACAAAAAATCATTAAGAACGTGTGTAAAAAATTACAGAAAACCGGCATAGATTTTTAATTTACGAATGCCGGAAACTATACCGGTACTATCGTATTTTCATTTTCTATGCCGGTTTTCGCTCCCTAAAATTTGTAAATCCCTGGATACGATTCAACCAAAACCGCGTTCAACGTATTAATATTTATCTGTAGGTCTGTCCAGACTCAATGTATGGTAACATACTATACCGTTTTTTTTGTTTCATACGGCTTAGAATTTTCTATATATAATTCAATATAGCCGCATAGTAGTATTTATTGCCGTGAATGCTGAAACTATACCCGGCACTATCGTATTTTATTTTTCTATGCCGGTTTTCGCTCCCTAAAATTTGTAAATCCTGGATACGATTCAACCAAAACGGGCGTTCAACGTATTAATATTTATCTCTACAGATTCTGTTCCAGCACTCAATGTATGGTAACATACTATACCGGTTTTTGTTTCATACGGCTTAGAATTTTCTATATATAATTCAATATAGCCGGCATAGTAGTATTTATTGCCAGGAATGCCGGAAACTATACCGGCACTATCGTATTTTATTTTTCGATGCCGGTTTTCGCTCCCTAAAATTTGTAAATCCCTGGATACGATTCAACCAAAACCGGCGTTCAACGTATTAATATTTAGCTGTCGGTATCTGTTCCGGCACTCAATGTATGGTAACATACTATACCCTGGTTTTTGTTTCATACGGCTTAGAATTTTCTATATATAATTCAATATAGCCAGGCATAGTAGTATTTATTGCCGGTGGAATGCCGGAAACTATACCGGCACTATCGTATTTTATTTTTCGATCTTGGGTTTCGCTCCCTAAAATTTGTAAATCCGGATACGATTCAACCAAAACCGGCGTTCAACGTATTAATATTTAGCCGTTTGTGATTCTGTCCGCATTGATTATGTGTCTATTTATGATGCCGGGGTTTAAGTGTGTTCCTTTTGTATGCCGACATGTAATATGTAACTCAATTTAACGTGTTGGAACATAGGTCTCACGCACCAAGAAAGGACAAAGGAAAAGGAAAAGCTGTTGAAGAATCAAAACGTAAGTCTTCTCGACGTGAACGCCAAAATCCGGCCATGCTAAGGTCACACCGGGATCATCCTATAAGCGACTCAACCAAAGACCGATGATGATGATGAGTGGGAAACTCCACCGTAACCCGAAATAGCGGGTGGCTCATCCTCATGGCAGTGTCTTAGGACAAACGATGATGAAAAGGCACCCCCTCTTCACTTCCCCGATAAGTTAGAATTGATTCCTGGCAAAGAATGATGGCAAACTTTGGGGTCAACCGATAAACCCGCAACTTTTATTTTCGTATAAAGACTCTTGGGCTCGTTGGATCTATCAAACTTATGTAAGACGTTTGTATCTTATTATTATATTATTTACCTCGTGATCAATTTAATTAAGTTCGTCGTGTTTTTATAGGACCACGAAAGCTCGGCGTGTTAGCCGCCATCAACAATCGGATGTGTGGCCTTTGGAGGATGAGTGTCCCATTGCTCAACAAATAGTCGAGCATCCGGGTTGTATCATGCGATAGAAAATTATGTGGCCACCGATACTGATCACTGCAAACCGTTTTTTTGGAGAGGTTTTATGGTGAAACCGACACCATGCATTTTAATTTTGAAGCGAGATGACCATTATCCTGAAGATGTCCAAAGGATAATAGGACTAGAGGTTCTTGGGAAACCTTAAGGTTGGAGACAAGTCGAAGGACCTAGGGTGGGAAAAGATGTATGATCTCACTGAAAAGTTGTTTGGATGGAACAAGGAAACCACGTTGGCAAATTTGTACAAGAAAAAACCGCTCGGATAAAGACTATAACATTCGTCAAACTCATTCAATTTGTTTGGGAATACGAAGAACGGGAATTGACTCCGCACAAGCTCAACAAACTGCTGCATATATGTTGTTCATTTTGGGAACCGCTATATTCCCCGACTTCTAATGGTAACAGGTGCATATGAACAACCTACAATGACTTGGATCCATTGGAAGACGTTCATAAGTATTCATGGGGCACGCTTTCTTGGCTCATTTTTTGGCGAAATGCGTCGAGCTTCTAAGGCGAAAGGTCGTCAATTTAATGGGAATTTCACCGTGATTAGGGTATAGTGAACTACATATTTTGTGATTGTTATCATTACATTTGTTAGTTTCCAACTATTTATTTTCTTATATAATTTATGGGCACATGTGTGGGCTTATGAACACTTCCTAGATTTGTTCATAGGGTATAAAGGATTGGAGATTTGGCATGATTACCAACCGAATATGGCTCTAGCTCGTAAATACTACTTTAAAAATACCCTTCGCCTAACAAGAAACGGTTTTACAAATGAGATTGGCTTTGGACTCGTTTTCATTGGAACATGTTGTGTTTGACCCTTATAGGAATGTCGGAGGAGTTCACCTTCGGAGATATGAAAATGTTTCATTTTACAACGGACCGATTCTTTCATCCAAAAGGATTTGTTATGCATAACCCTCTCCGCGTGATGCGCCAACCAACCGGATACAAGCGAAAGATCTCACGGATACATCTTATCATAAATATTCTCACGACTTTACTAAATTCCAATCAAATGTGAACCATACTCCGGTATGCTATCGACCCGTAACCAATTCTTGCACATTGGATGAAAAGGGAAGAAAAGTTAAGAATCAGACCGGATAAGGGTGATTGGGAATTGGTCGAGAACGGTTTTGATAGTGAACCAACATTCCTAAACGGGCATCTACAAGTACTCACATCCTTATGTTGTATGACCGGATACGGTAGAGGTCCCTCCACCACCAAAGACGTCCCTCCACAACTCCGCATCTGCACTCTTAGGACTTCTACACTCGTTACGTTGTTGGTGCGTTCATTACTATTCTCTTAATCAATATCTATCAACTTATAAAATTGTACATACTAAATACATGTTGAAAAATCCGTTAACAACGTCGAGAATTGGAAACTTGGCAAGGTTCTTTAAGAAGAAGACCAAGAAAGGAGAGTTCTTTGACCCGTGAAAAGAAATGGAGAACGTCATCAAAAAGATAGACCAAATAGAAGATCTTGAGGCAAAAGACTTGTGGGGTGAAAAGAAGAAGAGGGCATACAAGAGGCCAAGAACCGAGTGATCGTGTGTTTCTTTGATAGTATTAGTTTGGTTTATGTTTGTTTGTGTGGTCAGGTAAACTTTGAACATCTTTACTTCATTTGTTTTCGGGTTTGGAACATCTTAACTTTACATTTGGTTTGTTTACACTTTGCGTATGTTATTTTATGGTATTAGGTCTTTGCTTATGTTATTTTATTTGTCTTGCAAATTGCAATTTCTAAGTTTTTTTTCCGAATAATGGAGCATAGTAGGCATCGTGTACTGTCTTTGGAAATCTGTTTAGTTCTACAATGAAAAAATTAGAGTTCCGGTACTCTAACTTTCCTTTGTGAATAAACTATGTATGTGTAGTACCGGTAGTGTTATGCATATTTTTCCAATGCCGGCACAAAAGAGAACATATATTGCAACGCCGGTGCGAGTACCGCCGTAGTAAAGTTTGAATTAAATCACAATGGCACGTACATGGCATATGGTTTAATGATTACAATTCAAACTTCCAAAAAAACAAAAGGTGGCGTATTAGTAAACCACATAAATCCAAATTACTCATCATCGCTCCCACACGTATGAAGTTGCAACTCCTCCTCTTCAAGAGGTTTCTTTGATAAGGCCAAAGCATCCCATAATTGGTGATTCTCCTCGTTCAACGCCATCCATCCCTTCCATATATTTGGATCTAGTTCCTTGTTTTTAACCATCCCACAAACGGGTGGCAATGGACAATTGTCCTTGAGTTTAAGAATGACGAAATGATTGCCGTTCACGTACGCCAAAACAACTCTTCTCGTCTTAAGGGATCCCTCGCATTTTTGCCACTTTGGTGTAAATGTTGTGACTAAGGTGGGGGTAAAATAATGAACAACACAATTAAATGTATCCGCTACTAGATGCCCACAAAGCGGCATCCTCATCCAATATTGAGGAGGAAGAAATGCCATCTCCATTTCGGGTCCTAACACTTCAAAGACACATATCATCAAACACCTCGTCGTGACCAACCAATTTCTCATAAAAGCTCCTCTTCTTCACAAGTTGATCGGCCATCCTCATCCTAGCATATCGGCATGGTGTCATTCCTTTACTAATGTACCGTCTCGAAGATTCCTAATTGTTCGGTGACGGCATGATAGCCACAATTTCCATCTCCATAGACATCATCCGTGTACACAACAAACTCGCGAATAACCTCGTGAAGTTGGTCTATGTAAGACTCTATCTTCGTATGGTAGTGTCTATAAGTCCTACCCGTTTGCGAATCCTTATACATCGTCATATTACCAACTTTTAGCTTAATTATATCCAAACCATCCTCTCGCAATCCCTACATTCCAAATGTCTTTGATATTAGACGGGAGAATATTCTTCCTTGGCCTACCCCTTCCCCTTTTCCTTTGAACCTCGGATACATCGAATGTTGGTGTAGGTTGGAATGCTCACCTTGTTGCCCTTGTTTGCTTAATATTGGTACCTTCTCTTGGCCTTCCCCTTTTCCTTTGAACCGCGGATACATCGACTATTGGTGTAGGTTCGGAATGCTCAACTTGTTGTCATTGGTTGCTTAATGTGGGTACCTTAGGGGCCTTCCCTTTTCTTTTGAACCTCGGATACATCAACTATTGGTGTAGGTTCTAATGCTCACCTTGTTGTTCTTGGTTGCTTAATGTGGGTACCTTAGGGGCCTTCCTTTTCTTTTGAACATCGGATACATCAACTATTGGTGTAGGTTCGAAATGCTCACCTTGTTGTCCTTGGTTGCTTAATGTTGGTACATTTGGCGGCCTTCCCTTTTCCTTCTAACCTCCGATACATCGACTATGGGTGTAGGTTCTAAATCGTCGATTGTTGTTGACTTGATATCGATTCCTTCCTCGGCTTACCCCTTTTGTTTGGAACCGGGCCAAATAATCTTGCTTCAAATCTCACTTGCACATAGATCTCGTTTTTAGTTGCCGCGAGTTCCTCTTCGCGTCGAGTCATTTGTTTTAATTCTTTTCTTTGTTTCTTCCTTGCAATTTTAGTTTGTGGTCTACCCATAGGATCTCCCTTTGTTGGCTCTTTACTTTGTGCTATCCATGGCCGTGTAATTAGTCTTAGTTGGCTCAACAATACTTGTCGGCCAGCCGAGTTGCCACGTGAGTAAGCTTCATAAAATTCTAAAGCCTCCTTTGTATCCCATGGTGATTGTCCAGAGCTTCGGTAGGGGAAGGTCGAAAGATAATTGCTTCCAAAAAGGATCAATAACATCCGAAGGTATCACTACTTCATACTTCACAAGCATATGATGACACGGAAGCCCCAATGAAGACATCGGGGGACAAATACACACATCACCGGATTTCCGTAAATTTTCTCATATTGCATTTGTCTCATCATATGTTTTATTGCCCAATGGGGAGACGTTAAACTCTATTCCTTGGAGCAACTTAGTATGTTCAAGAAATTGAGTCATCCTTTCCATTGAGCTTTTCTCAAAAGCCTTCTTGATCCTATCGATCACTACAAGAAAACTTGGATTTAGCGACTACTCTGATTCAGTGGGTACAAGGCCATTTTCAGCGACTGGAGCTCTCTAGCAACCAACATGGCAACGAATACTCTCAGTGACTAAAGCTTGCTTTGCTGAAGACTTGGACCAACCATGCTGCTGGTAGAGTTATCTATCAACTAAACTGGACGACGAAATTTTTTGTCGGAAGTTATCTCCAACATCTACGGATTATCGTTGGTAGAAGCATAAAGTATTTGTGGCTGTAAAATTTCACCCGCTGAAGAATTTGTTGCTGAAGACTAATACATCTTTGGTAGAGGTGGCTGCTAAAGATTTTCACTTACTGTATTTCAGTTGGTGAAGATTTTTGATGTGGTAGGTTAAGGATTTTAGCCACCCCTTATTTAGAAGGTCATGGGTTTTATCCACTAATGTTTAGTTCGTAGAGGGGTTTAGCCGCAGAAAAATGGCTGGCTAAGGTGTAAGGTGTGACTGGTAAAGAACTCAACCAACATAGGTCCGGTCGTTAACCTTCACTTGGTGAAGGCCCTCAGCCAACAACGAATTTGAGCTGCTAGAGAGTGACTCACAAAATTATAATGCAAAAACAGATATGGATTGTATTATGAAAATAATACAACAAAGTCGACTACAAAATCTATCCATCTCTTCTGGTTAACCAATAAATAAGACAACAAAAAACTTTGGAACATATTTGCGTGCTAACATATTTACATAATCATTGTGCATTAAAAAGAAAAACTGACCAAAATACTACGACATCAAGGACACACGGGACCTAGAAAGCTGAAAGTCAGGATCTGGGTTTGTACTCACTAAGCTCTGACCATTCATAGTCCAGCTGTTCCTTTCCACCCCTTTCCATCTGTTCCTTTGGTATGTATGTGTTTTGCAGGGTCCAGGAAGGGAAGGGAAGCGAAGCATTCAAACCTAGTCCAACTCAGGAAACTCACAAACTGTGTATGAGTCCACACAAATGCTTAAGTGCGGCAATGAGAGATCTCCAAATCAACAAATGAAGCTCTTTGCACGCTTCCTGCAGTGTAGCTAAGAAGCTTTGTCCTTCTGCAACCACCTTCACCATTAAGTTCATTCCACTGCAGCAACCCATTCATGTTTAAAAAAATTCTGATGATACACTTGCACCATCCTAATTTGTAATAATAAATTTTAAGACCACAAGTACAAAATACATATAAACTTAAAAAAGTGAACTCATGGTCAAGAGAAATACTTCTCTGATACCTTCTCATGAGAAGTTTTCCATGTTTACTGGCCAAATGTTGGAACTCACACTCAGTGTGGAAGGGGATTTTCTAGCTGCTTATGTTGTAGCCTTCTCTTGTCAGTGGTTTGAAAAGCTAACAGTAAGGCACTGAAAGCCGTTTAAGCTCACCCAGATGAGTTGGATGAAGTACTGGTATGGGAAACTGAATGTATCGAGCATGATCTGCACTACCAAAAAATAAGTATCAATCCAGGCAGATATACTTCAGTAGTACCAAAACTGATTCTATAGCAGGCCAAGCAAATGAAACGAAAATGAATAAGTGACTGCAATATATACAAGAACGGATGAATCTAAGACTACATCATATTCAGTTATTCAATTCCCTATAACAATATAGAAAACCCATAATTCCAACAGTAATCTTTGAACAAAGTAGAACTCAAATTGTGATAACCAAATGTATATTTCAATTTCATTACCGTTTGTTGGTGTCTGCTCTTCTGTTTTGCATTTGGATGTGAATTTCTCTCTCGACCCTTGATATGCAGCCACAAAAACCATCCGTGATAGCTGCAGAGAATTAGGTTTTTTATTGAACATCTGATGTGCATTTCGCAAGTTGGCTGAGAGTCTGGATCTTTACTTAGCTATGCTCTCACTACTAGCGGCTGAGAGTCTGAATCTTTACTTAGCTAAGCTCTCACTGCAGAAATGATCAACTGGGCTGTGGATCTCCAGCTTGAGTGTTCTCTGCAACAACAATGATAATAATAATAATCAGAATGCTATATAACATGACACACCCATTTGCAAATTATTTCTACAACTTATTTTCCTTTTATTTTTGGAACATATGATCAGATGGGGAAGATCTCAGTAGAAAGAGAAAATTCTCAAGTGTATATAGGAGTGTTTGTGGGAGGAAACTGGTTTAGCAAATATAATTCCAAGTTGCCTGTAATGGATTTATCACTGTAATATACTTCATGAGTATGCTCCTCGAAAAACAAATTTTCCAACACTGCCAAACACAAGTTACTGTAAGCAAAACTCATGTAAAACATCGCTACCAATACAATAGAAGACAAGGTAAACAAAGTTACCAGTTTCAAACTAGATGGTATTCCCAAATCTCAGGTTCTTTCTCTCTAGAGAGATCAATACACTTAGCATTGCAACCACCCTCAATGTTCAAGACACCATTATAACTCCAGCAGTGTAAATCGTCTTCACTGAAATACCCGTGCTGATTTGTTGACAAAGTTGTATTTCCATGTCTGCAAGTCAAAATAAGTAAAAGGTGAGAAAATGAAAGAGAATTGTTATAGACTTGAAAAAACTTAATAGGTGTTCGATGTGTCGAAAGTTTAAGGTTCTGAAATATCATCAAAACCCGACTCTTTTGGATTCAATGAAATATTTCCCCAATGATCCATGAAAAAATAACTACAAACGTCAATTAGTACTAAAGCTCCTAAGTCGAACAGAATGTGGTACATCAAGATACACCATCTATCTCTCTGCCTCATCAAAATTCACAAGCAGCTTCCCGGGAATAGTTCTATTAACAAATTTGGAAAGTATGGTTATGATAACACCACAAAATTTAAATGCAAATTAATACACTAAGAAAGAAAAATAGATTCCAGAGAATGGTTCCATCGTGCCTAAACAGAAGCTCCTAAACAAGGAACCAGCATGATAGCATAGAAAATGCAGCAGAAAAAAAATTACCTTGAATTTGCCTGCATGCCTTGGGAAGACAACAAGCTTGTCCCTGTATGTCTTAAGACGCTGGACAATGGTTTGGAGCCCTTCAAATGACTTATTTCTAACTGTAGGAGCAAGATTTTTAGGAATTCCAGCACCCTGTGAAAGTAAATTGCAATATGGTTATTAATCAACCCTATGTGTTGCTGAAATGTAGAGATACCAAATATTAAGGAAAGAATAAACAGAAGTTACGTATAAGAGATCACTAGGATTTAAAACATGTATTAATGTGGTTCAAGAAGATCTTAAAGAACTTCACAACTTGGGTATTTAAAAAACTTACTTTATCTTTGCATATGTTCATTTCCTGCACACTTTCTGCAAATTCCAACAATAACGCCCAATCAGTTTTTACCAAACATCAAACGAATAGCTAATATAATATTCTGAAGCAATGAAATTATATGAGAATGACTGGCAATAAGCTGACCATAAACATGCTTGAGAAAGATGTCAGTTCTACTGTTGTATGACTGCAAATAAACAAGAACAGATGAAACAAAAATGAATAAGTGTCTGCAATGTAAACAATAAAATGACTACACCATATTCCCTTCTTCAGTTTCCTACAACAAAATAAAATAAAAATCACAGTGATTTTTGTAGTACAAAAATCAATTTTCTAATCCTTCTTCCTTTCTCACCTACAGATCCAAAAACCAAACAATAATCAGATTTAAACCATAAAAAAAAAGTAATCAAAAACATCTATAAAACTAGGGATTTCCTCCAATGATAATCTAGGTACAAGTACAACGCAATTGGAGGAATTTGACAATATCCTTGAGTGGGTATCTACTAATAACATCACTATCGTTGTAGAGGACAAAGAATGGCTCACAAGAGTCATCAATCAAAGCTCAGGTCCAGCAGCACCTAGTGGTTCAATCTCATGAGAAAGAGTAATCTTCCCGAGATTTGGCTCAGAACCTTGAAAAACATGAGCATCAGCTGCAAAATCAAACAAATTAATCAAAGCAAGCCCCAATTGCATCATATTAATCAAAATCAATTCAAACAAATTAATCAAACATGAGTATCGTCAAGGGATTTGAAAGATGAGTTTTACCTTCGGTTGTTCAGTCCCAATATCAAAACAATCCCCTAAGTTGTAACCCTTAATCCAACGCCAGATTAACCATGTTCAGCAAATGAATACTCCATCAGCAAGATTGTAATTAAATCATTTGATTTGTAATTCTAAAATCCGAAGAAAAAAATCTATAGAGAGACGGGATTGAAGGATTTACCTTCCGTTTTTTTCTCGCATCTACGTCATCGATTTGCTGTAGATTTAGAATAAGATCTAAGATTTTCTGTTAATGAAAAGGAAGAAAAAGAGTATAAGGAAAGAGTTCTGCCGCTGAGAGAGGAGAGGAGGGAAGGGAAGAAAAGAAGATGAGAGTAAAATGAAACGAAGGAAAAGGATAAGGTTTAGGGTTAGTTTCTAGTGTGTGGTGTACGTGTACCCTGGGAATGAATTTGTGCAATTGTTTGGGACAGGTCACCGATTCGTATGACAAGCTCTGTGCTTTTGTTGTTTTTATCGTTGGATCAATACATAATGGAATGGGTGGGTAGATGGACGGATGGATGGTTGATTTAGTGAGTGAGGATGGAGCATAGACAAACACCGTGTTTGTTTGTTTTTCTAGATCCGTCTTTTGTGATTTGACTCACTTACAACATGTTTGTTTTTCTGAAACGGGGCAAAATATCATTTTTTTTGAAACGGAGCAAAAATATCACTTTTTCTGAAACGGGCGAAAGTATCACTTTTTCTGAAACAGGCGAAAAATCACTGTTTTTGAAACAAGGAAAAAAAATCAATTTTTCTGAAACGCCAAAATATCACTTTTTTCAAACGCAAAGAAAAATATCACTTTTTAGAAACAGGCAGAAGATCACTTTTTATGAAACGGGAAAAAATCACCTTTTCTCAAACGGGGCAAAAAAATCAATTTTTCTCAAACGGGCAAAAATATCACTTTTCGAAACGGGCAAAATATCAATTTTTTCGAAAAAGAGGCAAAGTATCACTTTTTCAAACGCAAAAAAATCATTTTTTCTCAAATCGAACAAAAATATCACTTTTTAAATCGGGATGAAAGTATCACTTTTTCTGAAACATGCGAAAGTATCACTTTTCTGAAACAGGGAAAATTTATATTTTGACTTAAGGAATTATTTTTGGACATTATAGGTTTGTTCCAAGGTATATTAGTCATTTGAAGGTTTAATAGAGGTAGAGGCTCAAAAATAGCACCTAATTGATGCTATTTGACTTCTCATATAGATAGAGATTTGCCTCTATCTATGTAAAGGTAGTGGAAAAACAAACATCAATATAATGGGACCCACTACTACATGTGAGGCTATTTAGGTTAGCCTCTACATAGAGGAAAACAAACATCTTTGTTGATCCGATTGAAACACGACTTATTTGGATCCTGCTCAATAAATTTGTTTTTGAGTCGATTAAACTCATTTGAATTAAAAATATGTGAAACAGTTGGCTTGTCCTCTCGAGTCAGGAATTAGATCCGACTCCAAAATAAATAATGAAAAAATGGTTCGATATTTGACGCGTCGAGTCGGGGTTAACTCGATCCATGCACGCCAAGTCGATGCAAACAAATATGTTGTAAAAGATGATTACCAGTCTAAAATAGGAGTAGGCAAACACTTGAATTTGGGTATGTCAATATTATACCGACTTTTCAATTTTTGAAAATTAATTATGACTGTTGAGAGCTCCGGAACCTATGTGCGGGGCTTACCTAGTGTACGTAGTTATGAAACTTCAACTAATACGATACCCATCAATCACATCACCCGGTTTCCAAATTTTTAAGATGATATCCCTAAGTGCATCCAATGTAATTGGATGAAGATCAAGAGTTACATGTTGCACATGGTTTTGAGTAAAATTAGATCAAGTTTCTAACAATAAATGAGTGATCTTGAGTTTCTAAAACGGACTAGTTAGGTCTAAAACCAAAGTACTTGAGTATAATTTTTATCATGTTAAAAAAAAATCAACTTGATACACTTTTGGCGTTGGATGTAGTATACTTGACGAAATCAGATGTAAAAAGGTTGATGCTCCAAATGGTTTCAAATACAGCTAGATCAAGTTTCCAATACTGAACGAATGACCTTAATTTTTATACCGCACGAATTAAGTACGTATTTTATCGTGTTAAAATAATTCCCATGTATTGGTTTATTTTGCCCCAAAATTTTCCTTTCCAAGAGACAAAATTTGACAAACTATGGATCACTTTGATCGATTTTGTGTAATATGCCAAAGTGATTGTAATGCACATTTTAGATTATTGAGTAGATTTTGGGATACATAGATTAGTTGATTTGATGGTCAATGTAGTTTCGTGCCAGCGAATTGTTTTGTGGATAATAATAGGGGCTCATAATATATAGCTTCCAATTCACATTTTAGATGTCAAAACACGGTGGCCGAAATCTAGTAACCACGCACATACTTTGATAGCTAGCAAAGGTGTCTACTGATAGATGGTTTTGGAGGCTAACTGCGATAGCTATAAATGTATAACTTCTAGTATACTTTGTACTTGCAAAACAATAGTGGTTGAACGCTACCATCAACGCCATCGATTTAACGGTGGGTATACGTGTCAACCAAATGAGATAGTTATGGTGGCTAAAGAAAGTATTTGGAACTTATAGCTTCTCGTTCACCTTTTAGTTACCGAGTTATTGTGGATGAAAGAAAATAGCCACATGTATGATATTTTAGTAGTTAAAGCCTTGTTGTTAAAGAATTCCTCCCACTCCCGCTTACTAAAACGAGTGATTGGAGACTTCCATCAACTAGTGTTGTTTTTAGTTGCCAGGATCGGTTGTCCGAGGGTTATACCCACAACAGTTGGTGAGAAAATGGTCGCTAAAGCCAAGTTTTCTTGTAGCGCGATATCGGCCTTAAAGTGTTGCTCCATTGCCTCGGTGACCGTAACCACGTTTCCCTGGCCGGACTGGATGAGATCTTTAAATCTCCCATGAGAGGACTCCGCTATACTAGTTGCTTCATTCCCGTAATGTCTATAACGATTTGTCCACGCACGCACAAATTTTTCCTTTAACTTATCCAACCAATTATCCCGACAATATGAGACGGCACTTGGATACACTTTGTTATATTTGGAAATAAACGTGTTCAATCTCTTTTCATACATGTCCTCGGTAAGAGACCAATAAACTTTCTCCCAATCCTTTAGAAATTCCACCCACCTTTTATGATTTTCATCGTGTTCTTTGTCGACTCGCTCTTTAATCTTTCCTCTTTCATTTTCTTCTTCTTGGGTGATAGTTTCTCTTTGCGAACATCTT
>JAJJWW010007321.1:0-42110 GCA_023531295.1 Papaver armeniacum
GCGACATATTTTCATGAAAGATAATGCTCTTTATTATGGTAAAACTAATTCTATTACCCACGCAATCTATCATGAACGAATTTCTGTTATTAATGAACTGCTCCCTATTTGGTGGAAATCCAATGGGATACTGTTAAAGGCACGGGATATATCTCTTTTTTTCAGTACGAAGAAAATTAAAGAGGGAGAGTACTCGGAAGCATTAAAATTGTTGATGACGTGGTACATGGGGGATGAGCTTTCAAACTCTGGGGATTGGGATACAGCTAATGCATCACAGTTGGCTAGTTCCTACAAAGAAATCGTACATCATCTATTAAATCCAAATATTTTGCGTCATCTGTCTTTGTTTTTTGTTAAGGAAAAAAAAAAGGAATGTCTTGCAACCACTGCTCTGCAGTCATCGAAGTCACAGGTAGTACCACCAACGAGGAAGCTAATGTCGTTTACCAAATGCTCATGACCAAATATCCCGAGTACTTCAGGAAGTGACAGCTCAAAACCAAAGTATCCTTAATCTTTGGGTTGATGAAGAGAAGTCCGTAATAACACTCAAACTCTCTATGAGGAATCCTGTCTTTCAAAGCAAAGTATCGGGTTATGGAAATTTTTGGCACTCTGTTATCCAGGTTCACCCAAAAGAGGTACATTTAGCATAACTACTTTACTAATAAATTTGGTGTTACAACTTTTAATTAGCTAGAAAATAGTCAACTTCTAATTTTCGACATTCCTTGTGATCTTATGATTTGAAAATCTTAGTCAAGTTTGTTCTTCAACACATTTTTATGTTGCTAAAGTGCTATGTTGCAGATTGTGAATTATACGGTTGATAATGTAATTGGAAGACTTCTTACGATATGGTAAGACTTGGTGCATCATTTGTTCCATATTGACGAACCGAATTTAACACTATGTTTTCTTTCAATTAATCTTAGGAAAAAGAATCACGGTGTTGACACATTATCTTCAGAAGACGAAAATCAGGTACCCGATAGTTCAGATGGTGGTAGAGACGGAACAAATGAAGGAGTAGTTGCTGATATTGCACAACATCCACCTAATGACGAAGACAACAATGATGATTGCAATGAAATCACAACTGCGGATAATCTGATTGGTAATAACTCGATTATGATTAGCCAAACATATACATCATTCTTATTCGGTCAAAAACATTCATCTGCAAAAGAATGTCGGGACGCCATCCTGAATGCCTCGATACGAGACAAAAGGTACGTTAAGTTCGAGAAATCTACCAGTAAATTAATCATTGCCAAGTGCTCCCATGAGAGTTGCAAGTGGAGGTTAGAAGCTAAAGATGTTAAGGATGGTTTTCTTGTGAGTACAAGAATAACCGAACATACATGTTCTGCTTCTTCGGGCAACGCAAATAATATGGCAACTTCTGCATGGGTTTGTCCTCACATTATTGGTAGCGTAAGGCAAAACCCAAATTTTCAACCGAAGGAGATTATAGATTTGATTAAGGATGAATTCCAAATAGAGATAAGCTATATGACGGCATACAGAGCAAGGGAACAGGCTATAGAGCAAATACATGGTTCACCAACGGACTCGAATAACATACTCCCAAACTACATCGACAACATCTTGCTGTCAAATCCAGACAGCATTGCAATCTCAGAACCCACAGAAGATGAGAAGTATCACCGTGTGTTCATATCATATAAGGCATGCATCAAAGGTTTCTTGAACGGTTGTCCTGATCTTGTGTTCTTTGAGAAATGTCCTATCAAACAAGGACATGAAGGTAACATACTTGCAGCAATTAGTGTAGATGGTAACAATGACATGTTTCCATTTGCATTTGCAATCGTGGAGAGTGATTCGGAAAGTGCCTGGGAATACTTTTTCCATCATTTGAAATCCTTTGTTGGAGATCCTCTATATAAATCGATGACCATTATATCAAACCCTTCGTATCATCAGTTAAGTAAAGTTATTGAATCTTACTTTCCTGAAGCAAAGCACCGGCCTTGTACTTGGCATTTGGCTCGGGAGATGGCAAAGAAATTTGGGTCTAAGATTGTAGATATGTATTTTTGGCCGATGGCTAGGGCTTTAACCAAAGAGGAATATGACCAACACCTTGCGAACCTGAAGGATATAAATGAAACAGCAGCTGAATGGATAGGAAGCAGACCTCCCGGACAATTGGGCTACTTCGAATTTTCAAAGAGATTCCTACATATATATGAACGTTAATGTAGCAGAAGCATTCAGCCACTGGATTCAACCATCAAGGTAAGCTTCAAAGCCGAACAATTTATTTATATGTTTAGAACGTTTTTTTAAGCATTGTTCAGAATGTATTAATCGGTATGTTGTAAAATAATAACACCTTATATGCTTATCTACCCTACAGGAATTTGCCCATTTCATCTATGTTGGAGCGAATAAGCATTGACTTGACAAACATGTTCAATGATAGAAGAACGATAGCCATCAGCTCATCAACCAGTGTCACTAAATATGCTGAAAAGTTGATTACGGAAGCTGATGAAGTCTCTCAATCTCATTACGTGCTAAAACAAGAACAGTCAGTATATGAGGTTCAGGATAGCAACAATCTGAAGTACCAGGTAGATCTTTCAGAGAACAGTTGCTCGTGTTTGTTTTGGCAGAAGGTAGGGATTCCGTGTTCCCATGCACTTGCCACAGTTAAGAAAACACACGAAGGTAGACCTTATTCTGAGTTTTGCAAGGCCTATTATTCGACAGAAAGTTATCAAATGGCATATGCAGATACTATAAACCTCGTCTTACTTGATAAACCAGTCAACACTATCCTACCAGTTAAAAGGGGAATATCGGGTTCTGCTTCTGAAGCCAGGAGAAAGAAATCAAAGGCACCTACGGAGACACGTGTCATCCATTGTTCATTATGTAAGAAATCAGGACATACAAAAAAGTCTTGCAAAAGCCTTCTCTCCTGAGCAAATTTAGATTGATACTGGTTAAGCACCGCGTCTGGTGCGATCTTTAGATTGATCGCTGGTTCCTATTCGTTGTGGAGGGATTCTGTCCCGCACCCAGTGCTGGCTCCGTTATATACAGATGTACCGGAACATTTACAGATGCATATTCCATTCGGGTAAAAAAAGATTTTTTTTTATATGGAAAGGATATGTACAAGAGATTAATAAGGTAGCGAGATTGGGGTATACCCAATTTCAAGGGGACATGGTGTGTCATTATTAAAAAGTGTGATTTTACTTTAATACCCTTGAACTAATTAAATTTTAAAAAATAAACTCATTTTCTTAATTTCATTAACCCTAAAATTAAAAAACTAACCAACTCTTAATCTTCTCTTCATCTTCATCTTCCATCAACCAAAGCCATATAAAAATCTTCAACTTTGATTTTCCAAAAAATTGTTGACTCTAACAATGAAAAGAAGACTATAAATGATGTTTAAACTCAAACCCATCATTGTGTTTGTGTGATTTGATTGTTATATTAGGTTAGAAATCGAAAATTATGATTTGTGTTTTTGGCCGGCAAGGTCGTAACATGCATATCTTGCCGACTTTTCATAACAGCCATGGCGGCGACTGTAAATTTTTCAACAGCCGGCAGGGTATTTTTTGAATACCTTGCCGGCCAAATACAGCCGGAAGGGTATTTTTTTGAATACCTCGCCGGCCAAAAACAGCCGGAAGGGTATTTTTTGAATACCTTGCCGGCCAATAAAATTTTTATGTCATCTCCTGTATGTCAAAAAACAAAAGTCGGCAAGTCGACGATGAAGATCATGCTCAAGCCACTTTTGGCCTGGGCGAGGTCGACGATGAAGACCTTGCCGGCTTTTCATATTTTCGTAACCGAAAGTGTTGATTTATTCTTTGATTTTGAGTATGATTTCATATAACGAATTCACAATCCCCTTTTTAGAAGTATTTCGGTTGTGTGCTTCATTTTCGTTGCAAGAGATATTCTCAAAAAAAAAAAAAAAATCATCAAAAATCATCCCACAAAAGTTCAATCAAAAACAAAATTTCATAACTTAAAATTCATAAGTTTTAATCTATTCAATCAATTTAAACTTAATTAATTAATCTAATCAAAATTTTAGGGTTAATTAAACGAGGGCAATTTTGCCATTTTGAAAATATTTGGTTAAGGGGTGACCTCTTTTACTTCAAAATGATCCTATTTTGTCTCATTGGGTATACCCCAATCTCGCCAGGATTAATAAGCTCATTTTTATCGAAATAATACTAGATCTTAAAACCCCTAGTTGAAGTTGGACCGATGTATGCTGAAATATCTCCTTTTCAAGAATGGAGTTGGTTTCTTTGTACGGTGTTTTCTGCCATTCCAAAGAGACTCTTTGTTGGACTTATTGAGTCTCGCATGAATTTTGCAGTCCGTAACTATTGGGAACTAGTTAATATATTTTCACTTAACCAAGTAGACGTTTTTAGCAGTACTTTTAATTCTGTATGAAAAGCCGAAATTACCCATTCCGATCCAGCAAAAATGTGCATGAAGGATTCGTTGTCCACAGAGTAGAGTAAAAACGCATACCCAATTGTCGAATTTTCCTTTTTAAAAGCCGCATCGATAAATATTATCCAGTCTGAATTTAAGTTAGACTATTTTTTCTTCGGGACATTATTTTTGGATCATCATAGTCTCCTGGATCTCTACTAGAGAGTTGTGATACAAGAATTCTTTGATTTGATTTATATGGTTATTTGGGTTTGGAGAGATTTTTTCAAACACTACCGAACATCCGTGCTTAGAGTTGTAAATTGGGTTGTGCAAGACGAGCACATTTCAAAGACAAAGACGCTAAAATTTGAGTACAGACCATTGACACGTGACTTAGCCCAAAGACGGCACAACACGTTAGTTAAATGGGACGTGATGGGTTTGACTAATTGGCATGAAGACAAAGACGACGGCACGGATAAGCACGTGGCCCAGCCCACACCAAAGACGTTAAGAGAGCACGTCATAATATGTACAAATACACCATATAACAAGGCATAATACATCATTTTTTTTGTATATTTCACAAAAGAGTCAAAATTCTAGCTAGTTTTTAACATTTTATGTTGGCTTATTTATAACAACACATATAATACCTTAATATTTTGGAAAATATATTTCAATATCGTTGTTATAATGTCGTCACCTATATTTAACTTGAACATTAATTTACATGACAATAATCCAATTTTATATTTGATGGGTTATTTCTTTTTATTGAATAAACTTGTTAATTTTACTTGAAATAATTTCAAATGATATGTTGTCTAATTAAATTCTTGTGATAATGTCCGACTTAATGTATACATTAAGTGATTTCAAATTGTTTATAGCACGTTTGCCAGCACGGCACGTTTATTCGTGTGATGTGCTTGTGGGCTGTGTTGTGCCTAGCTTTTGACTAGTAAAGCACAGCACGGCATGTTTAAATCGTTGGCACAGCACAACAAGGCACATGGCACGTGAAGCACGCGACTTCGTGTGTGTAGGGATGTCCGGCCGGCACGTTTTACACCTCTATCCGTGCTTCCAAATAAACTAGGATATGGTGGCGATTTTATCCATCTAATGCATGAAACCTGGTTCTGTGATCTAGTCTTTTATCCAATTTTCTATCGAGACACCGCTTCTACAAGAAAGACCGAACCAAATAGCTCTACCAAACGGGAAAAAACGAATTAGATGTTGTTTTGTTTCTTGCTCCTGAGAATTACACATTGGGCGCTCCATGTTTATGCCTGTATTATGCACTCCAATTCTTGAATAAGTTGGGAGGGCCTTTTGGGCTATTTTCCGACGAATAATTTGATCCTCGGTATTGCTTGAATCTTCCAAATATTTTGCCAGGTAGATTTATTGTTCTCTTGATCCTGATTAATGAGAAAGTTGTATATATATTTTGTCTAGAAGATTCCTGAAGGGTGATGTTGCCATCTTATTTTGTCTTGTTCTTGTGTTTTTGGAGATATGGCTAGAATTTTTGCTTTTATGTCCGGATCGAAATAGTTATCCAGGTTTATCTTAGTCCCATCTATCTTCAAGAGTTATCAACTCATTTACCATCTATGGACCGGGTTCTTGAATATTGGTGGGTTTTTGAAAAATATTTATAGTATGAGTCCATTTATCTTCCCATATTTTTGTGGACGTGAACATCCATTTTGTCAAATTGTGAAAGTTTCGACATACTTTCAACGATCATTCGAAAAATCAAAATTTGATTTAAACAAAAATTTTGACGTGAATAACTTACGTAAATAAAATAAAATATAATAAAGTTTTTCGCTCGAACGAGCATTCGCCTTTGAATCGAGAGCTTTTTTTTTTGAAAAATCCGCATATTCAAAATAAAGTTATGTTTTCATAAAAGCTCATAAACAAATTTAGACCATGTCTATTCAGAAAATATCTTTCTCTCATGCATGATAAATTTTGCTCGCTTTTTTAAACTAACTGGATGACAGACGTGCGTTTCCTAAAGTAATTTTTTTATGAAAAGCTATGCATGCATATAAACATGAGTTTTTGTTTTTTATAACCAACTCGTGAACTTTACAAAATAAAAAAAAAAACTGAGAGGTTTCTTCCATTTT
This sequence comes from Papaver armeniacum, assembly GCA_023531295.1. Classification (NCBI taxonomy): domain Eukaryota; kingdom Viridiplantae; phylum Streptophyta; class Magnoliopsida; order Ranunculales; family Papaveraceae; genus Papaver; species Papaver armeniacum. The sequence goes on from JAJJWW010007321.1 coordinate 6,618, forward strand.
ACAACAATTTTATTTCCAAAACTTAATTAAACAAGGATTTCTTTTTTGGTCCCGGGCCCGTAAACGCTAAACCGACCAAAATTGGGCGTCCGACCGCCAGAACCAGCGGTGCCTCATCTCTCCGTGCTCACGAGATGACACTTTATCATAACACCAGAGTCCTTATCCAGGCATTTGCTTGTACATGACATCATTGGAGCAAATCGGGGATTCTGGAAATGCCTTTACAACTAAGTTCAACTACTTATCTCGTCTACTGGAAAATCACCATCCAGTGCTTACTGCAGAACATAACTGTCCCTCACTAGGCATGGTGGGACTTAATATGGATGGTAGATTTTCGACAAAGGCTAAAATCGTAAAATCATGATACTGCATGTTTCTGACCCGGCTTCAGAAATGTATGTGAAACTCATATTTTATGATCCGTCTCTGACTAAGCGAGCGTCCTCTCAAAGCTATGATGAATATGTCCCTCGAAAAGCCTCTCAGCTGAGCTTTCGAGACTTTGCACATTTCATCATCACCTCTACGTAGAATCAAAATGATTGGACGGCTCCTACACATATTCAATGCTAGTATAGAGCGTTAATGTCTCCTGGACGTCAAACTGTTTGTTGTTCCCTGACTATGTAGAAGAGAACGCGTATAGAATTTCCTAACGATTGGATGACTCTTAGACATATTGGATGCTAGTATAGAGCACTGACGTCTTCAGGACGTCACACTATTTGTTGTTCCCTGACTATACACCCCCAATATTCAGAACGAGTATGTGTTTCCATTATCTCATACCTCGATTCTCGAATAAACCCGCTCCTAGATATATCGCATGCTAATGTAGAGCAATTCATAGATTAGTTCTAGCGTGTCATTCATCAACTGAATTCCTAGAAAAGAATCTATTTATCTTATTACTCAGCTGGATTCCACGAATTTGTAATAGATAATCATTTTATCTCATTAATCTGTTTCATGGATGATTCTCCGCTTAATTCCATGGATTAGTAATATATACTCAACTTATTTCATTACTCCGCTTCATGGCTCTCAGCTGAATTCCATGAATTAGTAATAAATAATCACTGATTGGGCATCTGGGCCACCACCGAGTAAGCCCCGATAAAATGGTGTGAGTGTACTCGGCAATAATGCACGGACGAGCACCCTAATGCACGAACGAGCATTCAAAAATATAGACAAATGAGGAAACCTATGCAAATAGGGAGAAAAATAATATTAATAAAATAATAAAGAGGCGTCTATGGGGACCGGACCCACCGGTCATGCCGTAGTGGCCGGTCCCGCACCTCCTTCTTTTATTTTATCTTATGGTGGGTTTGTTTGCAGAATTCACCGTTTTCCAGGAATTTATAATCCCATGGGATTACCAATCCTTGGATTCATATAAATCCCTTGTGTGTTTGGTAACTTAATTGAAATTCTTAGGATTTTTAGAGTTTTCTTGTTTTAAAGTCTTTGTACCAGTTGACATTGCTCTCAAATCTTAAAATTGCATATATATATGGGGTTTAGAGTTAAAAAAAAGTGGGTCCATAAATCCCTTGATAAGTTTCCCAGCAAATCTTAGGGGGAGCGGTCGGACTCCATATGGAGGATTTGTTGGAAAACTGAATCCCGTAGGAAACGTGATTCCAAGGATTTGGGCAACCAAACGTACCGAGGGAAATGAAATTCTACCAAATCCCCTGGACCCATAAATTCTACCTTTAAAATTCTACATCCAAACCCACCATTATTTTATTATTTTTCCTAATCTCATGAAAACTCCTTCATTCGAGCAAACTTCCTTGTATGAGCAAAACTCTTAGTTTCTCCATATTTTCCTTCGTACGATGAAAAAAATAGTAAAAATAGGGAAGGGTGTCACGGGACCGGGTCACATAGTCACTTTCCGCAATGCCCTAGCCGTGACCGATCCCACAGCCTATAATCCCTTATTTTCTTCTTATTATATTATTTCCTTCATCTCAAGAAATACCTTCGTTTGAGCAAAAACCCTAGTTTTTCATGTTTTCTCAAATATTGCTCAAACCATCAAAAAGCCAAAAATTCAAATGGTCACATGACCGACTAGGCTACCTCATGAAAAATATTAAAATATTATTATTTTAATATTCTCAAAATATTGGTCGCACGAGCGAAGTTCTACTCGCTCATTCGAGCAAAATCGATAGTTTCAGTCAAGATCAAACTCTTCTGAAAATCCAAAATATTACTCAAACGTGCACCAGAACTTACCAAAATTCTCAAGACTAAGATACGGACACTATGGTGACACGGACATGCCACCTTGACCGACCAAGGTCGGCTCTTAGGCTTGCAAGGAGTCGGTCCCACACTCTTTCCCAATTTTAACCTAATTAATCTTCTACAGTTAATAATTGGGTTCAAACTCTTTCCAACCAACTTGGAACTTGTTCAATCGACCACCAGATGGTCCCACGAGCATCAAGGGCCAGTCTCATAACCCCTGGTCTGTCCGTCATCTTTTCATAATTAGGTTTTATTGCTTAATGCTCAAACGAGCACTATTTTAATAAATGATTAAACCAACATTTAATCATCCTTGCATCAACTGGTCTGCAAAGGACTTTTGGTGTTTGCTCATACGAGTATCTGGGCTACATGGTCGGCATATCATCATCTCATATAGCCGGTCCCTCATTCACTCAGTGATCGATTTTTAGCAAATCATCAATTGGTCAGCAATTGATCAAAAATAAGGTTTCGAACCAAATGCTCTGCAAACCCTAATTCTGAGCAAGTTTAAAGACTAATAATTTTATTTTGATCTAGCAATCAACATCTTGATTAATTATATAATATTCGGACTAGCTACCAATATTTTAATTAATATTTTATTCGGTCATGCTACCAATAATTGTTCAAACGAGCAATATTTGCTCAGGCTATCAATATTGATTCAACTATCAATATTCAATAAATCCATCAAACGAGCAATATTCGTTCTGATGAGACTAGTAATATTGATTCAACTATCAATGTTCAATAATCCACTAATTGAGCAATATTTCCTCAGAATACTGATAAGCATCATGTTGATTCAATTATCTACGTTCATTCAAGAACTATACATATTTCCCAAAGAAACATGTTTAATTCATTAATCATAGAACATTCGTCAATCATGCTCGACTCAACAATTCTTGAACTATTGTCTAATCAAGTAAACAACATACCAATTAAATACACGTCTGCCTTGCAGACTCCATAATCATGAGACATCAATCATGTCACATGGGGGATATTAATTAGGTTTTTGGTCTGGCGTCTTACGGCATGTTTGTTCATCCACGATGAGAAATGTGAGTAAGTCGTGCAAACGGATGAGGAAGTTAGCAAAGTAGTGGGTGGACAATTAACCAAGTATGCGCACGACCTGGAACTGGTGTAACCACGATTTCCCACTTTCCCACTCTTTCACTCGAGCAACCGTCATACTTAATGGAAATCAACGTGTCTACATTCTGGCAATATAAATAAGTCTCTCGAACTCATGATTGAGAACAAGATAGATAACATTCGTCTAACCAAGAATTCTCGTAATCCTCAACAGAAAGCAAAATTCACTCAATCATCCGTAACTTATTTTTCATCCGAACCAATGCTAGTTCATGAAACTTATGAAACCTACAACACATTCACAATCCTTGATCACCATTGATCTCACACACTTCTCGCTTCCCTCCTACAAATCGACCCTCTTCCCTCTTTGTGATCGAATTGAGTGTGGAAACGCCATTGTCTTGATTTAGGCCGGAGTTCTACATTGATCTCTCGAACTCAGCACTCCCGTGCGGTGCATCTGTTTGAGGTTAAACGGTTTGTTAGGTTGGAAGAGTCTCCGTCAAGCACGGTCGTCTCTTAACTTCCAAAAAAAAAAAAAAAAACAAATCGTTTTTGCCCCATCAACATTAACCTATAATGGTTTTAGGAAAAACCTAGGTTAAAGGAGAATCGACTCTAGTCGCAACTAGTATCACACAAGAGGTTTGGGGATTAGGTTTCCCAGGTTACTAGAGTTATCCCTTATATAGTCTTCAAATCGGGGTTTGATAATTGGAACAAAGCAATCAATATTCACCGTAAGATGAAAACTCGATTTAAGATTCAAGCTAATATCTCTCCACCGTTAGATGGTCTTAGCTTGTTTCACACAAATGAAATATACCTTCATTTAGACATGGGTAATAAGCACCTAAACGTGTATATTGAGTTGGCTCAATAATGCTTAAACGAAGTTAGCCATATGAACATTTTTTTTCTTAACCTTGTTCATCTTAACACTTCTAGACCAAATGATAATCAAATGAATCTAATTATGTTACTCATAAAGTTGTTTAATTTTTTATATTCTCATAGAAAGTATACAAGACACAACCGAAGAAAAATCGGATTGATTCAAAAGAATCAGGTTCATGAACATTTTAGCCACAGTTTGCAAATATTACATTCCTTAATATATAAATGTATTAGTTCATGAATATGAAATCATACTTAGCCGATTTTATAACTTAACCACATAAGTTTGCAAAAGGGTACGCAAACGTAAGTTCCGAACTTTGATCTTTTCGATCCCGTTCGCAAATGGGTACGCATAATTTGTCGTTCCTGCATCGAACTCGGGAGAATCGGCTTGCAAACGGGTACGCAAACTTAGTTCCCAAACTTTCACATTTAAAACCGCTTTCGCATACGGGTTTGCATACTTGGTTCCCGGGTCCCGAATTATTCTTACAACAGTTTGCATATGGGTATGCATACTGTGCTATATCCAGACAATGATTAATTGTTCTAAACTCCCATTTCAATCATTAAAACATTCTTAGAAGACGACAATAGCTGTGTCACACAAACTATTAGCTTATAAGCAATTTTAAAGTGATCGAATGATCAATACGAAATATTTCGAGTCTACATTAAATGATTGTCTCACACAAATCATGTAAGATTTTACCAGGCGATTTTCATATGATTATCTTTTGAATTTAGTCAAGAATAATGATGAACGTATTTAAAGCAAAAAGCTTTCCAACAAATATTTCGAGAAAGATATAAGCGAGTTAAACTCAGCTCGAAATATCAAATGTGTATATTGTAAAGTTTATATAGCTATACGATTTAGTCTCAATAGGAGATAAAATAGAATAGACTTCTGAGTGATAGATGAGTTCAAGTCTCCACATACATTTTGTTGATGAATTTCCTCCAAGCTCCCTCGCAGATCTTCTTCTTGCCGATGAACGTCGTGGAAGTATAAAGCTCAACTACACATTCTATCCTAATCTAAGACATAGCTATAAGTAGACTAGAAATCAAGACTTATAGTTTTGACAACTAAACTTGACAAACAATCTTGAGATAGAAATGCTTGCAAGTTTGACCAAGCAGTACTCTAACAGATCACCATAGTGCTTGGCTTTATTTATAGAGGAAGGATCCCTTCAGACTATTATTATCACACTATCTCACACGCTGGACGTCTTTTTATGAATAAAAACTAAACCCTAGCGGATTTACAGCTAATTTTTTCAGGATATGTTCCTCTTTCCAAGTTCTACATGCCTACCAAAAATGAGCACATTTCGAAATATAAAACTTCACAAATCTCACTGGGTCTTTATTTCGATGGCCGAAATTTGTTGATTTTCAACGACTCATTTTCAAAGTAGTAGATGGTGGTATTATACGTTTCAGAATACGCTCATTTTTGGCAGGACCGTAGAGCCATGTAATAATAACATATCCTCTACATATTAGCTTCAAATCCTTTACGGTTTGGTTTTTATTCGCAAAAATGACATTCAACGTATGAGATAATGTGATAATAAAAGTGCGAGGGGATCCCTCCTCTTACTTATATTTCCCTTACATTTAACACAACATATGTATACATTTAATTTGTGATCTGTTTTAACACATTCCGAGAAAATTAATAACATCGAATAGACATAATCAAAAAAAATACCTCGGATGGCTTCTTACCAACTCTGGTATCTTCATTGTTAAATCTATGTATAACAAGCTCAATGAAAGAACATTGAATCAATTTAATTTAGGACAGACTGACTCTTTTTGGAAAAAATTATGGAGTTTTAATGTGTCTCAAAGGATCAAAATATTTGCTTGGAAATGTTTACAAAATGCTATCCCTACAAAACTGAAATTATCTAAAATCATGGAGGATATTCATCCAAATTGTTCCTTTGGATGTCAAGAGTATGAATCCATAGAACACTTAATTCTTTTTTGTCCTTATGCCAAAACAGTTTGAGCAGCTGAACCTTACCCAGTTGAACTAAATATTGATTGCGTACTACCTTCTTAGATGTTTGTAAGGAATGGTTAGGTAATGAGAACCCAATTATACCCATAGAAATCATACTGACTAAAGCTTGGTTCATATGGAAGGAAAGATGCAATAGAGCTTTTGAAATACAACAACAAACTAGTTCTCAATTAGCCTTAGAAATCCCGAGATGGACTTCTCGGTATAAGGATAACCCTTCTTTAGAATAAACTCAATGTATACAATTGAAGTTCTAAAGTGGAAACCGCGTATGAGAACCCAAAAGAAACTTAAGATTGATGCCGCTTGGATTTCCAAGGATATACCGCAGGTTTTTCTTTAATTTAGGGGATGATGCGGGCAAGTTCGAGCAAGGTGGTAGGTCCAATCTCTCGCTTCTTCCCGAAAGAAGCTGGGGCTCTAAGAATGCTTGTAAGGAGCTAATTGGGCGTCGAAAGAAGACTCACAAATTTTAGTGTGGAAGGTGATTGTAAGAATTTGTTCGATTATCTACATGGAAGACCATCTCAAATGGCCGGCGTAATCAAGTTATTATGGACGAAGTTAAAAGAGTCTTTTCTAGTTGTCAATTTTTTTGGGGTTTTTCTTATATTCCTAGAACTGCTAACAATGTGGCAGATACTCTTGCAAAAGAGGCTAAAACTTTTCTTAATCCTTTTGATTGGGTCAATGATCCACCTATTTGTATTTTGCAAAATTTAGAAGTAGATATATCTAATGCAAGGGATAGTTCATCTAATACAGCATTAGAAAGCTCTACTAACAATGTTGTAAGGGTTACTAGCTCCCTAAGTTAGTCCTTTTAATGCATTTGAATTTACAAAAAACAAAAAAAACAAAAAAAAAGTAGGCATTTTTCTCAATATTTTCTGTCCAGTCGATGGGGTCCCAAACTGACATACTTTAATTGTTTAATCGTTTACATTTGGTACACTTCCATCCTAAATGCCTACATTCTCTACCGGATTGTGACCACTTATTTTCTTGACTGTTTTGGTTTGAAGTGGGCTTTCACATATAGTAGTTTACCCTTTGGGAATGCGGAAAATGGGTAATTTGTCCAAATATTTTTAAGACCTCGGGGTTCAAATGGATGAGTAAAAATTAATATGAGTGAAATTGACAAAAAAAAATAGTAAGGATGAAACGGATTCATCCTGACTCAAACTTAAAAAATAGCAAGGATGAAACTGGATGCATCCTGATATAAATTAAAAAAAGAAAAAGTATTTGAAAATGGGTAGGATGAAACTGTTTACATCATGACTTTTTTTGTATTTTTGTCCATTTAAACAGTATCAAAATCTAGATGACTTTTTCACCCAGGATTTGTTGATTTTGGTCTTTTTAACCAATTTTATGTTAGGAATGGTCAAACAAAAGGAGTAATGACATGAACAGGTTACAGAAGCTTTGGGGTCTAAAATTTTTTGCGATTTTTGATACTCTAGAAGGAAAGAAACTATTGACTTTATGGTGGCAAAAGAAACAGGAATAACTTATGTTCAGAGGGATCACCTACCAAGATCTTCATTACAATTGGGCACTTATAGTGAATAGGTTGCACTAACTTATGTTCTTGTTGCTTTTGCTATTGTTTGTGCTCACCTTTGTGCATTATGGTGGGGTTGTTCTCTTTTTGCTGGGGTGTTGATTCCCTTTGTAATGCCCTTGGCTATTTCTGTATATTCTTTCTTTCTTCGATAAAATTTTTTGTTGTATTGATCAAAAAAATGTACGTTGTTTAATTGGGCTTTACCTCATGCTATAATTGCCTATAGCTAATTTCGTGACTTTGTCCTTCTTTTGGTAACTGGTACTTCTTTTTATTAAATTTTCCCTATGATTTGTCAAAAAAAAAAAAAAAAAAAAAAAAAAAAAAAAAAAATCACGGTCCACGCTATCTATGCCCATAGATAAAGGGGTATTGTTTCCGATCTGGGGTATATATAAGAATATCCTACCCCACATTAAATTCCCTTTTTTGTTTTTATAGAGAAAAAGCTGAGGTAAAACAGGTGCCTAGATAGGCAGCCCCCTCATGGGTACAGGTTGGGTACTGTCTGAGCTAGACTCATCAGATGTACCCCTCAAAATATAGTTAGTGTTATTACAGTAATCCAGCTGAAGATTTATGTTTGTAGAATTCTCAGAGCGTGAGCAAAATAGTTTGAAGATTTCTTCCTCCAGTGTAGAGTCGAGAAGTGGTTGGACCTGTCTAGTTATTCTAGCAAGGTTTATAAGAAGCAAAGTTTTGTTGAGCATTAACTGCACTGAGCTTCCCTAAGATGAAATCAATTGGATCATTGTTGTTGTTGTTGCCTCCTTGTATTATACTAGCTCCCCCTTTGAACCTGTATTGAACTTCCAGTTGGTAACTTGATTTGATAGCTTGTAGTATTTCTTCCTCTTCAGCAGCAAAGTTAACATTCATTTGCTTCATAGTCTTTCCCCAAGTTAGGGCAAGTCGAGCTCCTCTTCTTGATCTTTATGCTCACCGAGTCCAGTGGGTATAATCTTTGAAGTTTCTTGTTCCAATGCATTGACCCGTGAAGGACATGGCAACAAAGGAGTAATTAATATAGTCTCGAGCATCACTAGTAGCATGACATGGGTCTACAAAGATTCAATATGCATGCTAATAGTGATTCCAAAATTGTCAGGGGTATGCCTGTTATTCTATGGAGTAGAATTAGAGCTGTCAGACTGGTAAAATAAGTTGTTCAAGATATTCCCTTGTTTATGATGAACTCTGGAGTGACTGCAGAGGTGATAAGTTATACTTCTAGCTGTAACATTAGCATCTGGAGGGATTTTCCTAAACACTCAGTCACATCTTGCTTTCTAGATGAACCAACAGATAGTAGCATAAGTTTCTTTCCAGCTGGCAGAGAGGTTGTTAGCCTGGAACCAGCTATTGAACCAATGATGAAAAGAGGTGAGGCCGAGAAGGTGTTATGATTCTCTCCCGGGAGATTCTTCCGGACATCGAGGCAATGGACAGATATAAGTGCATGAGTAATATCTTGACTCCATTATTGCAAAGTAGGTGAGATAGGATTTATGTAGCTTAAGATGTTGGATATTTTTGCATTAGTTGGGAGAATTCCATGAGCACATTTCCAAATGAACAAGTGAATGGCTGGATTTGTGTCCAGAGCCCAAATTTGATTCCAGGGAGCAATCTGACTATCATTGGCATACTTGTCTTGGATTAATCTGTCATATAAGGATTTGACAGAAAACTTATTATTGGGAGTGAGAGGCCACTGGATTTCATCATGATCATAAGGGAAAATATGAGTTTGAAGTATTAGGTGTTGAATATCTGGTGTGAACCATTGATTTAGGATATTAATATCCCATTCTCCAGAGGTGGTGAGAAGTTGGTTAACAGTGTTGAGATTATCAAGGCAGTGGGTAGGTTTGGGGATTCTGGATGATATGCCAGCTATCCAACTGTCTTCCCAGATGTGAATTTTCCTTCCATTGCCAATCTTCCAAATGTAGTTTTGTTGAATTAAGGTTATGCCTTCCAGGATTCCTTTCCATATCCAAGAGTCGTTGTACTTTGGCTTGGTATCCATTCTTATAACTTCTGTATTGGGGAAATGAGACCCTTTCATGGTGCTGCTCCAGAGGGAATCTGGTTCCTTGATTAATCTCCAGGCAATTTTGGATAGCATAGCCAAGTTGAATATTTCCATATTCTTGAAGCCAAGACCCCCAAGTTCCTTAGGTTTATTAACAGCATCCCAAGCAAAACAGTAGATACCTTTGGATTTGTCCTGATCTTTGTTCCAGAAGAAGTCCCTTTGGATAGCATTGATTTCATTGCAAGTGGTTTTTGGAATCTTAAAGCAATTCTTCCGTATATGCTAGAAGTAGAAGTAAATGTGATTGAATCATAGTCATCTTCCCAAAGAAGTGAGAGGTTGGTCTTCCATCCAAAAACCTGAATTTAAGCTTATCAACACATGGCTTGAAAGCTTGTATTTTACTCTTAGTTGTGAATAAAGGGGATCCCAGGTATTTGTCTGAAGTATTGATTCTTTGGACATTCATAGATGTGCTTATGCTGTCGGCTAATTCAGGGGCAGTGTTTCTACTGAAGAATATACCAGACTTAGAGAAATTTATCAATTGCCCTGAAGATTGCCCAAAGTCATGAATGATCTGTTTGAGATTGTTACAGTCTTGCAGGGTGGCTTTGCATAAGATCATGCAATCATCAAGAAACAGAAGGTGATTTATGGTGGAGCATCTTTGCAACATCTTGATCCCTTGAATTAGTTGTTGGGATTCAAACATGAGTTAAGTATCTTAAAAGAGCTTCCATGCATAAGATAAAGAGATATGGGGATAAAGGGTCCCCTTGTCTCAATCCCCTAGAAGGCTTAAAGAAATTTCCAGTGACCCATTGACTAGGAATGACCATGCTTGTAGTAGATATGCATTGATATATTAAGTTGCACCATTGAGGCTGAAACCCATTTGAGACAAAACTTGGATGAGGAAGTCCCAGTTCACTCTGTCAAAGGCTTTGGCCATATCAATTTTGATGCCCATAGTTCCATTGCTTCCTTTCTTCCCTCTTCTGGTATTCATATGGTGAATTATTTCATGGGCTATAGCAATATTGTCAGAGATTTTTCTGCCATGTATGAATGCAGACTAAAAAGGTGATATGATTTTAGGGAGGAGGGGTTTGAGTCTTTGGGCTAAGAGTTTAGATATGATTTTGTAGGTGGTGTTGTATAGTGAGATAGGCCTGAAGTGGGCTGGTGTGGTAGGTTTCTCAATTTTGGGGATAAGAGATATGAAGGTGGAGTTCATTTCTTTTAGGATGTGCCCTGTGGTGAAAAAGTGCTGGACCATGTGAGTGATGTCTTCTCCCACAATGCCCCAATTAGCTTGGAAGAAGTTTGGAGGAAAGTCATTGGGTCATGGGGCTTTTTCTTTAGCCATACTAAAGAGGGTAGTGTTCTTGATTTCTAGAGCATCAGGTATTCTAATAAGGTTCTGGTTTTCTTGAGTGGTTATGGTTGTAGGTATGAGATTTATAATGAGGGGTTTTATGTTTATAGTTTCAACAGTTTTCATAGTGGCAAAATGATTTGTGAAAATAGTGTGGATTTCAGCACTGTCTTGAGTCCAGGATCCATCATTTCTTTGTATAGAGTCAATTTTGTTCCTTTTATATCTCCTTTTAGCAGCCAAGTGAAAGTAACCAGTGTTTCTATCTCCAAGTTTGATGTGTTGGTCCCTGCTTTTGGTCTTCCAGAAGGATTCTTGAACATGTTGCCAATGCTCAACCTGCATTCTTGCTTCTTTAAGGTCTTGTCCGCTATTTGAGTTGAACTGATTCTTGGTTAACCAATCAAGGTGTTGGATGCTTTCTTCAAGATTTGTTTTGATGTTGCCATAAACTTCTTTGTTCCATTTCTTTAATCTTACTTTTATATCCCTGAGTTTCCTAGCAATTCTTATGGCTAAGGATCCTTTATGGTGAACATTCCAGCAATCAACTATTATGCTCCTGCAGTCATCATGGTTGAGCCAAGGTCCAAAGAATTTGAAGGGGATGTGTCCCTGTTTCCAAGAGGGGTTGGTATTGAGTAAAATGGGGTTGTGATCAGAACCAATGGCTGGGATGTTAGAGATGGTTGGATTTGGTTGGATTTCTAACCAGGCTTCATTAGCTAGACCTCATGTCCAATCTCTCGCCGGTGAGTTGGGGACCAGTTCTTTTGTTTGTCCAAGTGAAGGGACATTCTGGTGTAGCTTAAATCGTGAGATTAGCTTCCTCAATCTTGTTTAGAAACAACTCAGACTTCATCATGATCAATAAGATGTTGATCGAACTTCTCATGCTCATGAAGGACAAAATTACAATCTCCCATGATTAACCAAGGTAGGGGTTAGTAAAGACAAGTATTTTCAATCATTTTCCAGAGTGAAGTTTATCATTAGTAGAGTAGGGCTACCATAGTAGCTAGTAAACAACCAAGGGTCTCCTTGTAATGGTTTTATGGTTGCACTAATGTGATAGTCCGAAAAGTCTTTTATTGTGACATCTAGATTGGTTTTCCAAGCAAGAACTAAACCACCAGCCGATTTGGTTTTTCCTTTTGGTTATACATACCAAACATTTGTGACACCTATGGCACCTAAGATTTTCTTAAGGTTTCTAGATTGTTGTTTGGTTTTGAGATAGGAAGATAATATCAGCCGTTGTTTGTTTAGCATATCCATGTGTCTAATGGTGTTATTTTGTCCTAGGCCTTGACAATTCCAGGCAATAATTGTATAAAATTGCCAAAAATATGAAATGATCGGATATGCAAATATGATGATTATGTATCCTAGAGCTATATGTGTGTGGCTAGTGATAATTGAGTAGGAAAAAATTCTAAGAGTTAAGAATGATAAGTATGGTAACTTTATAAGACAACTTGTAAGATATTACCCGAGTGATGCTAAGGGGGTTATCTCCTATCGTTGCTAGTAGTAGACTCTCGTTATGGGGCTCCTCCATGTGATGGTCGAATATTGCTCCTCTTATCGATTGGTGCCCTTCCCACCGCATAGCATGGCTCTCGGTAGTGTTGGATTGGGTGTATAGTTTCCTCTTGGGATTAACCAATTGGGGATGTTGCTCATCATCTATCGCTTTGGTTTGAATTCAGGATCTTTTCCTTTCCCATAGGAGTTTTTAATTTTTGTGATCCTCCATCATTTGCTTTTGGATATCATCTAGAGAGGGTATGGTATAGGGGAGTATTGATTGAGGAGAGTCCCTCATTTGAATGGTGGGGTTATTTCTAAGTTTTGGAAATATTATTGAGGATCAATGGTTACCTCCAATTTCGGAGAAAGTGGAGTTATTGTTGTGATGTTTGTCTTGTTGCAGCTTTGATGTTGTTTTTCTTCTTCATTTTAGGATCTTTGCTTCGTAGTTTTCCATCAATTTCTTATGCCTCTTCTCGCGTGCAATAACTTTGGGATTGGTGGTGGGGTAAGCAAATGGAGCTTGGTTGATCTAGACCGACTTTGAATATTATATGCCTAGGGGTTCCATCCATCTCTTCGAAGAGTTTTTAAGAAGGGTCTCGATGTTGTGCTCTTTTCATTTTGATAGAAAACTTTTCGCACCCAGATTTGTCAAAGATCTTTGGCGTATAAGGGGTGGTGTTTGGGATTCCTTCCAGCCTACTTGTTGGGTTTTGAGAGTTATTTGAAGATGAGGGGTTATTGGGTGATGGTGGGTATTTGGCTTTGGAGGTAGATGTATATTGGTTGGATGGGGTTCGCTGAGCATTTCTCTCTTCCTCAACACAAAGGGGACCTGGGTGATCCAGGGTTTGCACCTTACAGAATGTTATACCATTAAGAGCATAGGCTAGCTCAAGCCAGTGAGAGATAGTCTTATCCTCATAAGCATCCACTCCATACTTTAATGCTTTGGTGACATCTAAAGTAATCAAGACTTCAAGATTCTTTTCATCCTCATCTCTTCCATAGGCTTTCTTAGAACCTTGGTAGATTCCGATTTAGTTCAATGATATTCCTAATATCGGGAATAATATGAGTTGGGATTCTCTTCACCAAAGACCAAGTAAGAACTTTGTAGAATTGACTTCATCAATGAAATCGGGTCTGATGGTGGGACTAAGAACTATGAGTTTGTCAAAAATTCCTCTTGTTCCTCCTTTTCTAAAAACCTTGTAATCATCCATGCTAGTTAGGCGAATTTGGTAATAGTTTCTTCTTTTCTTCCATAGAGATACTTGACATTTCGGCAAGTGACTCTTGTTGTTGATGAAATTTGTTATAGTTCTAGTTTCATGTGAAGTTTTGCTGCAGTATCTTCCAATGAAGACCCATTTCCAATCTATTTTTTTCTTAGGTAGGATGTTGGCTTTGTTAATAAATACTTTTGGGAATAGATCTTCTGAGAAATTTAGAAAGGCGTTCATTTGACTCACAAGGTTTTCTATATTTCCAGTATTTTTAGTTCCTGAGGAAGAGGCCATGGGAATTTGGGTATTGATATTTTTTCTGATGGTTATCTTGAGATGGTATTCTATGTATAGAATTTTAGGATTGGAGGGAATATTTGTATTTTTGTGAAGCACTTTAATTTGAATTTTGAGATGTTGGTCAAGGTTACTCTGATAGTATAGATTGTTGTTTTGTTGCGTTTGACACATGGATAGTAGCCGAGGGTTGTGCGAGAGGTTGGCACCATGGAGTACAACTTTGCTTGATGGCCTTTGTAACTACTAGCAATCTGGTAGGTTGTAACCTGTAAATTAAGCAGAAGACAAAGTAATTTCTACAAAACAATAGATAATTACCTAAAGGATGACAGAGTTTGTGAGTTATTGATTGAAGATAGTTTTTTGTGGTCAAACTTTGATAATGATGTTTCATGCATTTTGTAATCCATGTGATGGAATTGTACTTTGTGTGATGGTTGTGTTTTATGATGTGCATGTTACAGGATTTAAGACTATGGTACCCGATGTGGAGGTAAGTAAGAAAGATATTGTGAGGTCTTAGACACTGTAAGATTCTTTTAGATTTGGACTGTAATGTGATAGTAACATTGCATTCATGGTATCTCATATGACTTTGATCTATAGCTCGGTTTTTAACATACCTGGCGCACGTGCATTCACAAACCTTGTTTACGAGATTGTAGCTTGTCCTTCCTTTGTGCTGGGAGCTTGAGTTAGTATAGCTTGGTGGTTGGAGCCAAAGCCATGTGCGGTTTCCAGCTGGGGGCATGAGGTTGTGAGTGGGCTTGAGCAGTAGGATGTAAAAAATTTGATCTCTCGAGATGAGGGATTATTGGGCTTTCCCTATCTAATTCAAACTCGTCTCTGGCCATCGGGTCACGGTTGATCCGTATTAGAAGTCCGCTTGTCAACAGCCTGCCAAGTGTATGCTGCCGCCTCTGAATGGCAAATAAGCTGGGGTAGCGTTCAATAGGTCTTTGCATGTATACAGTAGGCATGTACCTCCCCGATATCTCAATTAGTTGATCTCGAAGATTGAAATTGGAGGGGTGATATGTGTTGACGGTTTGTTTTCTCTTCCATAAGGCCTTGTTGAGGAGAGAGTAAATATAGTTTTCAACTCGTAACTTTGTAACTTCCACAATCCATCTTTGCAAATTCCGCTTATAGCTCCCAATTCGAAATTATGTCTAAGCGAGATTATAATGTTTATTTGAATCGGATCGATTACCCCGCTATGTCGACGAATCGTAGATCCGGTGGTGTACGGCTAAGAAAACCAAAGTTAATATGCCGCAGGACCAGTATTGATTTTTGATACTCATGATAGAAATTTTAGGTTCGGGTGTTGATAGTGTATTTCATGTTTACAATTTGTTGTATTAGTGAATGTAACGGTGTTGTTGTGTGAGGTTTCCTCCTTTTTCCAAATTGATAGGTAGGAGGTGTATGCAGTGGCAGCAGAGAGGAGCCAAGGCCATACATGCATGCTAGTGAAGGTATTGGAGATGTCAGGGGGAAGAAAGTACTTGTGCATAATAGTTCCAGTGCTTATGCACTGGGTTCCCAGCTTCCTCAACTTCAAGGTGCAAATGAGGGGTGGGTGGTGTATGTTGTTCATCCTGACATAGGACAATTTGTGGTTAATGAGGGGGTGGTGCTTGTTGGGGATGAGCAGGTGGTTTGTGGTGGTGCAAGACATGGATTCTATTCTGCTCAAGTTCCTGTTGCAAGCAAAGCCAAGATTCGAGAGAATGATTTTCTTGATCTCCCAGGTGATGTGGTCGTCTTTCCCAATATTTTCTTCGGGCACTGGTGATGCAACAATCGGCAAATTTGCATATGATCTCGCCATCTTTGGACCGGGGAGAGATAACGATTCCAATGATGTTCCCGAAGACAATGTAATGCCTTTGCCTCCTCCTAGAGGAAATTATTTTGTGCCAAGGAGGAGAGTTGCACCGCAGAGGAAGATGAAGTCAAGTGTGAATGTCGCACCAGAGCATGACCAGATTTCCACCATTCCCCACCAGTTGGTTCAGTAATCCTTCCTAGCATAGTTTTTTTTTTTTTAGGATCATGTAAATGCTTTTCTTGGGTAGATAACAAGAACTAAAATACTTGAATGTGTATTTAGAAATATTTGTTTTAGAGACAATGGTTCCCTGAGCAACGGTGGTTTGATGAATGTTTAGGTAGATCCTGGATGTTTTGGATGTTGATTTAGGTGCTTTGTTGAGAGTTTTTGTGTTTGAATTTGGAGTTGGGCTTGACATAGAAACAGTATAGGTCAACAGATTTATTTTGGGAGGAGGTTGTCAGGAAGACTTGAAATGGTCTTTGGCAGTTCATATTTTTAACAGGGTTTTCAAAAATTCCAATCCAACTTGTATCATAGATAAACTTTGTGTTAAAGAGATAGTATAGCAAGTGATTAGATGAATATACAGGATAAGATTGAGAGTTCTTACCATGGTTGTACAGATGTACTTGAAAGATGGTTGTATTAGCATATAAGATCGAGGAGATATAGAACCTTTTATGATTGAACATGTAGGGTCTCAGATAGATTATGCTATTCCAAATCGACGGATTTGATCGGCTTTTCGATTAGAGACGGTCTAGAGCTTTGCGAGGGAATAGAGTCGGGAAATCCGAGATGTTGATGTTGAGATGGTTATACTTAAATCCCTTTATAACTTGCAGAGCATGTAATTCGATATGAATCCGAGAGAGGTTTAATTCGTTGGTATTGTAGCTGGTGAGTGAATTGTTTGTGAGAAATGTTAAGTTTAAAAACTTCTGGGATACAAAGAGGGTGATGATTTGAGTGACTTGGGTGATTGGGTTGGTGAAATTGTGAGTTTTTAGGTCGGTGATTATAGAATTGCAGGGTAGAGGTGTGATTTTGCTCAAAGCAGCTTGCTTTGGCGGATGTGGGTGTGAGATTTGCTATCCATTTGATTCTTAGGCTAGAACATCCGGCAGAAGAGAGCCGTTATTCGACCGTTGGAGAGTAGGACAAAGAAAAAACCGGGAGATTTAGCCTGGCTAAGAGGAGAATTCAAGCGAGGTGAGAGGAGAGAGGGCTGAGCTCATTCGAAAAGCAACTACTCAAGAACCCTATTCTTAACGTGTTTCTTTTTTCCCAACATCACATTACCTTACTTTCATTTCTCTTACTACTTCAAAACATTGACATCCTTCCGTACTCATCCGACATGTTAAACAACAATCCTAAAATTCAAATACTTATTCAATCAATTACATTTGTACTCTTACATTCTAAATGCCAACATTCGATAAATGGTTGCAAGTTTCCAACCAATTGCTGTTTCTTTCCTGCCTATCTCTATCCATCGGAAGCCTAGTCAAGTTTCCACGCTGTTTATGTATGTAGTAGGAATTGTAAGAGATTCTTTTGTAACGATAAACGATGTAACGAACTACTACAATCAAACCAGTTACATTTGATGCTATTACATTTTAAATCACACGGTTTTTAGTCTCACCTTTATTTAAGGCAAAAGACTACCGCACACGTTGTTCATTCACTTAAACTCAAATTAGTCGATTAAAACAATACTCAACCAACTAGAATCATCCTGCAGTTGTTTACCATGCATCCCATTCAACAAAACGGTCCGATATCACCGCCGTCGCAGTGGTCGACATGCCCTAATGTTGTCAAACACCAACTTTGGGATATTCCTCGTAGAAATTTTTAGGGTTACTTTTCGAGTACGCTATTAGCGATTGGAATGTTGTAATTGTCAATAGCTAACTTTGGCAATTACAACATTCCCGGAATTTTTTAGGGTTATTTTCTCGTTATGTTGAAATTTCAGAGCAGCTTGCATTGAAATTTCAGAGCAGCTTGCATCGATATAACCCACCACAAATTCCGGGCCACACTCCGGAATTTTAGATACCATTAAGTGATAGCTTGCATCGAATGTGAATGCTTTCCCCTTTTCCTCCAAGTAGCGCGCTTTCACGACTTCATGCTACAAAAACGCGACACAAACTTACTTACTTACTTAGTGGTGTTTCTTTGGAAGATAAAACAACACGGATTACATAAAATAATCCACAAAAATACTTACAAATTGTTCAATGGACAAGCTAAAGTGGATAGCGTTCAAAATCCGATGTTGGATAGATAAATAAGCAAGTATCTTACTTTCGATGACTTGGTGCCTATCATGGATTTGTTGAACACTTCTTCCATTCGGATTTCCAAAATCCTGTTTATGTTTGTTATGTACCTTTGTCCAAAAGGTTTCAGCGTACCATTCTTTGGTGATGGATAAATCTTCATTTGAATCAAATGATGTCATTGTTGTATGTAGAGGTATTGGGAGTATTAGAAAGAGTAGATGATGATATAGGTGTGTGTTGTTTTGTAGAGAGAGTAGTTGTGGTGTATATGGAATGAGAGGGAATAAAATGAGCAATTTTGGGGAAAATGGGGACCAAGGATGGGGTCTCCATATATAGAGAAAGGCCCCAACGACTATTTATTTATTTTTTGAAAAAAGTGAAATAATTTGAAATAATCGGTCTTCTCGAAGGTCAATAAAATTTGATTGTGTTTTTACGCTAACAAGAATTGGTCTTAATTGTTGCCAGCATAAACCGTTTAAAGACATGGAAAAATTTGAATTTTCACCAACATTAATCGGTTTATATAAATGCACATGAAGAATCGGATTATACTGACCTCACACATAAAACGATTCCATAATGACCCTGGGCATTTGGTTTATGTTGATATATCGAGTACCCGATTGTGGATATGTGTTTGGAAAACAGAATTATCGAGCATGCATAAACATGTTTACGATACACATAATTATAATTAAAACTTTAATTTCATTAAGTTCAAACCAGGATCATCGAAAATATAAACCTTAACCATCCCAAAAGAGTGTTAAAAACTTAAACAACCAAGTACTAAAAACTTAAACTTTTAATATCTAAAACTTTATAAATCATGGAGCACCAAAGATCGTGAGAGCAACACTAGGAGCATTTACGTGCAAGATCATCTTCGCCTTCAAAGAAGGGTTGGAACTTCAGCCATTTGTTCAAACATAGCTTCCAAATGTCTGTAGAGATCCCTCTCAGCTGTAATCAAATCCCTCCTTATCTTCGCGAACCTAATGACCTCATAGAGCTTTTCCATTGCAAGCTTGTCTACTAGTGCGAGGGTCTCTCCAGATGGGTCACCCATATGCAAACTTGTATGGGCTTCTTTATGGAAAGGGTTGTGGTGCCCTGTGAACATCCTCATGGGTGATCGCTCCCGAGTGTAAAATGCTAGGTGTCCGAAGTCCATTTCTACAAAAAAATAAATTAAATTAACAATCGGTACATAATTAAACATATGTAATCCGAATCTCAAAAACAAAACATACAGGAATGTCAAACATAAACAATCGGTTTATGTGATACATATATAAAAATCGATTGTCAAATTTAATCAAGAGACATTTTCACAATCGGTATTCTAACACACAAATAAAATCGATTATGGAAGCACGCAGTTCAAAAGAAAATACTACCCGTAAAACGGTTTATGTTCATGCACTTATAAACCGATTCTGGTGATGTCTTTTTCATATTCTTGTCACGAAACGAGAATCGGTCGACGCTAATCATCATATAAACCGATTACTCTGCATGTTCTTCATGGTCGAAGGAAAAACCCGGAATCGGTTTATTCGATATGTCAACATAAACCAATTCCGGGTATGATCAGAGATTTTGATTTTCAAAAATCGAAGATCTAAACATGTAAATCAATGAAGAAATGCGAATACTATAACGTGTTGATGGAGATTTACCTTTTTCTTGGTTAGATCGAAGATCGTTAGAGAAGAGGATCAAAAAATATTGATTAGGTTTTTGAGAATTTGGAAAGATTAAGATGAAAATAGAAAGTTTTTAAGGTATAGGTTTTTATGTTTTTGGAAAGACTTTTTTGGGAAATTTAGCACCCCATGACCATTTGATAAAGTTGGGGCAGAAATTTCATAGGCCCGAAATTTCATAGGCCCCAAATAAGTGGACTAGGCCGCAAGTTAGCCAGGCTATTAAGTTTTGTTGAAAGGTTTTGCGGATTGATTCGATCCACGTTAAATTCTTTAACATTGGATTACCTTACTTATATTTTCGTTACATTTAAAACAACATACAGTGTCTTTTTCTAAATATTTTATGTCTAGTCGATGGGGTCCAAAATTGACCAATCTAACATCTCACAATCTGACATGCTAAACAAAAAAATCATAAAGTTGTACCTTTCCAAAATCAATTGTTTAATCAGTTACATTTGGTACTCTTACATTCTCTACATGATTGTCACAACTTACTTTTCGACTGTTTTGATTTGAACTTTGAAATGGGCTTTCACACAGAGTGTCAAGCTTACTCTTAGGGAATGGTCAAACAAAAGGAGTGATGACATGAAAAAGGAAGCTTCGAGGTCTAACACCTTTTGTAATTTGATGGACAATCCAGAATGGTGGCAAGAGAAGCAGGAATTGGGAAGCGATTGATCATTTGTATCATATGTGTTTTGTCTAATTGGAGCTTTACCTCGTAGAATTTTTTAAGGGTTATTTTCTGAGTACCCTTATTAGCGATTGGAAAGTTATAATTGCCAATAGCTAACTTTGTCTTTGCATTTTTGGTAGTTTTATCACTCTTTTGCTGACTGCTACTTCTTTACTCCCTCCGTCCTCAATATATAAGTAGGAGAAGTGGGTTCTCTTAGAATAAGAATTTTTTTTGATTTCATACATATATATTCTCTTTCCTGTTTTACCCTTTGTACAATTTCCAACATTAGAAACATTAACTTAATTATGGTGATAACTACTTATAATAAATAAGGGTAATGAATGGAAAATTCCATCTTGGAATTGAAAATCCGCCTATTTAATGGGACTACAAATTTTCAAAATTAAAGCCTATATAATAGGGACGGAGGAATATTAAATTTGCCTTTTGATTTGTCCGAAAAAAATATTTTCCAAAACATCTATGTACAGGGGAAGAGGGAGTAGATAGATAATCTGGTCTTGTTAGTCTTTTTGGGTATAGTCCACGGGAGGCCATTACTCAAAGTTGATGACACATAGGATCCGGTACTTAGACAACGTACATTTTGTCGCCACTAATTACTTAAATGAAGGAGCACCTTAGATAGGGTAGTCCCGCCAGAGTACCATGGGACGCCTTTAACCCATCACGAGGTAAGGTATGATCAATGGTCGAGGTAATTCAACCGATTACGACGTGACAAGAGGATCGACACCACTGGCGGATCGACTGGGCTAATCCAACCACCCGCATTTAATGCGGCTCAGAGAACACGCAGCAATGACGACCAAACTGAGGAAACGAGGTTGACATGGGAAACCGCGACCCTACAAAGAAGTCCGCGGATGACCACGCGGGTGACATAGAAGTCCGCGGACCATGCACAGTAACACAAGAAGATAAGATCTCAACAACTCATTGTCGTTGGACCCACCCACCAAATCTAGCTATAACATGTATACCCCTCCACCGAGAGGGGGATCAAAAGGAGAGAGGAGAGAGAATAGGAGAAGTAAGTGAGAGTTTTAGCTTCAAGTGGTCGATGATCACAAGACTTTCATGATCATCTTTGTAATCAAGCATATCTTATAGTAACTCTCCTCGCATTCGGGATGTAGGCCTTAGTGTCAACCACGAAACCATTGTCTCTTTTACCTTTGCACCGATAGTTTCCATTTACATACCGTATCTCACCTATCGCTGGGGGATGATGATGAGATCATGACAAACTAGGGAGGGGTTTGGAATCTATGAACTATCATCTACCTGCATATTATACACTTCTCACACCTCAATGCACGTATTCAAGTCTTTATAAAGATTGTTTGTGATCACGTGAACCAAACCCGATTCCCGTGTTCACAATTTGGCTGCTAGAAACAGGACCTTGTCCCAGAAAAGATTTATCTTTTCCCGTGACTTCACAGCTCAACCTCAAAATTTTATTTAAAAACGCAAACAGATCCGAGCATTCTAGACTCGTTTTTAAACAATATTCATGTCTACTATGTTTTTAGCAAAGATTCGAGCATTATTTGACTTTAAACAAATAGATCTGGGTTTTATAAACTGATCTGCTCTAGAAAATGATCTCGCATATGTTGTTCATGTCTATTGTGTTTTCTACCAATGATCTATTTGACCTTTAATCGAATTTCAAACACAATTTTGCCAAAGATTTGGGTTTTTTTTCAAATAATCTAGGTTTTGAACCCAAACACAATTTTATCCAAGGTAAATCCGCATCCGTCTCACGTTTTCGTACTATTCACCAAACTAACAACCCTAGCACACTCATTACCGCTTAGAAATCGAGTTTATGAAGTCAAAGTTGAACTAACGCCAACCCGTGGACTTTGGGTCTTGATTACCTCCATGTCCTTTGTGAGATATTGCAATGGAAAGTAACAAAGATACTGGAAGATAAAGATAACTCCAAGAGATACTCCGAGGACCACACCATGCTAGAATAAGGAGCAGCATAAAAGGGCTAAGGACGACAAACGCGACAATATGCATCGTGGGCGGAAAGCACATGGCTCTTAGATGCGGAAACATCGCAATGGAGGCAAAGAAGGTCCTGTGTCGCAAGAGTCGCACCAAACAAGGGGGTTTCTCAAGTGATTGCTTCCAAAGTAACAAATGCAACCAAAGCAGCCGAGCCTTCAGTGAGGCTATATAATCTGACCTGATCCGTAACTATCCCTTATGGGATGCGGGCTGACAATGAACAAGACGAACAACCACCCAGGATCCAACGTTGAATAATCGAGCTTGACATGCCATTAATGGAAGAAATCAATACCACGCATCCCCGAGGGACAAGCTCAACTAAGGTGAAGGAATCCCCAATCAAGGCCGAACCAAACAACGCAAAATATTGGCAATAACCGGAGGAGCTACAGAGGAATCAACTAACGTGACGCGGATGCGGCCCTTAGCTCAAGAAAACCAAAGAACTAAGAGAGAAGATCCTCCAAGCCCGAACTAGCTAATCAAAGACGATTTAAGCTAACTCAACGGCAACAGAATAGGACCGAGGGACGCATCTTCAAAACATCCCCGGCAATAACTAACCAAGAAGGATACCCCAAAGAGATGCGCGAAAAAGAGAAGGTCCGACCCGACTACCACTTTTAAAATTCCGACTACTACGACACTGGGAGGAGGCCACAACATCACAACCCACAAGAAAGACACGGGTCTTCCATTCGTGACAGCATTGTTTGGAAATGGAGAACCTCCCAAGGAAATGCTAGCAAGAGATCAATCAACTCAAGACTGTGCAAGGAGGTGAGACTGTAGAAATGGACATGAAGGAGGCCAACACTACCCCTTGCACGATAGCTTGGCTACGGCTACCATTCCGCAAAATGTCCGTCCCCGACTTTGAATGTTACGACGGTCCATGGACCTCAGCCTCATCTACGATATTACAACAGGTAATGGCTGTGGGATTACGACGAGGCTATACTATGCAAATATTTCCTTCAAGCCTCGAAAGGATCCGCGTTTATCTTGGTTTGATAACCCGGCCTGGATGCATTGATTCATATGATCAGCTCATCAAAAGTTCTTGCCACCTACATGTACAACAAAGTTGTGAACATGGATGGACAAGCTTTTCTCACTTGCAATTAGCACAGGAGTCCGTCGCGAGAATACACGGACAGACGGCACAAGGTATGTCAAAGCCATTGGACATGTGGATCCCGTGGGTGAGTATTAATCAGCAAATGGGGGCTTGATGGTGATGAGTCTGTTTGCTGAAATCCACGTACCTCCCCAAACCACCGAGGGAGATTTAAGGATAATCATTGAAAAACATGGAGATTGGAAGAAATTCAAAAGATAACTTCAGAGTGTTACAGACAAACGAACCCACTGACAAATTCCAAGGAACTAGTAGATTTAGCCCACCTTACACCAAAAGGATCAAAAGATGAATCACAAAGGAGTGGCGAAAGTTTGAAGACCGGCCCATACGAAACTCAACACCAGCCTATCCGCGCATACTAAAGGAGATCAAGGATCGCGAAGACTTAGACTCGCCCCGGGTCTAAAGGGAAACAACCACCAGCCCCTCGGCAGGATCCAAAGAGTCATGCGATTTCCACCGCTTTTATTGACAATATGACAGAGAAATGCAAAAATCTCAAGATAGCAAAGACAAAAGTCGATAGATGCAGGGATCTCAAAAATATGTGGTGTCGAATGGAAGATAGAGCCAAACGTGAAGAAACAGTCCAACTACTCGAGGGTAATCGCACATTGAACGCTATATCCTCGCTTCAAAGTAAAGAGCCAACCCTAACCCGCACAAATAGGGAAACGATCGAGAAAGCAATTTGAAGATTACCTGAGCTTTAAGATAAATGGGAAGGGGAAGGAAGAGCACGAGGAGTGGATTAACGCACTTCCGATTTTTGAAGCCGATGATATTGAGGACGACATGGAAGATCATAACGCACTCCATTAATCCTCACATTGCCAATCGCAGATGCAACATAAGGAAAATCCCTATCGATGGAGGAAGCTCCGTGAAATGTCTTGTTTTACGATACATTCAAACGCATGGAGCTTAACGATGAGCAACTCCCCGACTTCACACTACACCATCTCACGGGTTCAATGGCACGGCTACGAAGCCTCCGGGGATATTATCTTACAAGTGGATGCAGCTCCATGAAAGTCGACATCAGTTTAGTGTGGTGAACACGCGCGCCCTACAATGCCATTATTGACGAAGATGGGTCCACAAGCTCAAGGGAGTCGTGCAGCCTACCTACCATCAATACCTTAGGTTTCCACCCCCTAGAATAATGGAGATAAAGGGTGATCAAGCTTCCGAAAGAATGCCACGCGATGCAAATACAACTCAACAACGAAGAAGATGAGAAAAGGAAAACCCGCAAAGCTCTGAGCAAGGCGAGCATCCAAAGACAAAGCCATCGACGAATATCCGGAGGAGATCTCGGGAAAGCTTGCCTCAAAGGGAACTCAGAGGAAACACGGAGGCCCCAACATCAAAGGTTAAACCAAAGGCGCCCAAAACAAAAAGAATCCGAGACTACCAAATAGCAATTAAAGAAAACCCCACACCTTGGGGAACCAAAGCCCACTTTCACATCCTTGGAGGAGAAAGAGATCAACATATGAACGGAGTTAATCCAAGAAAGATCAAAATAGAACTCTAATGACGGAGAACGCGAAGCTTCACCGATAAAACTACTAAAGGAATACGCGACATCTTCGCATGGAAACTATCCGAATGCCTGGAATAGACCCAAAGACAAGATGTTAGATGAGTCGGATTAAACCTCGCACACCCTGTGACGACAAAAGATACGTAAAGGTGGCCAGAGCATCACAAAGAAGAAGAAACAGAGAGCTACGAAAGCTATTAGGCTTCGTTTTATAAAAGAAGTCAAATACCCCACTTGATCTCCAACATGGTAATAGTACCAAAGAAAATGGAGGGTCGAATCAGACGACTTCACCAACCCGAACAAAGCATGCTCAAGGATAGTTATCCATTACCCAAAGATTGGACCAGCTAGTCGACGCAGAGAAGGATAAGGAAGAGTTGTCGCTCATGGATGGATATTCCTGATACAACCAACTATTTTCGCGTAAGAAGACCAAAGAACATACTCGCATTTTACACACCCCATGGTCTTTATTGTTACGTAAGAATGCCTTCGCCCGAAACGCGGAGCAACGATCAAAGGATGGTCGATGCTATTTTCAAGCCATGGATCTAAACAGACTTTAGAGGTCTACGCGACGATATGCTCAGAAAAAGCAGAGTAAGAAAGAACCACCACCATGATCCAAGGACATCTTCGAGCTATGAGAGAGCACAACATGAAGGTAAACCCTTAAAATGCACTTTGGTGACCTCAGAAAATTCCTGATACCGGGTGACAAAAAGAGGCATTGAGGTAGATCCCGCAAAAATCCGAGCCATAACAAACATGCCATCTCCGAAGAACCTAAAAGAGGTACAAAAGTCAATGGATCCCTAGCAGCCTAGGGAAGATTCATATCAAGATCCCTTGACAGTGCAAACTCTTCTTCAACATACTAAAAAAAGGGACTAAATTTGGAATGGATTTATGCACGCGAAGAAGCTTTTTTGGGCATTAAACAATACCTAGCAAAGTAAACTCCCCATCCTTCGTAAACCGGAATTCGAGGAGGTTTTGGCACTTCTACATTGCAGCAACAGACGACGGCAGAAGCGCAGTTGCTCGCCGTAACTCATACGAAGGAGGAGCAACCGATCTACTATGTCAAAGAAGACCCGAATTCGGTAACGAAACTACACGAGAATGGTCAGCTAATCCTAGCCGCCGATGGTCTACTTTAAAGCCGAGGACGATTTCAACGCATGACATACGTATCCCATGTCGGGCACCCTAGAGACCATCCTCAAAGGGGTGAAAGGTAGGACGATAGCAAAATGGAGCACATACCTCACCAATTCAACATCCACTATGAGCTCCAACACCCTTAAATCGCAGTATTAGTGTATTTTCAGCAGACCCACTTTTGACAACGAAGAAGAAGTACGAGACAAGGATGGAAGGCTATGGGCGCCTGCAAATAGAAAAAACCAGAGCCAAATAATATTCTTGAGCAAAGAACCCACTGTAGAATGGGAGGTCTTTGCTGATGGCTCCAAAATAGAGGGCACGCGGAATAGGCATCGGCCATCACCACACCCATGTGGGATTAATCGCGGCACGTATTCGGATTGGAATTCAAGGCCATACCAATAACATCGTGAGAATGCTTAAGGAGTGATCCATGCTCTCCGCTGATAATTGAATTAGGATACAAGAAGTGTGGGTAATGTTTACTCACAACCGATCATACGGCAGATAGGCTACTTAATACAACGTACATTTACGAAACACTAATGGCATACATGGCTCTAGGAAAACATTGGCCTCCCAACTCAAAAATCAATTTCCGACATCTACAGTAGAAAGGAGCTTAGACACGCTGGATGCCCCACATATATATCGTCCATGCTTAAAACGAAGATGTCAAAGCAATCAAGGTAACAAGAGAATGTAACCATCCATCAAACTCCAAGAAATGCACGCGCTTAACCAACGCAAAAACCTAATGAGAAAGATATCTCCTGGACGAGGATGTTTGGAGAATACATATTCGACGCATTTTTAACGATGACATCACACCACATGCGGAGGAAGACGACGATTATAGTCAAGAGG
Source organism: Papaver armeniacum (assembly GCA_023531295.1). Taxonomy (NCBI): domain Eukaryota; kingdom Viridiplantae; phylum Streptophyta; class Magnoliopsida; order Ranunculales; family Papaveraceae; genus Papaver; species Papaver armeniacum. Next base: position 34,352 of record JAJJWW010007321.1, read on the forward strand.
TGATTGGAGATCGTAAATCCACTCTTTCCTCAAAGAAGGAAACTTCCCAGACACCAAACAAAGCAGAAGGTGAATAAGAGCAGTGGATGTACGAAAGCAAGAGACCAAGTCTTATACATAATCATTCCTCGGACTACTTCAAGGCCGCCTATCCCGATCGAGGGGACATGTCATTTTAAAAGATATACACATTGAGGAGACGCAGGGAATCACAAGGAATGAGATCCCTAGCAGACAAGGCAAAGACGATGGCTACATCGTCAACCATGATCCGAGATGCAGCTCTTGAATGGCGAAAAGATGCGAAGAATGTCAAAGATTTGTAAACGAATCCACGCCTCAAATACAAAGTTGAACCGCTGATAGTCCACTTCTTCGAAATGGGGTATCGACATAAAGAGTTCACTCGTATCGTTGGTGATCTCCGGGGAAAAGAAGATTCCTAATAAGCAGCAATCTGGATTATTTCAAAGAAGTGGGGAATAAAGGCACGGGCAAGAATTCGGGATTCGGGACGTCTTCACTTTTATTTTTCAAAATATCATCTGCAGATTTGGCATCCTGGCATAGATAGTCTCCGACACCCGTGAAATAACCTACAAGGAAAGAATATCACTTGTCATGTTCGACACCTTCAAGATTCTAAAACAAATCCACCCCCATATACCCACAAAGCAAAGGGATAGGAGCCACAAACAAAACTTTGGCACCCATTCTTAAAAACAATAGATGAGACAAAGGGATGGTGTGAAACAGAAATGCATAACGCGTTCTATGGGCATAGGTGGACGCACTCAAGACTGCCACGGGGAGAATCCCCATTTCTACTCACCTACGGAGTCAAGCAAAGAATCCCTCATGCGGAAATTCTACTTCCAACTACAAAGACAGAGCCCGGGGAAAAGAATCTCACCACTGACATGATGTTGAAAGGCTTACGAATTCGAAGAAAGAAGAGAAGGCACTAAAAGAATGGAAAACTACTGTCAACGCAGCCGCTTTAGAATATAAAAAAAAAGTGAAATTTAGAATTTTGAGAAGGCGATGTGTTGAGGACCATTCCCAATACCAAATGAGAAAAGAAGTGGGGAAAATTAGCACCAATTTGGGGAGGACCTTTATATAATACATGACATCGCAGAAATGGCTCTACTATCTCGCGCAATGAAAGGGGAAATCCTCATGCATCCGTGGAATGCCAAATACCTCAAGCCATACTACCCATGATCAACCATTTATGGGTGCATTTAAGAAGAAGAAATGGACTAGCTAATCCACATGTTTCTATCTCCGATAAAGGAGTAACGACCTTAACTTTTAATCAATCCAAGTTTTCATTTTCAAATATCATATCCTGCTCATTACCCACGCACATTTCAATTTATTCAAAACCCACAACCTATATAAAACACATACCATATGAACCATGTATATACTACTTACACAATAACATTGAAAACCATGTCACATCTTAATAAAATATCGATGCAATTGTTACCCCGCGGATGTAGGCCTTAAGGTCAACCACGAAATCGTCAGACAATTACTATTATTAGGAATTGACATTATACTTAGTAAGAGGGATATCTCCGCATAAAGCATGGATCATACCCACTACAATATACCGGTAATATCCCGCAAAGCACACACGCAATATATCGGAGCATACACATGCAATCTCTCCTAACTCCCTCTGAAGTGTCTATAAGTGTATGACCAGAGGCGTACTTCTACAGTAATGAGATATCCGTGGCAATATTACAAGCCGCTAACTTAATGGAGTACATCTTAAACGCTGCCAGACCCCCACCGGGCCCAGCTGATCCTCCTCTGCCAAGGGGATTAGCTGGACGGGGGTGCAAGGTCACAAGACGCATTCCGGGATACCAACCTACCTTTGAGTTGCACTTAATAATACACTTTATCAAATTGTAAAGATTGATATCCATGTTACAAACACTCATGGAATTTTTCATTATATTTAAAGATGGTAGACATAAATTCAACAAAATTCAAAATCAGATTTAAACACCAAAGTTTGATCTAATACATGCGCTTGATTACAAGCCCGGGCAGTAAACAACAAAACGCCAAAAAGGATAAGAAACCGAGATCAACTTTAGCATACTAACTACGGTCTACCGAGTAGAGGAGTTATCCGCAGGTTTATCCTTCAACATGAAGGAACGCTACCACCAGGAGGGCCTAAGAACTTGATGGGAGCGCAGTACTTGACGCCGAGTATAATTCTTGTTAGCCCATGGTTTTTCTTGAGATCCACCAATCTCACCAAGAATCTTATTAATCTCTTCGCCGCTTGTTTCATGCTATGAAACCTATGGCTACGCTCCTCATCTCACCCGACTCAAGGAAGTAGAAAATCTGGTCTATCCTTTGATTAGCTTGCTTCAACATTTCATCCCGAGACGAGGCTGAGACACACGATAGTTAGCTGACCTCCAACTTGAAACTACCTTAGCCCGAGCTCAAAAACTTTCATCTGCAGCCTTTAAGTCAGACTTGAGCTCATGACAAAGAGAAGAAGACAAAGTGAGTTAAGACAGATACAATACAAAGCACACTCGGCGACGAAGATTTATACCTTCACAATGATCAACCGCGAACCTCAGTTTCATCGGGCATAATCATATTCATTTGATAACTTATCGTAATCTACCCGGCAGCAGACAGGAGCATATTGACTGCTGCTTAGTCATTTTCAAGCATCGAGCCCAATGACTTATGTCGATTAACCTCATCATTCTTCGATTCCAACTCTTATTAATTTATACATAGTCACCTCTAAGTCTCTCTCACGCTCAACCCGACGAGCCACACCAGCCCGAGACGCGGATAAAGCACTCACCGAGAGCACCTCATCGCCCTAGCATCGTCCCCTTTCCTCAAGACGCTGCATATACAGTCCGCACATCCGAGGGATGAGAAGACCCGCCGCCGTGGACTCTGCCTTCCATAACATTAAGTTTAATTTCTAAGGAGGAAACCGCCACGGGCTTGCTCAAGATTATCCCCCAAGGCCCATAAAAGAGCCCCCATGCAAACAAATGGCTATTATGGTTATTTCGCGATTTTGCAGATCTAACAAGTAAATGCTTTCTCACGCCCATTCTTCGCCATAGCTATTATGAACATCCACATGGGGCATTCCATTCCCCGACTCACTTAAGTTTTTCAACTAACTCCAAGAATGCGACTTTTTGACGAGCCTCTCACCCGGGCCACAACAATTGTGGGATCACCACCGAAGACAAAAGAAATGGAGGAGGGAAGAAAGAGAAAACTTGAACAAATAAGGAACAGGAAACTACCAAAGAAGGGGAGCGCAGACTAAATGGATGAGGAGTTCTCCTCAAAGAACAGCTTAACTTGGCCTTAACCAGAGCGCCCTCGTAACGTAGCCGAGCCTCTTCCGTGCCCCGCTGTTCCTTACGCCTTTAAGCAAACTTCACCTGGGCTTATTTCTTCATCCTTATGAGACCAAGCCTCAACGCCCGAAAGCGTCTCTTCACAATGTCAAGCTTCCCTTCTAGCTTGAGAGATTTAGCCTTGAAGAGCCGAAAGATGGTGATTACAATACTCACTTCTCATCATCTATCAAAGAAACGAGGGAAATTAGCTCACATCATAATTAAACGAAATCATGGATAAAAGAATGACAAACCTCCAATAATCAAAAATCAGACGATCACCCATCAAAGAATAGCCATCATGTCAAGAACGGGGGGAGGATCCACCACAAGGTCAAGCCCTACCGGGCTACTTAGATTTTGCCCCACCTCGATCTACCGCCTCTCCTCTGGGTTAACCCATGTGCCTACGAGTAAAAGCATCCAACTCTTTTCCCTTCAATCACTGGGGGTGATGAGGAACAACCAAGAAGTTTTTCTTTGGCAACCCACGCCAAAACAAAGATTATCGCCATCCGCGTCTAAGGATCGCGAGAAATCATCTAAGGGAGAGTCCGAGGTATTCCTACCATGAGCAAAGACCAACATTACTTTACACCAAAGCCCCACCAATGGCCGGAGGAGGTACCAAAGAAAACCCTAAGGCACTACCAAAACCCCAAAGATTGTGACCGCTGGGAGGGGCCACCAACGCAGCCTATCCTCGAGAACACCGCACCATCACCACGATGGAAGCAGTGAAGTCCGAAACAAGCCCCATAATCGTAGCCTGTCAAATGATTGTTCCTCGTATAAAACCTTACCAAAGGAGAACCTCATAACAAGCATCCCCACCTTGTCACCACTACTAAGAACAATTCCTTACCTTGTCTATAACATCCCCATTGGACTTAGTAGCCCCCCTACCCGATCTCCACCACCACCAAGACGAGCTGCCACCACCAATACCACCAGCATCCGAATCAACTTCACCACCGCTGGCAGTGGCCGGATCACCTTGGCCACCACCAATTCGGATCACCTTCGGATCACCACCGATCACCCCCGACCACCACCAATGGCCGATCACCCCCGACCACCACCAATTTAACGATCACCCCGATCACCACCAATGGCACGGATCACCCTGACCACCACCATGGGTCGATCATCACCCGACCGCCACCAAAGACCGGATTATCACCCGACCACCACTAACTGGCCCGATCACCATCACCTTCTTGAACAAAGTGAGAAGTCTCAATTCGCTCTTCCCTACTCCTGGGAAAAGTCCTCATCACCATCCACACGTGACTATTCACATCCTCGAAGTACGAGGAACCCTGTGGGAGAATTCGACGATTGTTGGGATTAATCTTCTGCCTCTACGCACCTACAACACGTAATGGTAAAAGAACCATTGGCATCACCTTTCCTTTGGCATAATCAACATTATTTAAGAAAACGTAGGGGCATATATATAGAAACAAACAACACACCTTAACAACGCGTATTCGCTGGAAGGTTAGCATCGTGTGATATCTTCGCCTTCGCATCATCAACATCACGACTATAAGCAAAGTCCATACTGCAAAGCCTCATCTCGCCTGTGGCAAGAATGAGCGTAACGAGTGGGAGAAGTCATGAGGAAGATCACAGCCAGCAGCTTCCAACCGTGGGGGCCAGACCCAACCATAGGCCCACGACCAACGACTTCAAGAACAGCAAGGCATCACCATAATCATGATCACGCTTGATTCTTCATCGCCAGAATAGGAAGACCTTCTTGCACGTGGAACCCTCGCCATCTTGGAATCACTTACCTCGCTCAAAAGGCGAACCTCCCTTAACAGAGCAATGTTCCGTGCATCACGGCTACTGCTTTACGAGTCTTCCCAACATAATCTCCAAAGGATTTATTGAAATTTTCCGGAGTATACCACCCTTGCTCTTTTCTAATTTAGGGAGCATAACAGTCATCATTGTCGCCTTTGCATGAAGATAAAGATTCTGAGACGGGCGAAGATAGTTTCACAACCGTTGCACCTCGCGATTATGACTTTCTAAGCATCGCTGCTAGACAAGACCCGTGAGTAGAAATCATCACCGCTTTATACAAGGGTAGCATCAAACTACCGAAAGCACCCACGGTTGTCAAAGAAACGAAAGGCATCATACTTGTAATTGTAACCATCTCATAAGTTATATCTTTATCAGCCGCATAAAACGAACCCGAAGTGTCAAGACCATGCTTCACCAAGGCCTCAAGATCAATGTGCCCAAGGTAAACTTTATTACACCCAGATAAAGGACTCGAAAGTAACAAAGCAGAGTCCTCTAAAGCTTCTTAAAGCATCTTCCGTGTAACCTGCAGCCTTCCTCTGGGGAGGAACTATGTCTCCCAAGACTCTATCTCCGTAGCCTTTCTTCAAGTAAGAGTTTTAGTTGACTTACTTGAACTAGGCAATGTGGATTAGTCCGCGATGGAAGCTTAAACATGAGGGGCTGCACATCCAAAGGCTCATGGCGGATTATGTTGCTTAGGAGACCCACCTCTAGATGATTCACGGTGAGATATCTAGATCCTCATGAGGATCACCCCTTTTGCGAAGGCCTCCCGACTGCAGGATGAGGATGTTCGCCCATCCCAAGATTACCCCGGGTAAGGGAGGCGAAGTTCCACCCTTACATTGGGATCACTCCGGGAGATCATGAGGACTTGACGGGGAGTTCGATAAGGAACCCGCGATGATCGGACATGTCCAAGGGCACAAACACAAATAGGAACTCAAATCAGAGGTGGAAGATCAAAAAATCAAGAAAATCTCAAGAAATGTAAAGAAGACAAAAGAAGATAACCCTAGATTTCACCTAACAGCTTGCTTAAACTCTCGACTATTATCCAAACTCAAAAAGAAGAAATAAAATCAAAAGCATGGCCGATGAAACACCCAACTCAAGCATTAACTCTCAAATCCTGTGGTATACTTAAATTTAAACTCATCATCAACGCATCATGTGTAAGATCAAACTCGACAGTTTAGGGATGGTGATTAAACTAATAAAAAGATCATACCTGAACCACAAAGAGTGAATCAACAGCAGCAACGAAGGTGGCAACAAGAACAATAGCTGACCACAAGAACAAAGAATAACGACTCACCAAGAAGAAGAATAAAGAAGAAATAATGATGTCAAGAGGAAGTTAAGAAGATTAAGACAAAAGAAAGAGAATAAAACAGAATGTGAATTAAAGTCACATTCCTCACTCTTCTTTTTATATATAGAACTGTAAGAAACCGGGCCCACTACCCCAAGGGCGGCATGGCGGGACGTGGGAAACGTACAACAAATGCAGCACCTTTTTTAGGAGAAGTTATGAGGGAGATAAAAATGATCGATACCATCTCTTCTTCCAACAAAGCCAAACGCCAAATGCAAGAAGAGGGGCAATTGTAAGTGCACTTATTTATTCTACTGCCACGTGTACTAACAGAGTCCACGTGAGGCCATTACTCAAAAAGGATGATACATAGGCATCCGTGGGCACTTAGACAACGTACATCTCGTCAAGACCATTAATGTAACTAAGGAGCACCCGAGATAGGTAGTACTGCTGATATAGTACCAAGGGATGGCTTAACTCCATCACGAGGTAAGATATGATCAATGGTCGAGGAAGTCCAACTGGCTGGTGACGTGACAAGAGGACCCACACCACTCCTGGCGCTGGATCGACCGCCAACCACCCGCATTTAATGCGGCTCGTGAGAACACGTGTCGGGCACTACCAACGAGGAAACGAGGGTTGACATAGAAGTCACGGACCCAAGAGAACCGATACGAGAAGCCCGATACAGTAGGAAGCCGCAAGACATAGAAGTCCATGACATGCACAGAGTACAAGAAGATAAGATCTCAACAACTCATTGTCACTGACCCACCCAATCTAGCTATAACATGTATACCCTCCACCGAGAGGGGGACTCGAAAGAGAGGGAGGAGAGAGAAGGGAGAAGTAAGTGAGAGTTTTAGCTCAAGTGGTCGATGATCACAAGATCTTAAGTGATCATCTTGTAACTGTTTATCTTATAGTAACTCTCCTCATACCCGTGGATGTAGGCCTTAGTGTCAACCACGAAACCATTGTCTCTTTACCTTTTGCACCGATAGTTTCACTCACATACTGGATCTCGCACCTGTCGCCTCTTGGGGGATGATGAGATCATGACAAACTAGTAGGGTTTAAATCTAAATTATCATCTACCTGCATGTTATACACTTCTCACACCTCAAAGGCACGTATTCAATTCTTATTTAGATTGTTTGTGATCACTGGAACCGAAACCCGA
>JAJJWW010007322.1:0-27849 GCA_023531295.1 Papaver armeniacum
TTTTTTTTGATAAGTCAAAAATTTGTATTAATAGATAACAAATTTACAAGAGGAGTTTACAAAGAAAAGAGGTCAAAAGAACCCAAAACTTGCAAACTACTTGAATCTATAATAAACAACATTAGGATTTTCTTGAAATTAAAAAAGAGGGTCTTCCATCATAATGTAAACCTTCCTCCTCATTGAGAAACACACCAAGCTTTGCCATAGCATCCTGAATGGAAGTTCACCTCTCTATAAGTGTGAATATATCTAATTGCATCATAATTCCTACAAACGATTAAGCCACCTTTGTCTAGCAAACCAAGGAAGATTATCATTTTTAAGGCTTCAACAACACCATAAAGAATCGGAAACGAATGCAAACTCTCCAAACCCCATCTAATAGCCCATTCCATCCCCACAATAATACCATACAATTACGCAGTAATTTGTTGTAATTCCAGCCAGTAGACATTGCTCCAGGACGGAAGAATTTGCATCCCTTGCTACCACACACCGGCCCAGCAACACCCGGGGTTACCTCGCGTTGCACCATCACAACAAAGGCACTTCATTAACTTAGGGCTGCCAATAACACTAATTGGTTTGATCATTCTGATTTTTCTGCGGTCTGACACACGGAAATAATCAAAATTAGATGTCATCGGCATTATTTCTCATGTAAGTTCTTGACCTTGCAACAGTACTCCCAATTAGCTTCAACACCGCTTGTGGAATAGACTCCCGATTAGCCTTCTTATGATCAAAAAAGCCTTGTTGCGAACGCCCACAACTCCGATCCGATCACTGGGTGGACACTTGACCAAAGATCACGCACCATTGCACTCCTACCTTTTGTCAAGTTTTGTGAAAACTACAAGATTTTCATTAGCATTCAAACCAAAAAACATCATTAACTGGGTTCCAAGCGCGACTAGCAAAGTCTGCGGTGGAAAGAATATGGCTAAGAGTCTCTTTCTTCAATCACTTTGAGGCTACATTTGTTAGCAAGTCGAATTTTAATCATTCTAATAACATCAAGAGTAGCACTGGGCTCCTCGAAGGAACTTCCAATTACGAGCGGTAGACTTGGATGTATCTCCTTTCCTCCAAATAAGAGAAGCCCCATCAAGAGTGGCATATTTTGTGCGGATCAAATCTTTGCGTAACTGATAAAGAAAGGCTCCTTTGAAGTCGGCATCCAAGCCCTTATATCATCACCCCTTTGTTGGAATTGGAAGGTTAGCAAACATCCGAGACCCGCGACCACCAAACGGTCTAAATGTACTTGAGGAATATCAATGATCAACGAAGCGAAAATCACTGGCCAAAGACTTAGTTGCAAATGTAAGACCTAAAGTGCGTCATAGAAGGGGTACCTATTGCATGGCTCGGGAAAAGGTTACATACGGAACACAGTCATGGAGAATTGGGGTCAATAAAGCCTATCCGGGAGATACTTTGGGATTTTCAATCTAAGCTTAAGACTTAGATTGGACGACCGAGGGTCTCTTCTAAAGTTGACATTTGACCAAGGCGCCGAGGTACATGGTTGAGCCAAGAGTGCCCAGGGCATTTGAAGTGTCTCGGCCATTCTTGGCAAGTCTCGGCATATCTTTGCGACTCGGCCCGAAGAAAACTCCCATAGGTGCAGTCTAAGTAACCATAAGCCCTATAGGCAAAAGGGATAAGAGGCTGCGAAAACAACTGGTTGTTGTTAAGATAGGATGGGGAGCTAGCCTTATTTGGAAGAAGTACGCCTCCTTGAAGGGGCAAACTGTGGGGAAGATAAGGGAGGCACCCTCCATTAGGAGCCGATAAGTGTCTTAAGACGCAAATGTCATGAGGCTTTATTTTCGCAAGGAAATTTAGGCTTGTCATATTTGTCGACAAACCTGGAGAGGCAATAATACAAAAATAAAGATAAGACGAGATCAATGGGTCAATACATGAAAATGTAAGGACGCCCCGATTTCTGCCGCAAGACATTTTAATGTCATGGGGCTTTATTTTCGCAAAGGATTTTTAGGCCTATCATATTGTCGAACAAAACTATCTCCGCAGAGGCAACAATACTAAAGAAATGATAAGGCAAGATCAATGGGTCATTACATGAAAATGTAAAGATGTCCTGCGATTTTGTCGCAATGACAAGAGGTGGAACAAGAAGACCTTTAACTAGGAAGGCAAAAATAAGACCACATAAGAGAAAAAGAAAAAGGAAATCTTGGAAGAAATCAAGATTTCCTTCTTTGAAAACTAATAAAGAATAACAAGCGAGATTGAGGCATGAACACATATCATTATTCGAAAATAACTTGCTTAATCTCTCATTTGAAAGCAAATAACAGAGGCAAGTATGGGAATGTATAGAATAAAAACATGTTATTTGTCTTCATATGATAGATTTACGCGTTTATAAAATGAAAGGTTGATTATATTTTGATTAACTGTATTGCAAAAAAGAATTTTTCTTTCAACGTGTGCAGAAAGGAACAACAAAGGTAGAGCTTGTATCTGAAGACCCAAGAAACTCGCAGCAAAAGATTACAAAAATAGAAGATTAAATGAATGAACGAACAGATGTTACAAAAAGAGAAAGAAGAAAACATAATTATTTCTTGTTTGATTCTTCTTCTTCATTTTCTTCTTCATCAGATCCTTCTACTTCTTCATCTGCGTCAGATTCCTCTTCTTCGCTGTCAGATATATCCAAAGAAGGCACATTCTTGGGGATTTCGTCAAGGAGGCAAGGGTATGAAGAATGAGGAATGATGTTGTCGTCGCAGACCGTCTTAATAGTCTGATTGCGAAAAAGAACAGCATCATTTTTGAAATTCGCTACAGTAATTTGTAGTTGCTTCTTCAATCTTGAATATTTGTCATTTCGAGAAGAAAGATCCTTTGCGAGCTGCTCCTTCTCAGATTCAAGTTCTTCAATTCTTTTGCGAAATCTCTCTTCAGCCTTTGCGAACATATGACAATGAGTCAGCAACTTAATGACAACTTCATAAAAAACAAACAATTAAATAAAGAAAAATGATCAACAACCTTCTTTGTCAGAAATCATATCCCTAATCAAGGCCGTATGCTCAGCTTGAAGACTAATGTTAACACCTAAATTATTTCTGGCGTCATCTAGAACCTTCGCGGCCCAAGCGAATTCATCGTCATTGTTTATGAGAAGAAGGGAGCGAATTTGATTCTCTCTTTCTCTAAATATAGCATTTTGCGGATGGATTCATCCCGTTCAACTTGAACCTCAAGAAGAGTTTTTGAATTTCGCCAATGCTTGAGCACCTTGACTAGCGATGCGATCTTTGTCATCTATGAGATCACTAATCTTCTTCCTTAAAGTATTAATTTTCTCTTTAGAACTAAGATACAAACGTTTAAATTGGTTGGCTAAGCCTAAACTAGATCTATGATCAATTTCTAAGAGGCGAAATTTGATTGAAGTTCGTTTAGAGGAAGAGATTTAATCTCGTTATTTGAAAAACTATCTAAAGAATCGTTGAGGTGAGCAAGAAGAGCATCATTATCCATAGGTTCGGGAAATGAGTGAAGAAGAATGGCTTCATCGTAAAGGTTATAAACGTCGCGAAAATGGTAAGTCAGATAAGGGAAGATAATGAGAGAACAAAACAAAGGAAAAGGGAAGAGTCTCATACCATAAAGTTGTTGATTGGCGCTTTGAAGACTAGATATCTTATTCTTCTAAGTGGAAGAATCAACTTCCAGTTGGCGAAGAGTAGCAGTTTCACTTTCAAATTCTTCATTTATCTTGCGAAGAGCAACAGCTTCAGTTTCCAATTCTTCATTCTTCTTGCGAAGTTGAAGATTCTTCTTTTCAAGAATGCTGCGCCTTTTCTCAAGATATGAGGCAACAGCAAAGGAAGCTCTCCCAGACTATAAAGGAAAGTAAAGAAATAGGAAAGTAAAGAAATTATCAAGATATAATTTAAAATCGAAATTATGAAGAAATAAGGGAATAAAGACATACCAAGACACCAAGTGCATTTAGGAAGCTGGGAGTCACTGATCTGGAGACCCCATGAAGAGAATCATCACCCTCTAGTAAAGGAGCATCACAGATACTTGCGAGAGCTTCGCACGTACTAGAAAGACGATCATCTCCAATTCCTTGCATGGAGTCAGAGAAGATGCTAGACAGTTGCGCCATAGAAGATTCAGTTGGAGGATTCTCCTTTGCGAGAGAAATATCAACATCATCATTATCTTCATCAGATCTTTCGCTAGATTGAGGACTTGAAGGAGAAGAGGAATGGATCTTTCGTTTCTTAGAAGGTGGGACAGTAGACTTCTCCTTGAGAAGAGAACCTTTACCTTTACCTTTGGTCTTCTTAGATTTTCTTCTTCTCCAACGATCTCAAGCCCACCAACCTTCGCACACGAATGAAGATAAGAAATAGAGACAACAATATTGTTAAAAATAATAAAGAAAAGTATTTCTTACTTCATCCGTGATCGAACAGTCTTTGCTAGGGTACTCGCCTTAGCATTTCTTTCATAACTCTTCCTCAACTTGATAACTCGAAAATTTCGCAAGATTAGTAGGTATAAAAAAGGAGAGAAGATTTCAAATGGAGCGAAATTTAGGAAGCATGCCTCTTTTTGCTTTCTCGGTGCCAATTAAATACCTAAAGGCCGATAATTGGCGAGATTCGCGGGGAGCACATTTGAACACGAAATATAAGGTCCATTCAAAAAGTAGTGGAAAGACGCACCATTTGTCGTCTTTGGAATGGCGGAACATTGTTCTTGCCGAATGACAATTGATATCACGCATAAGTATTTTGTCGTTGAGAATATTTTCTCTTCTCTTCAAACGTGCACCTTGCGAGTTTATCGTTCTTCATATTTATTATTTCATAGTTTTCAAAAGAAACTCTCCTACGAATACTTTTGGCGAATATTTCTAAGTCCTCAAACTTAGGATTTGACTTCTTTGGAGTAAAGGGATCCCTTACCGGCACCACGGTTGGCGAACTCAAGCATTAAGCGGATACAATCCCAAGCAATTGATGGAGAGTAGCTCGCGAAATTTGTATGAGAAGAATTTCATAAAACAAGGTAAGATCGGGGTTGTAGAGAGGGAATGGGAAGACCAGCGAGAATCGACCTAGCGAAAATTATGACTTTTTGATCATCACAATGATGATCGACAAAACGATTGGCGAGAATGGGTTTAGATTCTTGATTGGGAATAGTGGATAATGTGAAACCTTTCTCTTGCAAATCTTTTTGAACTTCTTCCAAAGATTTTCATATCTGACCTTGGAGGCATCTTTCGGAGTATGGGAATGAAAGAAGATGGAAAATCAAAAGAAGTAAAAGAAGAAGATTCTGATAGCGGGAGCGGAAGTCGGAGGAGATGAGAGAAATTGCGAGAAAACAAGAAAGAGAGTAAAAAAGAAGAAGGGGAGTAAGAAAAATATATATAGAGAGAGAAGGATTCTCGAAAGGCAAACATATTTAATGCGAAGAGTAGACATGAACGGTTGAAAAAGACGTGTATCGAGAAATGGATGGAAGAAGGGATCGTGTAATAAATTTTGTGTAAAAGTACGGAGTCATGTCAAAACGAGATAAGTATGAAAGAATAGCAGGTTGCGGCATTTTGAAAGATTGGTTCTCATGACATTCTCTCCTTGGAAGACATGAGAAGAGGCAAGATGTAGGATCATAATATCGCAACACTAACGCCCTTGCGAAATCCATAAACAACATTGAGAAGGCATCGCGACGAGGTAATATAAATGACGCAACGGATGATGACGGCCGGAACACGAGGAGAAAGATGTGAAGACCTAGCGGATTTAGGAGTGTTGCGAGATTTTATATTTATTACACTTGCGAGAATGTCGCAAGTGGATCCGAAAATAAGGACAACTTAGTTGTCATCCATTATGTAATGTCCTATATAAAAGGCTAGAATAGGATTATGAAAGGGGAGATCTTTTTCAAAGTGAGGATCAAGTTATTGGGAGGAAAGTTTAGAGCGGTTGTAAAGTCCTTTGCTCATTTTCCTTTCCACCTTGTAATATTAGTGAGTTATAATCAATAAAGAATATAATTGTTCATATTCAAATGGCTTGATTGTGTGAATTCTTGTGAGGGGTGTAGTATGGGTTTCTGCTACTACAAAGCGCATTCGGGGAAGTTGAAAGTGTTACGAGATAGCCTAATAAAGAAGGTTGAACTTTGTTCGGAACTCAAACTCATGTCCAGTTCATGCCCTCCTTAACCGAAGTCGGGCAGCCAGGTCTTTGTGAAGGAGTTTTAGGGCGATTGCTAGAAAGAACTCTACAAAAGAATTATCCTCAGCTGCTCACAAGGAAATTATATTTCATGATGTCTATTTGGGTAGCCTATAGATATTTTCATGATCTTGAATGATTAAATTCTACGTAGACAATCTGGAAATTTTGAAGAAAATATTGATGAAATCATGAAATCGAGGATAATAAAGATGAATAAAATTAAAAGAGTTGCAATCAAAAAAAATAGACATGTTGATTTTTGATTGTTTCAATTGTGTATAAGGTATATTTAGAATAAAACTATTTATTATTTATGAATAAAATTATTATTTAATAATTTTCTTGTGATAGTTTTTCGATTACATAGCCTTGCTTGAATGCTTTATATTATTGCTATGTGTTATGGGATGTTTGATTTGTTTTCCTGGCCTTAATATTCGATCACATATGATGTGAACCCTTATGGTTTGTGGCTTTTATTTAGCGGGATTAAGTTTCTAGCCCATGTTGGTAGGCTTTATCAAAAAGGAGCATAAGGTGTTCCGGTGGGACTCATATGTAAAAACTCACAATGTGTTGAATCAATTTGTGTTTAGCATAAACATATGTGTTTCGGGTTTTCAGCTTTTGCTATTGGCACGCATTAGTTAAAGCCGATTCAACCTTTCTACGGTAAGGTTTCTCTTGTTGTTGTTCTTTGTTCTTGCAAAGAGGATGACAACATAATGGGGATTCCTAACTTGAAATTGCACTTAATGATATATCTTCCAGGGTAGAAGAGGATGCGGAGTCAGTAACGAATTTGTAAGTTAATCGTTTTCCTGTTTAAGAAAAAGCCTTATTTTATTGCATATATTTTGCTTTTGCTTAACAAAATTGATGCAAATTGATGTTCATTCCATTATGTGTGTATGGATGTGTGTGTGTGATTCAATTGTTTTCCGAGTTAAGAAAAACTATTGTTTGGTATCGAAGTGTTTTGGATTAACGAAATTTCGGTGCAATTGCGGTGCTATAATGTCTATGTTTGTTTCAATTGCTTCCGGATAAGAGAAATAATTGTGCAAGTTAATTTATTCGGTTTTTGTATGTGTTGTTTTATGGCTTAACAAATACGGGATCATTTGTTTAGTTCAATTCAATTCTTGATAAGAGAAACTAAGTTAATTTACGATCTTAGTTAGACTTATCAAAGTGAAGGATAAGTTATTCAGTCTAAATCGAATGCCTTCACAAGAAATACTAGTTAACTAACCTAGTACTTGTCTTGTCTAAAGTGAAAGTTCTAAGTTATTGTCTGATTAATTAAAACCTGATGAGAAAAATAAAGTTAATTCCGATCTTTATTTTGGTCTTATCGAAATAAGCGATTATATTTGTGCAATCGGTTTAGCAGGGGAACTAAGTTTCTTAGTCAATTGTCAAACTATTAGGGAAAATTTCTTCGGAAATTGTTTCCTTGATAACATATTAAAACCAAATTACTTGTAGTTTGCGGTTTTGATATTGAAAGTTATCTAAAATGGTATGTGAAACCTTCGTGCTTAACTCATATAAGTTGTACAAGTCTTTTAGATTTGTAAGATCCTTTCGGTTTGACCTTTATTTTCTTGAACCTTTGTCATTTTGTGACAAAAAAGGGGAGAAATATATGGAGTGAACAAGTGATTTGTAATCACTAAGGAAAGGACAATTGTGCTTAAACGTTATATCTAACGAAAGAGTAAAGCATTGACTAAGGGGAGCAACATATCACATTTCTATTGTAGTTATCTTGACTACAAACGGGAATAACAAAGATGTTGGATTGAAAATCTACCTATCTTGCCTTTAGGGAGTATTAGCTTTGTTATTCAAATGTCAACAACGACATTTATGGATTGAATATATGCAGGTTATTGTGTTGTTGAAACTTCGAATCAAGCGTATGTATAATGAATTCTTGTCATTTGTTTATCCATATGTATTAAGAGTTTTGTCACTAAAATTGACAAAGGGGGAGATTGTTAGAGCATAGCTCGGTTGAACCCACCAAACGTTGGTATGTCAAGTTTGGTTGTCATATTTTAGTGAATGAAAACTAATCTAAAGAGTTGCTTGATTATGTACTAGAGTCAACTTCGTATATGTTAGACTAGAAAGACTAGGATTATGATACATACAAGTACTACTCGAAGACTTGAAGAATGTGAAGAAGTAACAAGCTACTGTGACGACATCATCCTTACTCTTGAGGTTAGTAATATCTGACTTGAAGTGTTTCATTCTAACGTATCTTTCAAGTCGTGCATATTGAAAACATAACTGCGAAGCATGAATGATTATACTCTAGTAGTGAGACATGATCATAGTGTTAAGGAATTAAGATACGAAGTATAACACTTATCTTTTGAACTTCGTATATATGACATCGACATAATTGTATGAATGCTATTGTGATTATGTGTATGGGTAAAGGTGAATATTTTGTCCTAGGAAACAATGTTTACATTTGTTTAAAGGAAGTACATTCATGAACTTGTTTTATGAATCGAAAGGGAAATCGCTGGGCTTATTGGTATTGTTATTCATTGCATATCTTTGGATTACCAATATGTGTAAGTTAGTAGAACCGATCATAACTTGTTATGTATCTTGGTATAACTAGTCACAGTGCCTGACTTATGATTTGGTATGACTTTTATTAGTGTAACCGATCCTAAGTAATCACCTAAGATGGTATGATCGATATTTGTAATTGGTGTGACCGATCCTAGTAATTGGTTTGAACGATCACAAAAAGAGTTGTGTAATCGATCCTTGTAATTGGCGTAACCGGTCGGTAATTGGTGTAACCGATCCACGGTAATTAGTGTAACTGATCTAGTGACTTGTGTAACCGATCACAATTAACACCATGAGTATATGGTAACCGGTCACAGTAATTGATGCTTAACCGATCCACAGTAACTTATGTATAGGTCCCAGTAACCATATTGAGGTAGAACCGATGCTTGTGTTTGAGGTAGAACCGTAAACCCATGATTAGTGATTTGATATTTGATCAATCACATAGTTGTCTTGGAATACGAGATGAACCAATTCTAAACTTGTTTGGAAGTGTGGTATAATCGATTCAAGATTATAAATATGAAAGAGGATTTACAAAGAAAAGATGTCGACATACTTTGAACATGATCAGTAACTCTTATCTTTTATTGTTCAAAGATATTCCTTAATAAATCAAGGAGATTATAAATATCACTTCTGCATCTGTATATATATCGGCATCTGTTAGGACTAGTATTCGTTTGTGCTTATTTTAGCTCATCATCTCTTGTATGCATCTTGGTCACCTCTTAAGCTTAATTCACTTGCATTTTGCATTTATCATCCTGTAACTCATCGTGTCATTAGATAAGTATCTCATTCCACAGCTTGGTCTGCCTGAGCAGGATAACCAAGTACAGTGGATGCTTTTCATATTGCAAGTAGTGCTTTCTTGGCTTGATTATACAGTATTGAGCACTGAAGATTGTTGTTGAGTAAGCAGGTACCTGTGCTGCTGTGCAAGCCAACCCAAGGAACACAAGAAAAGCGCAGGACTCGAGGTACCTGTGAGCTGTTGAGCAAGCCAAAGGAAGGAAAGATAAGGATCATAATCCAGTTGTTGTGTGGCAAGGGTAGTGTCATTCTCAAACTTCTTTTTTTATACTTTAGATTTGTATGAATGATGAATGCACGATGCCCTAAACGCTTATTTGAGCATAACCACGACGACCACAGCGCAATTTCTGTGCCCTAATGTGTTGTTTAGCACGGAAATCCGTGTGCCACTGTTTATGTTACGTGCGGTTAAGCCTTACCTTGCATCAGCCTATGACCAACTCCATTGAAAGTGCGAGTTGAGTTGTAATCAATTTATAGTTGTCTTTGTGAAAATCTTAGCTTTACAAGGCTGTGCTATAACCCCTTTGAGCCATTGTCTGCCCTGAGGTTGCTTTCAACCTTGACCTTGGTGCATCTTATATGTCTTTGTGAGTGTAAGTGACCTTGAGTTGCATCTTATCATTTTGTGTATGCTCCCTGAACTAGTGCTAGAAATTCTTTGTGTCTTTTTGTATAAGTGTGTATAACTCCCTATTTGTCTTTGTCTTTGTCTACGTAAATTTTGTTGTTGATAACTGTCTTTTGTGAATTGCAAAGCGTGCTTTAAAACCTAGTTCTTGACAATTTGCCCTCGGACCTGTTTGTGTTGTTTGCACTTTCAGGACACGGCTGTGTGAGACCTTGAGTGAGCTTTAATCACTTAAACTCAACATGTCATTTGCCACTTATGCGCTAGCTGCGTCTGCAAGCCCTGTGCACAACAACTTGAGCATAACTCACAGAGCCACCATGCATAGAGTTGATATCAAGCTGAACTTGTTACTTTGCTAAAGCATGCCAGATACTGCTGATAATTTGTGTAACTTTGAAACAACGTGAAAAATTGCACACCACGAGTTCATTGGTACATTGAGCCAACTTGTTGTCAAACCAACCCGAGCTTGTGAGCATCTGCCCACAGGTAACATATTGGCTAGCTAAGTGGCCTACTTATTTGCAACCTGTTGAACTTGTTGAGCCATATGTGATTGTGTGCATATATGTTAGGCTAAAGGCTGTGTTTGTTTTTGTGACCAAGGTTATAACCAACATAAGTGTTATTCGAGCCAAAACTTTACCCAGGTTTGTCTTGTCTTGTGAAGCCCGGCCAGACCCGGTGTTGTCAATTTTGATAGTTTATGTCTCTCACAGGTTCTTGCTCCTCTACACATGTGGGCTTTGCAACCGGTTCTTAGCTTTGGCTTGAAGCCCACAATAAACCAAACGGTCTGCATTTGCTGGTGTGCATAAGTGACCCAAATACTGGGCTGTGCATCCACAGGCTGTTACATACACAGGCTCGACGCACGCACCAAACTCAAGCCCACTAACCTAGCCTTCATAGTTGGGTTATGTGCAAAAGAAGCCTGAAACTAAGGTTTGTACAACCACAGAGCTTTCAAGCAACCGGCCATACCATTTTGATCCATAAGACTGGTTGTAAACACAACTGCATTCCCACAAAAACCAAACGACCCACAAAAACCAAACAACAAGCCATATAAACCAAACAACTAATCCCCATGAACCAAATGAAACCTAATATAAACCAAGGCGAGTCCCTACATTTGGGCTTTGAGTTCAATTTGAGTTGTTAAATCATGTCGAGGATTTTAGTGCATGCAGGGATGGAAACAAATCCATTATAGAGCTTGCTTACGGGCATGCTTCACGGTATGAACTCCCACATACCATAGTGATTTTAGGGAATTTTATGAGCCTTCTCGGGGCCACGACCTCACATACCTAATCATTATGAGCACATGCATCATCCACCACAGGTTGAAAATGAACACTTTTCTCATACCCAGTCATCACTTTTAGATCAATTAGAAGCTCAAGTATCACTTTAGAAGGCAATTACATGAGCAATCTGTGAATCTAATTTCCCTAGGCAATATGAAATTTATGCATGTACCTTATGTGGTAGCTTAAACCACCCTCTTTAGCCTGCTATATTTTGCATGATTTTAGGCAGGTCCCCAGGAAAACCATGATAATCAATGTCACGAATTGTCTAGAAGTGACTATTGGACCATAATCAACCTGCACACATGCATCATTCACCACAGTGGGGAGATGAACAATTTTATACTCCCCCAACTCCTAGTTTGCAATCAATAATGGAAACACTCATGGAGCAAAATGCTAGGCTTGAAATGAATGCAATGCATGACCACCCACATAGCAACATGTAAGAATTTCCCTTCTAGTGACCTCATGCACAACCATACAGTGAATATCCATATGAGGGAATGCATACCCACTAGTGAAGATTCTCCTTAATAGAACAACTCATTGTGATTCTTCAAAGGAACCCTCGATTGAGTTACAAAATAATGTTGAAAATAGTGTTTCTAGTCCTACTCATGCAACTAATCTTGAATATGAACCTAATCTAGAGGTAGATGAGTACACTAAAAAAATACTTACCATTTTGAAGGAGAGATGAATTTTTGTTATGATGATGATGATGTATATGAAGAGCATGTGTATTTTGAAAATATAGTAGAATCTTTAGGTTCAGAGACATTAAGTGTCTCTTCCGTGAACCCCATGAATGATGCTTCTTAATATTCATACATGTGATGATGATGTGGAACTTTTTGTGGAATTGTCCCTGTGAATGTGAGCATGCTATACCACTGTTTTGTGACCTAGGAATAGGTGAATAATACGTTGACACGGATGATTCAATGCATGTGCCTAACTCCATGCCTAGGTTACAACATGATATCTCTCCTGGTTATGTTATGCATGAGAATGATGATGAGTATGACCAGAGATTGATGGTGTTCTATGCAGGTGAACATGATTTACCCTCTTCTGACTTTAGGAAAGTGTGTGATGGTACAAATGATTTTATCCATGAAAACAACTTAGATGTACCAACTTTCTCTCCTAAGTCACAAATTGAAACTCCTCCACCCAACCTAAGTGTAGTTTGCAACAAAATTGCAAAACCAACTTTTCTGAGAGTTCCCAATTTAGGCCTAGAACTTTGTGCCTCCCAAGTCCTCTTGGACTATTTTGCATCAAAGTATAACACTTTTAAAGAACCACAGTTGGAATGTGTATGTCTGCCTGTTCTTAGCAAAACTCACTTTGAGTTGGACCTTTTACATGACGTACCTTTAAAATTGCAAGATTTTGTGCTCTCAAACACACCCCGCTGATAAGTTTAGGTTTGGTGAAACCCCTTTGTCATATGCTTGATCTTACTTGCACTATCATGTTATATTTGTGTAAGGCTGTTGTTGTTTGTATATATTTTCTATTGGGTTGATCCTCAACTCTTTAGACTGTTAGTGTATGGTGAATTTTCATTGTATATAATCCAGTAGGACTTGTTAAATTTTTCTTTCTTGAATCGGTTGAGTCTTCTTGTGCATACTTTGTGCTAATCCGATATGATCTCCACTGAGAATGTTGGATTCTAGCCTTGATTAATGAAGCTCCAACCTTGCTCCCACCGACATCCAGGTAATCTCTTCCCTTTTTCTACTCACATAGTTCTCTTGGTATGTATTTGTTTAAATTTTCTCTATCTGTCGACACATTGAGGACAATGTTTGATTTAGGTTTGGGGGTGCATTTGCATATAGAGTTTTTAGTCTTTTAACCTTTTATTTTCATAAAAAAAAAAAAAAAAAAAAATCCAAAACTTTTTGCAAATAAAAACCTCCAACTTTAGAGATTTTAGAGTCACTAGCATGCTTCTAGCTATGTTTACATAGAGAATCGACCGAAATAACAGAATTTGGAAGTCTTGGAAACGCAATCGGGTTTCTTAGTTGATTAGAGCGTTAAAGTTGGATTTAACCATCTTGGGAGAGCGAATTAGGTGCTTTGTTTAGATATTCGGTAGTAAATTGTGATCACCCATAGTGGAGACTACCCATTTTACATCAAGTGAGGCACCAACCTTGATTTTTTTGCAACTTTCTAGAAAGTTGTTAGAGTGTGTGTCACCGTACATCAATTCCGGGTAGGAATGGTGAGCTACCCAACTTCGCACCAATTTCAGCACTACTTTTGATCTCTTGAGTGCTAGTTTTGTCAATCATGAGGGTGACGTCTAAAGATGAAAACTCCTTCTAAATATCGATTTGCAGTTAGCATCACTCTCTCTCTCAATTAACAGACCCATAGAAACACATCATCGTCAACAAGCGGAGCATCATCAGAATATTGAAAGAAAAGTTGATATAGTCCAAGGTTTACATGCAACAAAGAAAAGAAAAGAAAATAGGATGAGAATTAATGAAATTTATAAAATCAAGACAATACAAGTTATGGAAATTGAGTGATAAAGTCCTTTGTCCATGGAGTTAGTTGTTTCATTATTTGTATTTTTATTTTCACTTAGAAAAAAAAAAAAAAAAAAAAAAATTGTCAAGTTTTTGTAAAGTTCAGAAGTTCGTCATCTACGTTTGAAGACCGAAGATTGAAGACGTTTCTATGGTTTCTTATGAGAGAGTGATATTAATTGCTCGATCGGGTGAGAAGGTAAGTGAGTACTCCCATCCTTGCTAATGGTTGATTTCCTTTCTTAGAGATCATCAGAAAAGATTCTTTTTGTCCACACCTCTGTGGAGTCTCCAGATTTTATTTCGGAAGGTTATCCTTCTTACCTACAACGTGTGCAGGATTTCTCTCTTTATTCACACTTTGCACACATGAGAGACTAAAAACGATCTTTTTGAGTGCAATTATCATAAAACCCTATTAGTGAGGAAAGTCGAGAGGCTTATGATCACAATCGAATCGAATTCTTTCATATGGTATGGTTACTTCTCGCTCAGCACTTAAGGATGAGAATCGTTCTTTAGTAGTTCTAACCTCATTACTAGCATGCGGAAACTCTATGTCCTCATAGCTTCTTGGAGGCTTGAGACTCTTTTACACTCACGAAGTTGGAGAAGGTTTTGTGGGTATACCTCTTGTAAACCCTCACGAGACTACAACTCGTCCACTAGGGACACCTAGGGGTTTAAAGGGCTTAGTGCATACGCTAAATGCATTCGAGAGACTGCGACGGGGTATAGTTAGGATTTCTTCATTTTGTTTCACTTGAGGACAAGTAAAATTCAGGGTTTGGGGGTATTTGATGAGTGCCAAATATTGCATATTTATACATCTATTTATTGGCATTTAACTCATCTTTTGTGTTCATAAATCGAGATATTATCCCATACGTGTTTTCCTTGTTTTCAAGAATAAATATTTGTATTAATTAATTTTGTGTTTTTAGGTAATAAATAAAGCTTGGAGAAATTGAGGAGCCAAAGAGCGAAGAATTGGAGGCAAAAGCGTCTATGGAGCAGATAGCCAAAGCCCGGTGCTCGAATCGGTTGCAACCCGGCAAAGGAAGACATGGGCTAGAGCTACCCATGACCCGGATCCGAAGACGCCTAAATCCAGAGCGGGCTAAGATCTTCACCCGCCTACATCCCACGCTCGCTCCGACTTGCTCATCATATCTCATGCGCTCGCTCACACCAAATCGCCCAGTTCACCCCGAGCCCAGGATCTTCCCTCGGCTAAATCCAATGCTCGCTCGCCTTCCCCATCAAACATCGATGCACGCCACATCGAAACCTCCTACACCTATGCCCCCACTCGAGCAAATCCCATTTCCTCTTCCTTCTTCTCTTTCTCCCCATACCTCCTAACCCATCCCTTCTCCTTCATCTTCCAAGCCATGGCGTGAGCTCCATCATCACCTCCATCTCCTTCGCCGCAATCACCACAGCTCCTTCTCCGCCTATACCTTCTCTCTCTCAATTATCTCTTTCATAGCTTCTCATCACCCTAGAAGCTAAGTTGATAATTAGGGTGTGGTCTTCACCCAAACCCCTTGCATGGTCGGTGGAGGTCGGAGACGCATGAGCAGGGGCAACCACCGATCTGCAGAGGTATGGGTGAGAGAGGGTCTGCTTTAATTTATGTTTTGAAGTAAATTAGGGTTGTTATTTGGATGTATAAATAGAAGGTCTGTGAATGTTAAAACTTTATGCCTGGGCTAGCCAGAGCACCAATTAGGTTAATTTGTAGTTTATTTTGTATCTTAATCATGTTCTAAAATAAATTGGCTAGGGTTGAGATGAAACCATAATCTTTTGCTAAGATTTGCTCATATTTTGATATCCCATTCTTGTTGTGCTTTATTATTGTAGGGTATATATAATCATAACACTTTGCATTTTGCTTTCACAAAGCATGCCATGTATGCTTTGTAGTCGGAATTATTTTATGTAAAATGCAAGGCAATTATGCTTCATTGAATGCTATTAATCCTCGGACTAGTTGTGCCCTCGAGAAGACAATTAGTGCTTGGGAGAGATACCTTTAATTGTGATTAGAATACCCATTTTAAGATAGGTTGAATCATCCTCAGTAGTGAAACTTGATCCGGTGATTAGTTGTACTATGACAAGACAACTAATACTAGGGATTAGTTAATTACTTTAGTTGATAGAAGCCATCCGTTGAGACCCGGATGAATGGCGGACTGGGCCATTACAGGCGACGAGAACATTATCAACCATTGAGCCAAACTTCGAGATTAGGTGGTGGATTCGACACTACGGTGCTTTACAATCTAGTCACCGCTTTAGTGGTTGTAGTCACTACAACTTAGGTAGGTATCGCACAAAACCCCCTGATTTGTCAGCAATATCATCGTCAAACTTGGTGGAAGCTGTAGAGCTTTTGATCAACCTTAGAGCACCATGAAGTCCTTGTGGGATCGACCCGTACTCTGCAGCATCTCCTGATAGACGCTGCACTGCGGCGGTTATCACTTGTAGGCTATAAAATACATACACATTCCGGGCCTACCATGTTTGAACCGTGCCAAATATTGCATATTTATACATCATTATTGGCATTTAACTCATCTTTTGTGTTCATAAATCGAGATATTATCCCATATTACTGTGTTTTCCTTGTTTTCAAGAATAAATATTTGTATTAATTAATTTTGTGTTTTTAGGTAATAAATAAAGCTTGGAGAAATTGAGGAGCCAAAAGAGCGAAGAATTGGAGGCAAGCGTCTATGGAGCAGAATAGCCAAAGCTCGCGCGCGAATCGGTTACAACTGAGCAAAGGAAGACATGGGCTAGAGCTACCCATGACCCGGATCCGAACCGCTCATCCCGAGCCGTTAAGATCTTCACTCGCCACATCCTACGCTCGCTCCGACTTCCTCATCATATCTTGATGCGCTCGCTCAACACCAAATCGCCTGATTCACCCTGAGCCGTCCGGATCTTCCTCGGCTAAATCCAATGCTCAAGCCGCCTTCCCCATCAAACATCGATGCACCGCCTCACAACGAAACCTCCTACACCTATACCCCCACTCGAGCAAATACATTTCCTCTTCCTTCTTCTCTTTCTTCTCCCATACCTCTGCAGAACCCATCCCTTCTCCTTCATCTTCCCACGCCCATGGCGAGCTCCATCATCACCTCCATCTCCTTCTTCGGTCATGATCACCACTAGCTCCTTCTCCGCCACTCTCTCTCTCAATTATCTCTTTCATAGCTTCTCATCACCCTAGAAGCTAGGTTAGAGATAATTAGGGTTAGAGTCTTCACCAAACCCCTTGCATGGTCGATTCGGAGGTCGAGACGCATGAGCGAGAGGCAACCAGCGATTCGAGAGTATGGGTGAGAGAGGTGCTGCTTTTAATTTATGTTTTGAAGTAAATTAGGGTTATTATTTGGATGTATAAATAGAGAAGGTCTGTGAATGTTAAAACTTTATGCCTGGGCTAGCCAGAGCACCAATTAGGTTAATTTGTAGTTTATTTTGTATCTTAATCATGTTCTAAATAAATTGGCTAGGGTTGAGATGAAACCCATAATCTTTTGCTAAGATTTGCTCATATTTTGATATCTTGTTCTTGTTGTGCTTTATTGTGTAGGGTATATATAATCATAACACTTTTGCATTTTACTTTCACAAAGTATGCCATGTATGCTTTGTAGTCGAGTTATTTCTATGTAAAATGTGCGCAATTTATGCTTCATTGAATGCTATTAATCCTCGAGACTAGTTGTGCCACGAGAAGACAATTAGTGCTTGGGAGAGATACCTTAATTGTGATTAGAATACCCATTTTAAGATAGGTTGAATCATCTAAGTAGTGAAACTTGATCTGTGATTAGTTGTACTATGACAAGACAACTAATACTAGGGATTAGTTAATTGCTTTAGTTGATAGAAGCCATCCATTGAGACCACTGGATGAATGGCGGACCTGCCATTACAAGGGGCGAGAACATTATCAACCATTGAGCTGACTTAGGCGAGATTAGGTGGTGGATTCGACACTCTAGTGCTTTACAATCTAGTCATTGCCTTAGTTTAGAGTCACTTACAACTTAGCCGTATCGGCACAAAACCCCCTGTTTGTCACAATATCATCTGAAACTTAGTGAAGCCAAGCTTTTGATCAACCTTAGAGCACCACAAGTCCTTGTGGGATCGACCACGTGCTAGCGTCTCCCGAATGAAGCCGCCGTGCGCTAGAGTTATCCTTGTAGGCTATAAAATACATACACATTTCCGGGCCTACGAGTTTTTAGCGTTCTTAGGGGATTTGGTAGTGTGCCCTGTTGATCTTTAACTTGCTTTCTAGCGATTTACCAGTCGTCCGTGTATATATGTGCTTTCTGACCTTTTTGCTCTTTTTGCTTATTTGATTTGTTTTAAAGCTGGGCTTAACTCTTGATTTTTCCATGTCATTGCATCGTAGCTTAGTGAAATATCATATACGTATATATCGGCATCTGACCCCCAGAATTTAGTGATACGTTTGTGCTTATTTTAGCTAAATCATCTCTCTTGTATACATCTTGATCGCCCCTCTTAGCTTAATTCACTTGCATTTGCATTTATCATCCCTGTAACTCATCTGCGTGTCATTAGATAAGTATCTCATTCCCCGTAGCTGGTCTGCACTGCAACGAGATAACCAAGTACGGTGGATGCTTTTCATATTGCAAGTAGTGCTTTCTTGGCTTGATTATACGAGTATTGAGTAATCGAAGATTGTTGTTGAGTAAGCAGGTACTATGTGCTACTCGATAGGTGTAGAATACACCTAATTTACTATCTAGTAGTTTATGCTTTCTTTGCTATTTTTCTTGTAAATTATGTATTTTACGCTTGTTTTGAGTTTTGTAGCTACTTTGGAGTCGCACGAGGAAAAGAAGAAGAAATCATCAAAATTGAGCAAAAGGGCAAACTTGTCATTTTATCAAGGCGAAGACTATATGGAGCCCAGCCAAGGGTAAGGGGTGACTCAAATTTCTGAAGGAAGGACAATAATAGATAAGGGGAGGTCAAAGGGGTGTCCTTATCCAAAAAGAAGGAGTGAACTCTAACCCATACCCGAGCCCACATGTCCGATCCACTCTAATCCTAAGCCCATCCATCTACTCCGTGACCTACGTAACCTAACCGGATCCATGCCTGAATAACCCACCTCAAATCGAGATATTTTCTTCTCTCATTATTTCTTTTCACCTGAAAGAGAGAAAGAAGACGACCATAGGCTCGCGCATTGTTGTGAGAGAGAGAGCTTTTAGCCGATTCGAAGATGGGTTCGATTGTGGTGGTGTTTCCTGGGTCCAAGAAGAACAGTGGGTTCCGAGTTCGATAGATCGAGGAGTGAATGGGTTTGAATCGAATCGATAATACAGAGTTGAGGCTCGGGGATGAAGAAACTCGGAGGAGAAGTAATTGATACCCGAGGGAAGAATTTGTTCGATCGACGTATATTCGATCCGTGAAGAATTGAAATTGTTCGTTGCCAAGTGTCAAAATCGAGAACCAAATGAAAATGGAGTTAGGGTTTTTATCAAGTTGTTTCGATTAATGGGTTTTGATGGTAGTGAATGTTGAATCGAAAGTGGGTCGAGTGAAAGTGATTCTGCATGGGCTGAAGTCTGTGAGCAAAGGATGCTTCTGACTGGTGGAGGAATAGCTCAAGTATTGAGTCGCTGGAGATTACGATTGAATTGATTGAGATGAAGGCTGCAGGAACAAGTTGGATTGGGTTCGGTCTGTGTTGGAAATGAGAGTCCGAGTTTGAAGTGAATTGAATGAGATGTGGTCAGGTAGTAGAGATGAAAGTGCATTGTCTTTGATAGTCTTTGGGTGCTGTGGTGAGTGCGAGCAATTGATGGTGTTGGCTCGAGCTTGTGAGCTGCAATAGATGTATGCTTAGGATTGTCTCGTGGTGATTGCGGGGTTACGAGTGGTGAAATGTGAGTGCGCGAGAGCTGTGATAGGGTCTGTTGAGCTATTGTGGCGATGAAGTTGGCGGGATGGAAGTCGCGTGGAGTTTGAGTTAGTCGAGGGTCCAAGGCATTGCAGGGCTTGACAATGAGTTACGTGAATGTGGCGATAGTAAGAGTGGCAAAGCGAGTGGATGGTAATGGCTGCTGGAGTGACGGTGATGATCCCATTGGCTAGAAGGTGGTGCCTGTTGGGAGTTTGTTGGAGTCCTGGATTGGAAGATTGAATCATTGGTATTGTTTCAATGCATAAAAGGGTTTGTGGCTCGAAATGGATGATGGGTCATGCGAATATGGTGGATTTCGAGATTCAGTCTGTTTTGGAGTGAGCGATTATGAGGAGATGACAAGTCATTGGTGATTAATGGCAAGGATGTTGGCAGAGTGCGAGAATGAGGCTCGATACTATGGGGTCCATCAAAGGCAAGGGAATGCGGGAGTTATGAGATGGAATTTACGAGGACAAAGCGTAATAGGAGGCCTGGTTCTACATTGTTGTGAATTTGGAAATGCAAGTGCGGGAATTTAATGTATAGTCATCTGGTAAGGTTGAAGCAGAAGCAATGGTGAAGGGTTGAGCTTGAACTACAGGGAAGATGGCAGTAGATGGTATGTCTGAAATGATGCGATTCTTGGTAATTGAGAGCTTGGTAGAGTGACTTCAAGGATGTGGTGATGTTATTTGGGTCGGAGTTGCGGAGATATTATAAACATGGTGCATTACGAGAGGTTACTGAGAAGGCAGACCATTATGGTTAAGCTTATAATGATTGTGCTATACTAATTTGGACGAGTGCATGGCTTATGGCCTCAGAGACCAGCCTTCGGCCCGGTCAGCTAGACTCAAGCAGCGACTTCGGTTCGACTCGTTAGACCTTGACCCGTTGACTAACGTTGGCTGACGGTTGACTCGTTTGACCGTTAGTCCTAGCGGAAGACTCGGACGGAATATTCAGTCGAATATTCTCTTGACGGAGAAATTTTCGGTGGTACGCGGCGATGTTCAGCCATAGATCCCAGGTTTTCAGCGAGCAAAATTCAGAATTTTCTATGGACCTCTCCATGGGTGTGAAGACTTGGGCTAGGAATTGGATGGAGAATTGGACTCAAATTTGGAAAGAGAAGATGGAAGAGTTGAGAAAGCTTGGATTTGGAAATTGAATTGCAAAAGGAAAAGGATTCTATTCCTTGGAAGAATTGGAGAATATTGAAGCTTATAAATAGAGAGTTTTCTACAACTTACATATCTCTCTACATCTTTCTACACATCTCTCACACAATTCTTTTCTTTTCTTATTTTCTTTGTGTGAACTCTTTAACATGAGTAGCTAATTTTATTGATTGAGGATGAATTCCTAGTTCTTAATATGATTTGAGTTTTGTTTTCAATTCTATCTTGAAGTTTTTCACATGATTATCGTTTGTTTTTACTAATAGGAGTGATCTTAAAGACATTCATGATTGATTGATAGATTGTTTAGGTGCCAACTAAATTGATTTGTTGATTTGATCTAAAGCTAGTGAAAGTTAGGAGATAAGTAATCGTTTCTTGACTCTTTACATAAGTAGCAAACACGAGACCTTGCGGAGGGATTCAGTGGAGCAATTGTGTGTAGAAACAACGCTAGAAAGTGAACCAAGCTGACACGAGTTTAACTACTAGTACTAAACCTAAATTCATAAATCTTAATGCATTCGGGAATTACATCTTGTAGCGGACCTCAAGGTGGTTCTTTTGAATAGAATCGATAACTAAGCGGACTCAGTTACTCGGTGAAATTAGGGATTTTGGGGCTAGCTAAGCGGACTGCCTTTATCCTACGGTTGGTGATAATCTGTGACTAATAACAAGTAGAAAAGAACATAACTTTGATTCATTGTTTCAGTAACGAAGAAGGATTCCTTGATCTTGTTTCTCTTATTGCTTTCAACTTTATCTTTTAATTGTCTTTGTTTATTTTCTTTTTGCTTTTTACACCCCTTTTCGTGACAACTTTTACAACTATAATCTCGTGCTCCTCGTGGGATCGACCTTGACTGCCCTATATTACTTGTTAATTAGGTAGTAAAGTATTAATTAATTTGTTGTGGATTACGACACGCATCGCCATCTGTAAGCCAACCCAAGTAACACAAGAAAAGCGCAGAGACTCGAGGTACTGTGGAGTGTTGAGCAAGCCGAAGGAAGGAAAGATATAGGATCATAATCCAGTTGTTATTGCATTAGCTTCGGTAGTGTCATTCTCAAACTTCTTTTTATACTTTAGATTTGCATGAATGATGATCACCATACCCTAGCACTTCGACTGAGCATAACCCCGACCCCGAACCGCAATTCCAGTGCCTAATCGTGTTGTTTAGCCTGCGAAATCATGGCCCTGCTGTATGTCTTCAGTGGCTAAACCTTACCTTGCATCAGCCCTATGTACCAACTCCACTAATAACGCAGTGATAGTGAATACTGGGTGGTCTCCCACTAATGATTGACCGCTGACTCCAATAACGCATTTCTCCTCGCACCAAATTCGCATCACCGCATGAGTTAAATCCATTATTTAACACTCAAACAAACAAGAAATCCAATGTAGTTCTCTAACATTTCCTAAGTTCAATTATGTTGGTCAAAATCTCTATGTAAACATACCTAGAAGTATGCTAGTGACTTTAAATCTTAAAAGTTGGAATTTTTATGTAAAACTTTTTTTCAAAATTTTTAATTTTTTGTAATTTTTGTTTTAAAAACATGTCTTAACCACTCCCCACACTTAAACCTTACATTGTCCCAATGTAATTGAATCTCCTAGTAAAGTCTAGGTGGAAATTTAACATGATAAGAAACAAGAAAAAGAAATAAATAAAAAGCAAAATAAGAAATACAAAACTGATGGGTTGCCTCCATGAAGCGCTTGTTTTAAAAGTCGACGGCTGACTTGGCTCTCTGGTAAGATTCATTCCCATATACTAACAATCGGAAAATTTGAGGATCCACCCATAATACCGTTGTTGCAAATAGTAACTCCATACAAATATTAGCATAAGAAAGCAATAGTGAAATTACTGGCCATAGAAATTTCCACACTTATTCTCGTCCACACTGAAGGTGTATAAAGAAATATAGAATTCAGGAACTTCCATGTATTCTTCTTAGCAAACCTGCATATAGCAGATCAAATGTTTCAATGGTGGATATCTAGAAACAAAATCATCCAAAAATACTTTCAAGCTACATACATTCAAACCAATAAGAGGTGAAGAGAAGAATCAATAGCAAAGGGTTAGACAAACCTTTGCACAACTCTGTGATTATAGAATCCTCTTCATCCTTAAAAATTCAAGTGAATTACTTACCTCTTGTATATTGTGGATCCTCATTAAACCTGCAACCATTCTTCGTCGTTTTCTACCTTAACCAAAGTCTCGGTATCATTAAAATCATTCGCAAGTTTCAATCTGGGTCTTCCACAAAATCAATAGAATGTGGTTTCATCCTCCAGTATCATCTCTTCAACATTCCTCATCGCTGAATCTGGCCATTCTTCCCTCATATAATCTTCCTCGGTATAAATTGTAAGATCTTCTTGGGAGGTGCATTGTCTTACAACAATAGGCAAGTGCATCCAACTCTCCTTTTGAATAGGTGAAGGATCGTATATGATCCGGAGTTGAATAACTCTCCTCATTGTCAGAACACTCATACACTTCCGCGGGACTCCCATCTTTCCTTAAGAAAGTTTTGCCAAGCACTAAATGCATCTTCCTCAAGCTCTCTCCTTTTGAATAGGTGATTGATCATTATTAAGATCATGGCTCGAGTAATCTACAACTAGCTTCACTCAAAAGTCTCCAAAGGCTGGTCCTTTTCAACACAATCATCTTCACTTTGGACTCACCATATAAGAATCTTCATCGGTTCATAACCTTTATCCCGACGTCGTTTAAGTTCCATATGAATGGTCCTACTAATTTCTGCGACAAGCTCTTCCGAGTCTCCATGCATCTAACAATTTGTTATAATTTGCGTGCCAAGTTTCCTGGCGTTATACTGCTTACCACCTAGTTGAGATCAGCATCTCCTCTTTGAAAAAGTGAAGGAAAAACACGATGGAAGAGGAGTATATTCCAAATTCTCTGTCGCACATTACTAGAAAACAAATTGTTAGATGCATCATATCCTTCCCATCCGTGTGTTTGTCCACTACATCCGCGATCATAAGGTTGTTGGTATGTATGAGAATATCCATGAGGTTCATAGAGGAAATTTATCATAGCCAAAATATTGGTTTTGATTGTATCCTGGGATGGTTTGGAAGTTGTCATAATGGTTGAGGTTGAAACCGTGATTGATTGTATGTAATATGCTTGCTCTTGTCCACCGTATGCGGATAACCTGACACAAATAAGATTCAAAACCAAGTTAGCATGTGAATAGAATCCAACATAAGCAAGAATAAAGCAAAAGAAAAATAAAAGCAACTAAAATCATCCACCGTCCGCAGCAACGGCGTCTAAATTTGAAAGCATGTGGAGGTGCAATCAAATTGAATTCAATATTTCCACTCAATTGAAAAATAGCACATAATGGAAGTCAGTTCTGCTCCTACGAGGCAAGAGATCCTAGTTGTAAAAGTTGTCACTTGAAAGGGGGTTGTAAAAAGCAAAAGAAAATAAACAAAGCAATTAAAGTAGTAAAGATTGAAAGCAATAAGAGAGAGAAGATCAAGGAATCCTTCTTCGTTGCGAAACAATGAATTAAAGTTATGTTCTCTTCTACTTGTTGTTAGTCACAGATTACTCAAGCCAGTAGGTAGCTGAGGTCCGGCTAGCTAAGCCCTAAATCCCTAATTTACCCTAGGACATGAGTGCTCAACTAGTTTATCGGATTCTATTCAAGAACCACCTAGAGGTCGCTTACACAGATGTAATTCTCTGTAATGCATTAAGATTTGTGAATTTAGGTTTAGTACTAGTAGTTAGACTCGTTGCAGCTTAGGTTCACTTTCTAGCGTTGTTTACACACAATGTGCTCCACGGAATCCTCACTGAGGTCTACGTGTTTGCTACTTATGTAAAGAGTCAAGAAAGCGATTACTTATCTCCTAACTTTCACTAGCATTAGATTAAACTAACAAATCAATTTAGCTTGCACTCCAAACAATCTATCAATCAATCATGAATGTCTTTAAGATCATTCCTATTAGTAAAAACAAGCGATAATTATGTGAAAAACTTCAAGATAGAATTTGAAAACAAAAACTTAAATCATATGTTAAGAACTAGGAATTCATCCTCAATCAATAAAATTAGCTACTCATGCTAAGAGAGTTCCACACAAAGAATAAGAAAAGAAAAGTGTTGTGTGTGTAGAGAGGTGTAAAGATGTAGAGAAAGATGTATAGGAGTTGTAGAAAACTTCTCTGTTTATAGGCTTCAATATTCTCCAAATCTTCCAAGGAATAGAATCCTTTTCCTTTTTGCAATTCAATTTCCAAATCCAAGCTTTTCTCAACTCTTCATCTTCTCTTTCAAATTTGAGTCCAATTCTCCATCCAATTCCTAGCTCCAAGTCTTCACACTCATGTGAGAAGTCCATGGAAATTCTGGAATTTTTGCTCGTGGAAAGCTCGGGATTGTGGCGGAATCCTGCCAGGAATTGTCGTGGAAAATATCTCAGGTGACCTAGGAAAAGTCAAACTCGGCCACTGGTCAGCCGGAACTAGAACGGTCGGGTCAGCCGAGTCAACTCACTGATTCAACACGGTCAAGACTCTAATTTGAGTCGAGCAGGTCAGGGTGGGTTCAGGGTCGAGGGTGAAGTCGATTAGAGTCGATTATTCTCGGTCGATTGGGGTGAGAGTTGCCAGGGCCTTTGAGCCATTTGCATGAGCCATAAGCTGTGTGATGCACCGTCCTTGTGCATATCCAATGCACCTGCCAGCCATGAGTGGCCTCTACTTGCCAATTTGAACTCACCTACACTTGCCTTCGACTTGCACATCCACGAGCTTTCAACCATTCTCACACTGCACCAATAAACTTGTTTCAGCGCCATGCTACAGCAATTCACAGGATCACCATCACAGACTCTCACTACCTCAAGCTCAACTTCATCACGCCATCGACATCATAACTCTGCAATTTCCATCTCATTCTCAAGCCACCATCCTTGTAACTAGCATCAACCCAGTGCAAACACCACCATCATTCCATAGCTTCTCAACTCTTCTCGTTCTAATCTCCACATTCTGTGTGCCAGCACCACCATAGCCATTCTCACCCAGCGCAACTACTCAACTCATTTGAGTCATGAGCATCCTCAATGCCCAATTCTGAGTTATATTTGATCTTTACCCTTCTTCCTCAATTCTTGGCGCTGCAGATTCAATCCACTCATGATATAAATCACTCATTTAACCCATCACAACAAGCACAGACTCAATTTGAGCTTTACTCACCTGAGAGCTGTAACTGAGTTCCACTCACAGATGCAACTACTTCCGTGACTTCGGTTCATAAACCCCCCGTGCCTAAAGCTCGGTCATTTCAAACACACTACAATTCCCCATCTCCATAACCAGGACCTCAGAGCCTTCCATTCCCAGGCCTGCGCATCAATCTCAAACTCCTTACATCAGCAATGACACGAGCTCACTTCTCCTGCACAACATATTCATCATGAGTACATCCAACCTCCACTGAGTCTTCCCTGTCAAGCTCAAACACTGAGTAGCTAACAAGCAACACCGCAAGTGGGTCACCTCCAACACATTCTGCTTCAACCCAAGCACAAATTCATCCTAACATGCATCTAGTTTAGCGACTTCATTCATTAGTTCATTCAAGCATATCGACATCGTTACCATCTCGGATTTTAAACCCATTTTCATCTGTGTTACTTTGCCTCGATTCACTCCACATTCACCACCTCAATAATCCCCGAACAAGTCGAACCCTAATTCCTTCGTAGATGAGACCCATCTTCACCTAGACCAAATCTGCTCTAAACCCATGTCTTCAAGAAACCCTTATTCGATTTTGATTTCTTAGTTGAAGATTCAATCTTCTCGATCTGTAATTTAGAATCCATTACCATCATCTTCCTTGTCGATTCGATCAATTTCACGATCTCAATCTTGAGCCACAAACCCATTTCGAATCTCTGTCAAGCCAATCGATACCCAATTCCTTCATCTCTCGGTTTCACGGCTAGCGCAGTAATGAGTGATGTTCTTAGTTTTGGGTGAATAGAATGATTGAGATGGTTCTCTCGATTTCAGATTAGGTTTTAATTACACGGATCAGGGTCGGGTTTGGATCAGAGTGCCAGTTAGGACCGAGCCAGTTGGATGCTACCCAACATAACCATCCTGCTGGATAAGGGCTACCAATGTTAATAACACCTCCTGCTTGAGTGATAAGGGGTACCACTGAATGAGAGCCCCTTAACCACTACGGGCTCCGGATAGTGTTCGCCCAGTAAAATGACCTTTTGCCCTTTTGACTTAAATTGGGTGATTTCTTCTTCTTTTCCTCCAGTGTGACTCCAAAGTAGCTATAAAACTCAAAACAAGCGTAAAATACATAATTTACAGAAAAATAGCAAAGAAAGCATAAACTACTAGATAGTAAATTAGGTGTATTCTACAC
>JAJJWW010007323.1:0-24318 GCA_023531295.1 Papaver armeniacum
GGTAACTACATTTGAGCTAGAAACAGGGAGAGAGTAATGTATTTTGTCCTTCCTGTAATTTGTTGTTTTAAGAAATTTCCATGAAGATTAGCTACTGTTCATATTTATTTTTAGATCTTAAAGTTTCAGGAGAAAAAACGGAAATTTCATGGAAGAAGTTACACTTTCAGGGAGTAAACATCATCAACAATTTAAAGACATGAAAAGAAGAAGAGGAAAAATTAGTTTCTGTGGTGAAATTCACGGAAGAAAATCAAGGTTTCAATGGAAGATTTCCATGTTCAGGAGAAAAAGAAAGAGATTGAAGGAAATAAAGGAAGGCGAAGAGAAGATAAGAGGCAGACGCTGTGATTTTTATCACAAAAAGAAATTCGCACAGATGGTTTGAGTTGGAGTGAATAAGCAAGAGGTCACGGGTTCGAATTCGCAGAGACACATATTTTTTATTTTTCAGTGGCGAATAAGAGAATAAATAAAAAAGTTATGAGTTAATTTCTGCAGAGAAGTTCTTGAACAGTTGGTCCAGAGAGCAATGTGTGCGTTCGTGGTCGCAAGTTCGAATTCACTTGCAGAGCATAATTTTCTTCTTTTTACGAGAGGGAAAAAATGGATAATTTCGCAAGGTTATTTCATTATTTCGTAAACAAGAGGCGACGATTGGTTATCTGCGTAGTTAATGAGTTCATGGTCGCGAGTTCAAATCCCAACGAACGTCTATTTTTCGCATGGATTTTTGCAGTATTTCGCAAGAAGAAAGTAGGTGATTATTTCGCGAGAACACTTCGCAGAGGCAGGGCTAGCACGATTGGTCGGAGGCATGAATGCAGCGAGAAGGTCGCAGGATCAATTCTTGTTCTCGCACATTTATTTTTGTTATGCGAAATTTCGCTATGAGACTTTGCCTATTTCGTAAAGAAGAAAGTTGATGACTATCTCGTAAATTAATTTTCGCAAGAGAGGGTTAGAACAGTTGGTATGGTGCGAGAATATGCAAGAGGCAGGTCAAGGGTTCAAATCTCATTTCTCACACTTCTTTTTGCTGCTAGATAATTATATTTTGTGCGACGTTTATACATTTCAAGGATGCTAGCTTCGTAAGCAAATCATATATTTCGTAAGAGACAACAACAACAGTGAATCACATAAAAGCTAAGTACCACTTTCTTTGAACATTTTACTTTTACAGAAAATAAAAGATTTTTGATTTGATTTACAAAAGGCGAGATAATCGTAGAATTACAGAAATTTCAGAATTACAAAGATTCCACAATTACAAAAGAAACCGAGAAAAATCTCGCATGAGATCAATTTATATATTTCCCTTAAATACTTGCTTTGTTTCAAATGAGAATGATATCCAACATGGAGAGTAGTAGCGGGCAAACCTTTGTGGCGTACACCCTAGTTCGCGAACAATATTCGCAAGAGGCAATGTACCTAAAGTGCGTCATATAAGGGGTACCTATTAGGATCATTTCCATGAAAGATGTTTATCGGATGAGACGAAACAAGTTATACAAAGGAAATCAAAACAAAGAAAACGATTTGAACTTGCAATTAAATGAATATTTTTGATAAAAGAAATGTTGAATACTAATCTAAATTCTTATTTGCATTACAGCATTGCATGAGGCAGAGAACGCGGTGCAATAATTCGCAATGCTTCTATCGCGATCAGGACTGGATACTTCTTATACTTCTCAAAGGATACTTCATGCTTCTTATATATTTCGAGGATTGAGTACTTCTTATACTTCTCAAGGATACTTCTTATTTATTTCACAAAGCTTCGAACTCACTCAAAAGAATAGAGGCAAGTACGTACTTTTCAAGTCCGAGTATTCTTTCGCTCGTTCCTTCATCAACAAAGATCAAAGACTACTACAACCACGGATTTTTCTTTAAGATCGCTCTTCAAGCAATTTTCAAGAAAAAGAGGCAAAATGTAGGAGCAGAATCTCGCAACAACTATGTGCTAGCGAAATTGTGACTAATAAGAATTATGAAGACTTCGCAGAGTACTTAAAGAATGACGTAGCAAGATGACATCAGCATAATTCATGAGAAAGTGTGAGTAACTTGAGAAATTATAAGAGTGAACTGCTGAGAAGGTGACAAGAGCTTATAGAGAATATGAGTTGTATGTGAGCTGTCATCCACTATGTAAACACTATATAAAAAGGAGAGAGAGAAGGGGCACATATTTTTGGAGAGGACACATTTTGTGAGAGAGAGAGTTTATTTTCTTTATCATCTTCTTCCTCAAAACTAGATCTAGAAAGCTCCAAATATTCATTAATGGAGATTCTAAATGTAAACTCATGTAATTACAAAAATCACTAGTGAAGAACCATGGATGTAGATCACATTGATCGAACCATGTAAAAAATCTTGTGTCTCCATTAATAATTTTAGCACTTTTATCTTTATTTTGATTATCAAATAAGTTTAGATCTAGAAAATATTATCAAAGATATGATAAGGGGTGTGTTGTGGGATTTCCCAATTACAATATCAACACGTTCATTATCGGAATATTATGTAAATAGAAGTATCTTACACATTCGAGAGCCCAACCACGGGGATTTGTACTCATTGAATCGAGGAAAATCTACTTTAGGGTAATGAGAGAACTTACAATGTTAATTATGATAAAGATTGTGAACTAGCTTCCTAAAGCTCCTGAATTGAATTTTCTGAGTTCGGTTGAGGAATCTCGATGTATAGGATCTGGAGGTGAAGTGAGCTCGAGTGCAGCACTCAAGTTTCCCAATGATAATGTTCATCTTAGTGCTTCAAAGACCTGGATCTAAGATTAACAAAGAGAATTCCCTATTAATTTTAGGTATACGAGGCTTAACAAAGGGAATTATTGTCTATTCTCCCGAGAAGAGTATCCTCTCGGGAGAGGGAATGTCATGTGTATTTATCATTGTAATGGGATGGGTTAGGATTTAGCCATATGTGTCGTGAGGATCCAAATATCGCAACAGTCTAGAGTAGCAATAACATTCTTGATTTCACTTCCTTCTTGTAAAATTTCTAATTCAATTAATAAAGAGATTGATTATTAATCTTAAATATGTGTTAGATATTATGTATTCTTGTGAGGTGTGTATTGTAGGATTTCCTGCAATTACAAATGGTTCTGCCTTTTATAAAAGCTCCTTGTTGACTAGAAACCAATTTATTTACCATCCGTTGAGTCTTGTAGTTATTATTCAGTAATCACTTTAAAGCTGAAATTTGCCAGTCCAATTGGTCTGAACTGATCTACCCTTTTTGCTCCTTTCACTTTTGGTAACAGAAATAAGAAGTTTGACTTGAAGCCTTTAGGAATGAATCTACATTTCTAACAGTACTGAATAGCCTCAATAAGATCCTTACCTACTACCTCCCAAGCAAATTTGTAAAAGCTTCTAGGGAATCCATCTGGACCAGGAGAAGAATTAGCATCCATCCCAAATACAACATTTTTAATCTATTCACAAGAAGGAACATCATCCATTACACAATTATCTTCTGCAGAAATAACTTTTGGAATCACCTTAAAGATATCATTTGACAACTGAACTGGTTGTTTCTTGAATTTGTTTTGAAATTGATCCACTAACATATTTAGCAATTATGTTTTGATCAGTAACTACATTACCACCTTTGTCCTCCAATTCCACAATAGAATTCGAGCTTGTCTTATTCTCTATTAGCATGGAAAAATGTTGTATTAGCACCACCACCTTTAATCCATTTAATTATTGACTTAGCATACATTAAAGAATTGTCTTGTTGGGCTGCTATTTCTTGTCATCCTCGCGTAACTAAATCATTCAACAACTTTATATTTTAAATTGTCTGCATCGATAATAGTGAAGCCTTTAGTACATCTTCTTCTGTTTCTTGTACTTTTTTCCTTAAGTCCCCAAACACACTCCAATTCTATTGCTTCACCTTTTGCTTAAATCTTTTGAGCTTAAAAAGTAAACTTAAAAGTTTGGATTACCCTCACTTGGTTCACTCCAAGATTCTTTTATAATATTTAAAAAATCAGGATGAGTAGTCCACACTTCTTGATATCTCGAAAAAGGAATATTTGTAGGTTTAGGGATTCCTATCACAGGAACCAAGGAGGGTGTAGTTGTGGGATTTCCCACAACACACCCCCTATAATATTTTGTAGATCTAAATCTTATTAATCACCTAAATCTCAAATATA
This sequence comes from Papaver armeniacum, assembly GCA_023531295.1. Classification (NCBI taxonomy): domain Eukaryota; kingdom Viridiplantae; phylum Streptophyta; class Magnoliopsida; order Ranunculales; family Papaveraceae; genus Papaver; species Papaver armeniacum. The sequence continues at coordinate 4,214 of JAJJWW010007323.1, forward strand.
AATACTAGAAATATAAATAGACACACAAAATTTTTTACATGGTTCGATCAATGTGATCTACATCCATGGTTCTTCACTATGATTTTTGGAATTACATTAGTATTACATTTAGAATCTCCATTAATGGATATTTTGTAGAGCTCTAGATCTAGTTTTTTGGGAAGAAGATGATAAAGAAAATAAAGTCTTTTTCTCTCTAAGAATATCTCTCTACTGAAATAATATCTCTCTCTCTCTCTCTCTTCCAAAATTATCCTCCCCTTTCTCTCTCCTGCTCTCCTCTTTATATAGTGTTTACATAGTGGATGACAGCTCATGTACCGGCTCATATTCTCGCAACTCTTGTCACCTTCTCATGAGTTCACTCTATAATTTCGCAAGTTACTCACACTTTCCTCATGAATTATGCTGATGTCATCTCTACGTCATTCTTTAAGTACTCTGCGAAGTCTTCGCGAATTCTTATTAGTCACAATTTCGCTAGCACATAGTTGTTGCGAGATTCTGCTCCTACATTTTGCCTCTTTTTCTTGAATATTGCTTGAAGAGCGATCTTAAGAAAAAATCCGTTGTTGTAGTAGTCTTTGATCTTTGTTGATGAAGGAACGAGCAAAGAATATTTTGGACTTGAAAAGTACGTGCCTCTATTCTTTTGCGGAGTTAGAAGCTTTGTGAAATAAATAAGAAGTATCAACCCTTGAAGTATAAGAAGTATGAAGTATCCTTGAAGAAGTATAAGAAGTACTCAATCCTCGAAATATATAAGAAGTATGAAGTATCCTTTGAGAAGTATAATAAGTATCCGTCCTTGATCGCAAATAAGAAGCATTGCAAAATTATTACTCCACGTTCTCTGCCTCATGCAATGCCGTAATGCAAATAAGAATTTAGATTAGTATTCAACATTTCTTTTATCAAAAATATTCATTTAATTGCAAGTTCAAATCGTTTTTCTTTGTTTTGATTTCCTTTGTATAACTTGTTTCGTCTCATCCGATAAACATCTTTCATGGAAATGATCCTAATAGGTACCCCCTTATATGACGACTTTAGGTACATTTCCACTTGCGAATATTGTTCGCAAACTAGGTGTACGCCACAAAGGTTTGCCCGCTACTACTCTCCATGTTGGATATCATTCTCATTTGAAACAAAGCAAGTATTTAAGGGAAATATATAAATTGATACATGCGAGATTTTCTCGGTCTCTTTTGTAATATCTGCGAGATTTTCTCGAATTATTATGTCGTGAAATCTTTGTAGTTCCGAAATCTTTGTAATTCTGCGATTGTATCGCGTTTTGTAAATCAAATCAAAAATCTTTTATTTTTAGTAAAAGTAAAATGTTCAAGGAAAGTGGTACTTAGCTTTTATGTGATTTTGTTGATGCCAAAGAAATGAATAAATGCCTTGAAATGTATGAACTTGCGCAGCAAAAGAAGTATGAGAAATGAGATTTGAACCCTTGACCTGTTTCTTGGATTTTCTCTCACCATAGCAACTTTTCTAACCCTTTCTTGCAGAAATTAACTTGCGAAATAATCATCAACTTTCTTCTTTGCGAAATAATCAAAGTTAAGTCCGAAATTTCGCATAACAAAAATAAATGTGCGAGAAGCAAGAATTGATCCTGCGACCTGCTGCTTGCATTCATGTCTCCTGACCATCTGTGCTAGCCCTGCCTCTGCGAAGTGTTTCTGCGAAATAATCACCTACTTTCTTCTTGCGAAAAATCCATGCGAAAAATACACGTTCGTTGGGATTTGAATTCGCGACCATGAAATCATTAACTTCGCAAATAACCAACTGTGCTGCCTCTTGTTTGCAAAATAATGAAACAACCTTGCGAAATTATCCATTTTTTCCCCTCTGCAAAAAGAAAAAAATTATGCTCGCAAGTGAATTCGAACTTGCGACCACGAACGCATATATTGCTCTTTAGACCAATTGTTCAAGAACTCCTCTGCGAAATTAACTCATAACTTTTTTCTTTATTCTCTTATTCGCCACTGAATAATAAAAAATATGTGTCTCTGCGAATTCGAACCCGTGACCTCTTGCTTATTCGCTCCAACTCAAACCATCTGTGCGAATTTCCGTTTGTGATAGAAATCACAACGTTTTGTTCTTATCCTTATCTTCGTTCTTCCTTTATTTCCTTCAACAATTTGCCTCTTGCTTTTCTCCTGAACATGGAAATATTCCATTGAAACCTTGGTTTTCTTCCGTGAATTTCACCACAAGAAACTATTTTTTTCTCTTATTCTTTTCATATCTTTGAATTGTTGATGATGTTTACTCCCTGAAAAGTGTGATTTCTTCCATGAAATTTCCATTTTTGAACTTAAACTTTGTAGATCTAGAAAAATATGAACAATAATTAATCTTCATGGAAACTTCTTGAACCAACAAATTACAGGAAGGATAAATCCTTTACTCCTCCATGTTTCTAGCGCCAAAAATATAGTTGTAGGATTTCCCACGACACACCCCCTATAATATTTTGTAGATCTAAATCTTATTAATCACCTAAATCTCAAATATAAATACTAGAAATATAAATAGACACACAAAATTTTTTACATGGTTCGATCAATGTGATCTACATCCATGGTTCTTCACTATGATTTTTTGGAATTACATTAGTATTACATTTAGAATCTCCATTAATGGATATTTTGTAGAGCTCTAGATCTAGTTTTTTGGGGAAGAAGATGATAAAGAAAATAAAGTCTTTCTCTCTCTAAAAATATCTCTCTCTGAAATAATATCTCTCTCTCTCTACCAAAATTATCCTCCCCTTTATCTCTCATGCTCTCCTCTTTATTTTTTTTTTTTTTTTTTTTTTTTTTTCTAAATCACATGAATTTTATTGATATTAAGAAAAGGAAATTACATTAAGAAAATGATAAAAAAGATGAAAAAAAAACTAGAAAAAGCTAATTAGTTTACTCCAAGCCCACAAAGACAAAGCTCACAATGAGTTAGCTAATTAGTCCATTAGTTTACTTCAAAGACAAAGCCCACAAAGACAAAGCTAATTAGTTTACTCCAAGCCCACAAAGACAAAACTCACAATGAGTTAGCTAAATCTATAGTACTTCACATACGGCATTTCAACTCTAATAAAGAGGAAGGTCTTCCAATGCAAATACTTTCTTTCTCCTTTGCCAAAAGAGGCACCTTTCTTGGCTAATCCATCACAGAAGAAGTTCACTTCTCTAAAACAATGTAAATATTTGATTCCGCAATCCTTTCTACAGCTTTTTTCCATCTACCCCTGATGAACCATGGCACCTCATTATGATTAAAGGTATTCACCACTGATTTTGAGTCAGAAACAATGCACACTTTCTGTTTACCCCACTCAATTGCCAATTCCAAAGCACAAATGACAGCATATAGTTCTGCAATAAAATTTGAAGCAATACCTATTCCCCACGTTAGAGAGTGCCTAGCACACGACACTTATGGTCTCGACAATCACCCCAAATCCTGCATTTCTGGGTTGCAAAAGAGGAACCATCACAAATGGAACATAGTGAAGTTTTCTTCTGGAGGAATCCAATAACATTCTCTGATTGTTTGAAACCTGGATTTTCTTACTCCCAGCTGAAATATTGTAATTATCTGCTGGTCATAACTTTGATTCCATTTATTACCTGAAATTCTTAAGCCACCTTCAGTTATTAACTTCACAACTCTGCACTTGAAGCTTTGCTTATTTGGCTTTACTTCTTCAAAGAACTTCTTATTCTTCCTCGAAAACCATAATTCTTTGAGAATTGTACAAACCTCTTTGTAATCCATAATTCTTGAATCGGGGGACTTTTATTCTTTGCTTTCCTCCAAACTTCGTAAGATCTTTTGGTTTATCAAACCCGAAAATAAGAATGAGATCCATTTCCAAATTTCTACACCGAATTCACATTCCCATAATAGATGATTCATCTTGTCTTGGGAATTCTCACAGATGCAACATCTAGAAACCATGTCATAGCCTTTTCTTACCATAACTTCATCATCCAGATATATTCCTTGAATGATTTTCCATACATTGCTTGCCACACTAGGATGGATGAAGGAATTCCAGATATATTTAGACCAATGCACAATAGGTTCTTTATACCTTAATTTTTGAACAGCATCATGAACTGAGAAAGACCCTTTCAGATTTCCCATCCAAATAAGCTCATCCCTCCCACCAGCCACAATTGGCATTATAGTAGCTTGAAACAAAAGCTGAAGTTCATTAGGTAGGAACCACTCACCATTCTCCAATAAGTCAGAGACTTTTAACATGGAGTTATTCTTAACAAAAGGAGTAAATCCAATTTGATCAATAATAGGACTATCCCCAATCCAGGTATCAAACCATACTGAAATGTCTTTCCCATCTCCTATAATCCATCTAATGTCCCCCTTAAGAGATTCCCATGCCCATTTCAAACCTGGCCAAACTGAAGATAGCTTCCAATTTGTGTTCCATTGACCAAACTTGTTCTGATATTTAGCTTTGAAAAAAAGAGCCCAATTTTCATCTGACTTGTGAATCTTCCACATCATTTTCATAAGTAATGCCTTGTTCATTATTTCTAATATTTGAATTCCAAGACCACCTTCATTATAAGGGTTGCACATTTTCCTCCAAGAAAAGGAAGTATACTTTCTAATCTCACCATCACCAGACCAAATGAAGTTTCTTATTAATCTCTCACAAGTTTTAATTACTGATGAAGGCCATTTGTACACAGACATGTTGTACATTGGCATACTACAAATAACAGATTTGACCAGTACCACTCTTTCTTGAAAAGATAGTAATCTACCTTTCCAAGTAGCTAATTTTTCCTGGATCATCTCTACCATTGGCCACACAGTACTGGTCTTAACCTTCCCTGCCATTAGTATTACTCCTAAGTACTTATCAGGAAAGTTACTTAGTTCCATTTGCAAAATTTCTGTAATCATACTTTTCCTTTGATCTGATGTACCATCAACAAAAAGTTTACTTTTACTTTTGTTTATAACTTGACCAGAACTATTTTGATACTCCTCTAACAGTTCCATAAGAGCCATAAGACTCTTCTTTTCTCCATTGCAAAAGATAAATACATCATCTGCAAAAAACAGATGGGTTGGATGAATGCCCTGTCTTATAACCATAGGTTTGATCTTGCCTTCTTTGACAACTTGAGTTAACCTCCCCGCTCAGGAGCTTCCTCCATTAGCACAAATAAGATTGGGGAGTGGGTCTCCCTGCTTTAATCCCCCTTCCCACCGAGAAAAATCCACATGGACCTCCATTGACCATGGACTGAAACTTTAGCTGATCGAAAGAGAATATTTAACCACTCACACCACTCTTATGAAAAACCAAATTTCTTTAGCACTTGAAATAAGAATTTCCAACTAACCGTATCATATGCGAGAAATATCGATCTTGAGCCCAACATTTCCACATCTTCTTTTCTTTTTCATTTCATTTACCATTTCGAAGCCAAAAGGATTTGTTCTTGGATATTTCTCCCCTTTACATATCCGCTTTGAGGTGAGATTAGCTTATTCATGAGAGTACCCATTCTAGTAGCTATAATCTTAGTAAAAATCTTGAAACTAACATTACTGAGGCCAATTGGTCTAAACTGATTAGGATTTCTTGCACCTTCAACTTTAGGAAGTAAAACCAGAAAATTTGAGTTAAGTCCCTTTGGTATAAACCTCCTTTTCCAACAGAATTGAATGGCTTGAGTTAAATCATTCCCTATAATATGCCAGCAAGCCTTATAGAACCAGCCTGCAACACCATCAGGCCCTGGGGAACTATTTGGATCCATACTAAAGATGGTTAATTTAATTTCTTCTTCATCTGGGATTTTGTTGAGCATTTCTTGATCTTCATTTGTAATATAACAAGGAATAGCATCCAAAAATGATTCCCTAACTTCAACTTCTTGGTACTTGAACTTATTTTCAAAATGTTGAACTAAAATATAAAGCAATCCTCTCTTGATCAGTAATAATATTTCCATTACTATCTTCTAATTCAGATATCAAATTTCTTCCTTGCCTTCTTTTGAGATTTGCATGCATAAAACCAGTATTTCTTTGCTCCTTCCTTTATCCACTTCACCCTTGCTTTATGTTTAAGAAAAGTACTTAGTTGTACTTCCTTAGAGTTTAGATTATTCTGAGCATTTACTAAATTATTAAGGATTTCTTCATCAAAGGATTTTCATCAGATTGCATCATTGCTTCTTGCACCTTATTTTCAAACTTCTTTGATTTGAGTATGCACATTTCCAAATACTTTCAGTTCAATCTTTGAGTATTTGTTTCCAGGTTTTTAACCTTTTGTTGAAATACAAAAAGCGAGGATCTGAACAACTTCATTCCAACAATCTTCAACCACTTCCAAAAATTGTGGATGTGATAACCACATTCTTTGAAACTTCATTGGAACATTCTTTGGTTTAGGAATTTGAATACGACCACCCAAGAGTGGAGAGTGATCGAAGCAATTCTTAAACCTACTTTATAACTCCAGGAGGGATATTTTTGTAACCATAATTGATTGAATACTGCTTTCTGTCTAAATTACGAGAGAATTCTTTTGTTTTCCTTGTTGACAATTAGACCAAGAAAAGGATAGACACTGTCCTTGGAGCTTGTATGAGTTCACACTTATCTAAGCAAGAAGTAAAATCCATCATTGATCTCCTGTTTGGACTTTTTCCACCCTCTTTTTCATCAGTGGAGATAATTGCATTAAAGTCTCCAATAACAATCCAAGGCATTTGCAAAATACTTATTTGTTCCATTTCGACCATAAATATCTTCTACGAGCCACTTTAACATGTGCATGAACACCGAGAGATAAGAACACCACCAATTTCTCTTTGTGATCATTTGACTTGATAATGAAATTACTGTAGGATCAGATAAGTTTTGATTCCAAAATAACCAAATGTTCCCTTTTTTATTAGACATAGAGTTATGAATGACCATACTTTGCATACCAGGTAAATTAAGCTTTTTGCAAAAGAAGGATTACAACTTACCTTAGGTTCGGACAATCACACCTCTTCGAAGGATTGAATTGCTTAATGAGAGACCTTAATTTATCCTGGGACCTAGCTCTCCTTAGGCCCCTTAGGTTCCAATATAGAACTTTCATTGTTTGGATTGGAGGCCTTTGGTGCCTCCTTTCCCTGGATTTTTCCTGAAATTATACTTGCTTGGATTTTGAACATTCACTGTAGCTTGAACATTATTTGATGATGAAGCCTGATTGTTTTTTTGTGCTGAATTCACCTTTTCCTGCACTGAGGTTGGGGCAGGCTTTTGAACAACTCTGGACCATGAAGTAGTTGGAACCCTCTCTTCTGAAACTGTTCCATCTTGACCATTGATATATTTGATGACACTATTATCCTCCAAGTTGTTATTAACTATTTCCAAAATCTTAGTATGATCAATGACTTCCATATTATCATCCATTCCATTGATTTTTCCTTCATCCTGTTGTAGGAAACCAAACTTTCCAGTAGTTACTTTAATAGATTCTTGTTCCTTAGTAACTGAAGAAGAATTCTGAAGTATTTGAGTAACTGGTGTCTCACAGATATCAAAACCACCTATTCCATGTACTTGGGAGTTTTTTCCTTTTTCTTCAGCAGAAGAAGATTCCTTTGCAAAAGGAGTTAATAGTGCTGTTGTTTTTGGAGCTTGCTGGTCTTCAACATTTTTAGCTCTACATTCACTCAAAAGATGCCCCACTATCTTACAGGTATTGGAAAATTTTGGTGGCTTAATGAGGATAACATTTTGCATAAATCCCCCAAACTTAGTTTTAATCCATAGTTTGCTAGGAATTTTCTTTGAGAAATCAACATTTATCAACATCCTAGCATAATAACCATTTTCATAATTAAGAGTAGCTTCATCAATCTTCACTGGCTCACCCAAAGCCCTTCCTATAGTAAAAAGTGTCTTCTCATCCACTCTTTATATAGTGTTTACATAGTGGATGAATGACTCATGTCTGACTCATATTCTCAAGCTCTTGTCACATTCTCGCGGGTTCACTCTATAATTTCGCAAGTTACTCACTTTCCTCATGAATTATGCTGATGTCATCTGCTACGTCATTCTTTAAGTACTCTGCGAAGTCTTGGAGAATTCTTATTAGTCACAATTTCGCTAGCACATAGTTGTTGCGAGATTGCTCTAGAGAGGGCTCCATGATCGAGAAATTCCTCTTACTCCCACCTTATAGCTCTATCCTTCATATTGCTCCAGCCATTTAACATTAATGAAGGCTTTATCTAAATCACACGAAATTCTTTTTTTCCATTTCTGTTATTGCACCAAGAAAATTGAATACATGTTCTTGCGGCTTGCATTAACTTACATAAATCCAAACATTCCCAAAGTCTTGTATAGAAACTCTCAGTGGTCTTCTTCCACCCTTTTTCTCATCATTATTCAGCACAACATTAAAATCACCAATAACTAGCCAAGGACAATCCATTTCACTAATATCCACCAACTCTTCCCAAAGCTCTATTCTATTAATAGTCGGACCGATGCATGTACACACATTAACCATAGCACTCCCAAGCTGCAACTATAATTGCTTGTTTGGTGATAGACACAACATCGGGAAGCGAGTTAAACTTTGATGCCAGAATAACCATATGTTTGCTTTTTCACCTTGAGTTGAATTATGAATTAGTTTCTTGCACATACCTGGTAGCTTTAAACTCTTTATTGAACTCCCATTAGTAGATACTTTAGGCTCAACAATCCACAACAAAGAAGGACAAAATTGATTCACTAAACTTCTTAATTTATCTTGGGCTCTTAATCTTTTTAGGCCCCTGATATTCCAGAAAATAACCTTCATTGAAAATTTGAAAGAGAAGATGAAGGACTTCTCATACCTTTTGTTACCACTGAATTTACTGTAGTTGCTTGTTTTCTTGTTATCACATTAGGCATTGGTTTCATAGTTTTTCCTTTTTTCCGGCTGCCTTATTTTTTTCTTTTTGTTATTACAGCAATTTCTTGTGAGACCAAATATCCTTTGTGTGGCCCTTATCCTAATATGTCGGGTGTCAATATCAATTCCTATTCCTACACAATACCTAGAAATTCAGAAGAAATCATCAACTTTTATTCCTACGCCACGAAACCAAATGGAGGCTTCATTATCGATCGAAAGGAAGAGAGAAATCGGCGAGGAGATGCGAGAAATTGGAAAGAACAAGGAGCTTGAGACATGGAAGATGTTATGAGACGAAGAATTTTGTGTTTACTGTGAAGAACGAGAAGATTTAGATGGGGGTTTTAATTGAATCTGCTGGTGGTTACAATGGATTTGGGCGAGATGATTGTGGTGTTGTTGAATCTATGGTTCTTGAGTTGTTGTGATGAGTGAGACTCAGATGCAAGGTTGGAAGAGAAGACGGGTTGGAGTTCAATTTGTGATTAATTCAAGAATGGAGCTGGAATCGAAGGTCAGAGGTGAAATTAGGGTTTTGAGATGGAGAGAGTTAACATGGTTTTGGTTAAATCATGGAAAGGATGGGATTGAATGGCTCATGAAGGAAAGGAAATGAAACAGATGGGTTTTGATGGTGATGCAGTTTGAGAAGAGATGGAAGCTACAAAGCTAATGGGTACTGGTGTTGTTGTTGCAGCAATGGCTAGGCAGTTGGTTATTGGAGTTGAACTGTGATGGTCTCATAAGATTCAGTTGGTGTTCTGTGTTGGTGGTGCTGATATAAACTCTACTGATGTTGGTGGTCAATAAGGAATGAAATGGAGTAGATTCAGATGCAATACTGAGAATGAAAGGTGGTATGAATGGGACTGTAATGGGTTGAGATTGAAGTTGTTGTTGCAGTGAAGTATGGCTTTAGACTGAGGTGTTTCAGAGAACAGGCATGAACTGCAGCTGTTGATAATGAACTGTAGGGGAGTAAGAAGTGTTGTTGTAGATTTGAGTGCTGCGACACAATGGATTGATGCAGTGGTGACTTGTGCGGATGGACTTGATATTGCAGGTGCAGTTTTGATGTTGCTGATACAGATTTGGCTTGACATTGTGTATGAAGCTATAAAATGAGTCGTAATGGATGCAGTTAGATGAATGTTAGGTTTGCTTTGAAGGATTTATGTGGCAATGGCTAGGAAGATTGCAGGTCTTAAGTGCCTTTGGTGATGCTATTGGGCTGAAGCTGAGAGATGGACCAGGTGGAGATGAAATGGCATAGAAGCTGGATTGTGATGATTGAGAAGATAAATTACGCGAGGGAATGGTCGTTCTTTGCAACTACGCGGTGTTGCGATCGATTTAAGCGAATAATGTATGAGGTTGTAGTTGAATTATGGGGAATTGCAGGTCTGAACTGCAGAAATGATGCCGAGTTAGATGGAACTATGTATAACAGAATGGGTCACTGCCAAGAAGATGAAGCTGGTGCTGTTTTAGTATGCAACGAATGAAGCCTGCGATTTCGGGTGATGTTGGAGAGTACAGTTGTGCAGGGATCAAAGAGTTTGATGTGGTTGTATGTGAAGTTCGGTATGGAGCTGAAATATGAACTATGGTGGTGACGAGGTTGATGTTGCTGCTGCTTATGTGAGATGAATTAGGTGGAGAAAGAAGCTGAGAAGGATTTGGATTGTTAGCTGCAATGGGACTGATGTGTGATTGTGTGTTGGTAGTGCTCGCAATTAGGAGACCGAGACAAGGAAGAAGAAATGGAGATTGTTGTGTAGAGTCAAGGCGCAAATGGTTAAGTTATGCATTTTTTTTATGAAACTGGTGGTGCATCATTGCTTGCTAAGGGTCATCATGGCGCAACACCAACTCGAGCAAAAGGTGCAAATGGCTTTGGCCAAGACCACTTAGCTCAGTCAGGCTTGTTAGACTCTGACTCAGGTCTGACTAGACCACCTGAATCACTTCAACTCGGTCTGACCTTGATCGACTTGACTGGTGGCCGGTTTGACTTTGCCGGTCACCTGAGCTCTTTCCGGTCACTTCTCCGGCCAAGTTCAAATCCATTTTACCGATTTTCGGCGACCACTTTTGGGGTATATTTTCTACGTGGGTATTTTCACATATGGACTTGGTGGACCACATTGGATATGGGCTTTTGGAGGATTGACCTAGTTTTGGAAACAGAAAAAGCTACAAAAAGGAAAGTTTTCTACTTCTTTGGCATATCACGTATTACTACTACTTGGAGCTTTTGGAGAGAGCGGCGACTAGGGTTTTCTTTCATTTTTGTTTTTCATCTTCTTCATTTTATTATTGAATATGATGAACTCAAAAGATATGAGTAGCTAAACACATATTATTGGTTATGGGATAAAGTTGATTTCACAACATGATATTTGATTCAATGCATTAGTTTTGTCTCAACTTTATTGTTTATGATTCATGGTTTATATTGGCATATGATTTGAATACTTGTTAGGTTGAGTCCGGAATCAATCCGATTTGAATTCATTTCTAGAGCTATATTAGGGTTTTCAATACGAAAAAGTTGTTTATCCCTAATTCTAAGTAGCATAATTGTGGGTAGTGCTTGTAGTGATATATCCTACTAGTCACAAATGAATCATAACCTTGGTTAAATCGAATTAGTGCTTTTACACGTTTGATTGCCTTATTCCATAAAACTTAGTGCTTTGAGGGAGTTAAACTTAATTGTGCTTTTACACGTTAGGTTGCTTTCTAGGAAGAATTCACATGTGCATCTTTTAGGAAGAACTTAGACTTAAACAAGCATCTTATGGAGTTTCAATGGTTGTTGACAAACATGATACTGAAGGGGCTGATGCAAATGAAGGAATGTTGCGTGCTTTTTCCTTTCTCTTTACTCATGTGACTAAAGATTGGTTATATTATGTACCACACAGTAGTGTCACAACATTGAATGGATTAAATAAACTCTTCTTAGAGAGATATTTTCCTGCGTCAAAGGCTACTCAAATTCGCAAGGAGATTTGTGGGATGACACAAAATATGGGGGAATCGTTGTATGAATGTTGGGTATGGTACAAGAGATTAGTAGCAAGCTTCCCTCATCATCAATTCAGTGACACAATGATTATCCTATACTTCTATGAAGGTCTCCAAGCAAGTGATAGGAATCTTCTTGACGCGCAAGCTGGTGGTGCACTTATGAACAAGACGGTGACACGAGCTAGAGAGTTGATTGAGAGTATGGCAGCAAATTCTCAACAATTTTCAAGTCGTAGTTTAGAGCTACCTATCAAGGAAACTAATCAAGTTGAAGAGATTTTTGAGTTACGTCAACAAATGAGCAATATGATGGCAATGATGCAACAAATTGCAGCGGTGGTTGTAAAACCATCATGGCCAGCTTGTGAGAACGTAGAGCAAGTCAATGCTATTTTATCAAATCAGTGGTTTGATACTTACTCCAACTCTTGCGATCAAGGATGGAAAGACAACCCCAATTTTGGTTATGGTAAGGAGAAAGTTGCAAGTGCAAGTTCTGTTTACAAGCATCCGAGTAAGTTCCAACAACAAGTGCAACAACCACAACAAGCGCAAAGCCCGGAATTGGCAAAGATGGATACTTTGGTTGAGACTCTAATTTCAAGTGAGTACGGAAAAATCAACAACTAGTGGATTTGAATCAGCGAGAAAATGGATAATGCAATTAAAAAGTTGCAAGCACAAGTTGGTGAACCGCAACAACAACAATCATCTCAAGGTAAAGGTTCAGGTTTCGATAAAAAGCTTAGCACCATGATGCAAGGCATTTCTACTATGTTTCAACAAAGTCAACAAGAGACCAAGAGTACAATAAATGAGTTGCAGACTCAAATGAGTTCCATGGCCGAGGAGATTAATCGGTTGCATGCACAAAATGGTGAGAAACTCCCTTCCCAACCTCTTAACCCAAGAGAAGGTGTCAATGCTATTATGTTGGGAAGTGGTACACAATTTGCGCAAACCTGAAGTTATTGATTCGGGTAAAGAAGAGACACCAAAAGAACCGGTTTTGGAGGAAAAGAATGTTGATTTTCCCCAAGCTCCCGAGGTAACTAATTCTAAGTCTAAACCTCTTGTTTCTACTTATGTTCCTCCATTACCTTTTCCTAGCGAGGTTCGCTAAAGCTAATAGGAAGGTGGAACAAGATAGAGATATTTGGGATTTTTAAGAAGGTCCAAGTGAATATTCCACTCATTGAAATAATTAGGCAAACTCCTCGCTATGCAAAGTGTGTAAAGGAATTATGCACTAATAAGCACAAGCTAACGGTAATGAGGTAATGAGTGTGGGGAGAATGCTTGACATATCTTGAAAGAAACTCCCACCTAAATTGAAGGATCCCGGTAGTTTTACTATTCCATGCACTATTGGTAAAACAAGGTTTACAAAACCTATGCTAGATTTAGGAGCTTCTATTAATGTTATGCCTACTTCAATTTATGATGCTTTAAATCTTGGTCCTCTTAAGGAAACCGGCATAGTTATTCAACTTGGAAGATAGATCTAATGTTTACCGAAAGGGATTGTCGAGGATGTTTTGGTGCAGGTAAAGGATTAATATTTCCAGTGGATTTCTACGTTCTAGACATGAGTGATGTGAATTCATCCTAAATCTACACCTTTACTTATTGGGTATACCATTTATGAGTACCGCTAGAACGAAGATTGATGTCCACAATGGCACCTTGACTATGGAGTTTGATGAAGAGGTCATCCACTTCAACATCTTTGAGGAGAGGAAGCACTTGAGTAGCATTCAATCAGATTTCCATAATGTGTTGGAAGCTGGCTAAGGTGTAGCAAACAAGGAGATAGTCGGTCTGGTGACTTTAAACCAAGCGCTAAATGGGGAGGCAACCCATATGATGAGTATTTCTTGTCTTGTTTTTAGCTTTTTCTTGTCTTGCATTTACTTTTTCTGATTTCTTGTCACATTATCATGTAGGATTTCCCACTTTGACTTACTTTGGATGACTCAATTTACATTGAGGACAATGTAAAGTTTAAGTGTGGGGGAGTGGTTAAGCATTCGCATTGTAAATTTTCAACTTTTGTGTAAAATAGTGAATAAAAAACTCCAACTTGTGGTTAGTTTAGAGTCACATGGTCTGCATGTCGCTAAGATTACATCGAGATTCTCATAAGAGTGACTGAACTTAGAGATGACAGAGAACATGATCGGTTTTCTTACTTGTATGAGAGTTAAAGTTGGATTTAACCATGCCAGTGGCAAATAAGGTGCAGATTGAATTCGGTATTAGAGTTATGGTCCCCTATAGCGGAGACTACCCATTGTTACATCATGTAAGGCACCGACCTTCAATTCTTTGTACCTGTCTAAATATGTGCTTTTTAGAGTGTGTGTCACCGTACGTAAACTCCGGGTAGAATGGTGAGATACCCAACCTCCCACCAATAGAAGCACTATTTTGATCTCTTGAGTGCTATTTTGTCAACCATGATGGTGACATCGAATTGCTAACTTACATACCACTTGTAATCTTGTTCATAGATTAGCACCATCCATTTTATCTCTCTCTACACCAACAGGTCCATAGAAACACCATCATCATCAACAAGAGAAGCATCACAAATTCGAAGGAAAGTTGAAGACGTTCAAGGTTTACAAGCAACAGTACAGAAATGAGCAGATTTCAGATTCCAAGTATAGCAACAAGACAAAGAGCATATTTTTTACAAGTTGAAGACTATTGTACAAGAGTGAAGATTATCAAGATGGGAATTCAAGAAGTTTATGATATCGAGACATACAAGTTGTGAAGAATTGAGCGGTAAAGTACTTACACCATGGCCTTTGTACTTGCATTTTTATTTTATCTTATTTGTTAATTTGTATTTTATTTTCTCTTGTCAAGAAAAAGAAAAAAAAAAAAAAAAAAAAAAGACAAGAGAAATTTTGTTAGGTACATTATTAGTTTTATTATTTTGTTTTGTTTGTTTTCATTTTGTATTTACTTTATTTATCTTGCATCTTAAAAGATTAAAAAAAAAAAAAAAAAAAAAAAAAAAAAAAGAAAAAAAAAAAAGAAAGAAGAAAAAAAAAAAAAAAGAAATATTCATTGCATCATATTTGGTTTGTTTAGTCCGTTTTTGGTTTTGTATTCATTCAACAAAGCCAATGGAAGAAGAAATATTCATAATGAAGTTTCAAGCAATAAAGAATTAGAGGAAAAAGTTACATTGTCAAGATTCTATGAAGTTAAAGATTTCATCATCAAGAGTTGAAGACCGAAGACGAAGACAAGGATTGAAGACCGAAGACGTTTCTACGGATGTTGTGAGAGTGGTGCTAACTGCATGACGCCCGAACGGATAACGACGTAAGTAAGCATATTCCCACCTTCGTTAAGTGGTTGATTTCCTTTCTTAGAGATCGTCAGAAAAAGGGTTTTCAAAAATGAATTAAAGATGTGGGTTTTCAAAACAATTCGGAGGGTTTTGCCTTCCTACCATTCAACGTGTCATGAGGATTCTCTCTTCATTCTTACATGGACACATGTGTGACCCATAGAAAGCTATTTATTATTGAGAGCAACTTCATAAAACCCTTTCTTGTGAAGAGTCGAGACTTTCGATCACTCCAGAACCCGGAATTTCTTTCGATAAGGGATGGTTATTTCTCTCTCAACTTTTAAGGATGAGATTGTGTTCATATATGTGTCTAACTTCTTATTACTAGTGTGCGGAGAATCTCTATGTCTTCTTAGCACGTTGGGTGCTATTGTGTGGTTGTCAATCCGTCAAATATAATTTCACTTTCTCAATCAACTAGATATAAATATAGTATGCGATAAGAAGAGTTCGTATCCTGAGAGAGGCTTTCGTTGTTATAAAATTTCGGTTCTAAAGTAACCAAGGGGGATGTTTTTTTATCTAAGAAATAAAAGTAATTGAAAGCAAAGTAAATAATTGGAATAATCAATAAGGAGAAGATATTGGTCACGGGATAGTATCATTCTCAAACATGTATTATCATCAATGATTAGAATTGGTATTTTAATCTCGTATTTACTAAAAGTCTTAGGATACCTTGATCGCAAGTATAACCCGTTAATTCCCTGTTTTCATCACAACCACATTAAAAGATGCATATGTTAATTCTTCCTAGAAAGCAACCTAAAGTGTAAAAGCACAATTAGATTTAACTCCCTAAAAGCAATAAGTTCTATGGAATAAGACTAATCAATGCAAACGAATGTGTAAAAGCACTAAACGTTTTAACAAAAGTTATGATTCACTTGTGACTAGTAGGATATATCACTACAAGCACTACCCACAATTATGCTACTTAGAATCAGGGATAAACAACTTTTTCGTATTGAAAATCCTAATATAGCTCTAGAGATGAACGCAAATCGGATTGATTCCGGACTCAACCTAACAAGTATTCAAATCTTATAACACTATTAATTGTGAATCACAAACAATAAATTACTGAGACAAAACTAATTCATAGATTCAAAAACATGTTGAGAAATCAACTTTTATCCCATAACCAATAATATGTTTAGCTACTCATAGCTATGGAGTTCATCATAATAATATTAATTGAAAAGAAGAAGATGAACAAAAGCAAACCCTAGAAGCGTAAACAAAACGGCTCTCCAAAATTCCAAGAATAAGTTGTAGAAGACCTTCCCTTTATAGCTTTTCTCCACTTCTAAAATTAGGTCTAGTCTTCAAAGTCCATTAGATGAAAATCCACCAAGCCCATAAGAGAGAGAACCCCATGTAGAAAATATGCCCCAAAAGTGGTCGCCGGAAATCTGGTATTGTGGCCGGAACTTGGCCGGAAGGGTCGCCGGAAAGCATCTCAGGTGACCAGCAAAGTCCGCCCGGTCACCGGATCAGTGAGTCAACGGGTCAAATCGGCGGGTCAACTCGGTCAGACCGAGTTAGGGAAAGTCAGGGTCTTATCCTGGTCTTCTGGCTCAGCTGAGTGGGTTAGTTTCCAGACCACTGCACATGTCAGGGCTGTGCTGCACTATCATTGTGCATCAGCACTCTTTGGCCAGCCATCTTGGCTGTGCATCCACTCCATTTCAACCACCACCAGAACTGCCAAGAATACAACACCCCTTACCTGCACTACAATTGATTCTTTTCTCATGCCTGTAGTGTCAACACTGATTCAAACCATTCTTTCCAAGTCTTGTACATATCATGGCTTCATTCAGTTCTCGGCAACAGCTTCAAAGCTCCTCCAACAGAGTACAACATCCTCGGCTCAAGCATGCTTCTCTGCAAAGCCTCAATCTAGACCACACTGGTAGCACGGCTCCATTTCCTTGCAGTCCTAAGCATATATCTATTGATTTCAATAATCCATTCAGGCCCCAACTATCATTGTACTGCCATTCAGCTCAACAACCTGCTAGGCCAAATTAGCCTCCATAATCACCACTCACTGCCCTGTAATCACAGATCCTTATCTCAACTACACTTGCACTTGCAACCTCCATTTGCCAATCCCTTGTATCATCGCAGCATCGACATTTCTTCTCGAGGTTCAAACTTCACCACTTGCTCATGACTTGCAACTTGTGGCAACCACCAGAATTAAGCCCTGACAAATCACTTCCAATTCAATAGAAATGACCTGAAATTCCAGCATTATTCATAGCCTGTGCAAACATCAGAGCCACATTCCACCTGCAACTCCATCCTTAACCTTCAGTTCCAGCTCCACATACCTGCACCTTGCTGCCCCTCTGCTAATTCCATAAACACAACACCAGCAAATCCAACTCAATCACAGTAACAACTACTCTGTCCATCCAATAGCATCAGCTCCATCTCACTGCCACTTTCTACAGCTCTATAACCTCAGCACTTGCCTACCAGCCCAGGCTTCATTACCAATTCCCTGGCTCACATTGCTGCTCTGCACTGCAGCTGAAGCATCTTTAAACCCTGCCAGTTCTAGCATCACCAGCAAGCATTGCAGTCTCACCAGTTCATGCTCAAGCCAACCTGCAACATCTCCATTACAATTCATTCCACCTGAACCACGGCTAACTCAATCTAGTGCCTCAGTGCATTTGCAGATGTAGGCTTAACCTCCATAACTTGCTCCTCTTCTTCCCTTTCTTGCTATCACCAGCTTGGTCTTGATGCTTCAAACACAGCACCAACATTGCTCCCTGTAAATCACTAATCATCTCCAATTTCTCCATCTGCTTCAAGACCCATTTCTTGTAACCTGCAGCTCAGCCAACAGCTCACTCCAGCTTCTGCAATCTGAGTTCAAATCCCAGCAGCTCTATTAACATCTCCACTCCAACTGCAACTTCACTAGGACCAGCACTTCCACCTGAGCTAGTAACAATCTTCATCTCTCACAACCACAGACAGCAACATCACATGTTCATTTCAGTTCAAGCTCTTCTAATTCATTATAGTTTAACCCATTCCATTTCAACTCCCTGGCCATACTTTTGCTTCATTCTGTCCCTGACTCACTGCACACAACTAGCTTGCACCACTAAGACTGCCACATCAACTCAGTAGCATTTCACCTTCTCGACTTAATCCAACATCCAAACTCACTCAACTCCGTATTTCCTAAGCGTCTTTGCACTCAACATGACTATTGAACCAGGGTATCGAAAATCTGTGACAACCCCTTTGAATTACCACATAAACCAATAGCCACAAATCTCCTGTGTTGGCTGTTGCGGCTGCGCAAAACAAACCCAAAATACCACCACAAATTCAACCTTCGTTCATCTGCTCAACAACACCAGTTCAAGCCATCTCCCATTCCTTCCTCTGCCTTGAAATCTTCAACCCCATAGACATACAGCAATTGCATCTCAACCTCAGAAGCAACAATTCCCTAACTTCTTCTTCACCTCTTCTCATCCCGAATCATCTTCAATCTATGGCGGTAACGACCATTTTGATTTCACCTCCGTTAACTGCAACCATAATTCCCTTCTTGAACTCAAACAACAATTCTTCTCTGTAAATCGATCCAACCTTGATCCCAACACAAACCCATTTCAGATCCCTTCATAACCACTTTAGATTCTTCATAATGTCTAATTCGATCTGATCCTTCTCTGCCATGGTCTTCTCCATTCTTACCCTAATTTACCAGTAACACGGATTCGTCTCATTTCTTCTCTCAATCGATCTCTGTCATCAACTTATCCACAACCATTTTTCGGTTCTCTCTCTCAATTTCTGGTTCAGGTGAATAATGATTGAGAGGAGGCACGATTTAGGGTAAGTGTAGGAATGAATATTGATATAGGCACCCACTAAAAGGATAAGGGACACCAAAGCGTTATTTGACCTGTCAGTTTCGGGGAACTGACTGCCTATACTATTTTACAGCTTAATTGTCGATTGCGCAGAACTGACAGTTCGTTCACCTCTTTTGCTATATAACCTTCGCTAGTTCCAAGTATCACTCGCATGTGGATTGACCTTTTTGCACTTTACGTTTCCAAATGGGTGTTTTCTCCTTCTTTTGCTCATAAAGACTCCATTGCACCTGATAAACTCAAAAGCAATCATAAGATACATAATTCACCCGAAAATAGCGAAGAAAGCATAAATACTAGATATAAAATTAGGTGTTTTAGACACCTATCAGATTCCCCCACACTTAGACTTTGCTAGTCCTCGAGCAAATCAAACAAAACAATAAAATACAACAACTCCGTGTTAAGTCGAGGCTACGGTCACTTTTAGCATAAATAACAAGCCTTTAAACCCCTAGGTGTCCCTAGTGGACAAGTTATAGTCTCGTGAGGGTTTACTAGAAATATACCCACAAAACCTATTTCCAACTTACTAGTTCTCCGTAATGATAGCATCCAACGCGCTAAGAAGACATAGAGATTCTGCACACTAGTCATAAGAAGTTAGACACATAAATGAACACAATCTCATTCTTAAAAGTTGAGTGTAGGACCGAGAATATCGCCATGACAGCCCAATACTTCACGAGATTAATAAACGATTGCGTCGCGAAGGAGTCGTATGGAGGTAAATAAATGACGTAATAGATGACGATAGTTAGAACATGAG